>CAOLHI010002724.1:0-231986 GCA_948474755.1 Ctenosaura bakeri | reverse complement strand
ACCAGGTTTGGTCAACAGACAAATACACACTGGCGTTGCTTTGATATATACATATCTACAACCTGTCTACAACCAATCAGGTAAGGGTTTGCACACCTCCCTCTACCATCTGCACACGACCCCAGTTTCTTATGCAACCTTGCAATTACCCACAGCTGGGGCATGATGCAACATCTTTGCAGTCGGCTGATCATTTTCCCAGAGTTCCCTGCCTGGAATCCCTGACAGGACTCAGACAAAGAAATGGCTTTCCTGCCAGACAACAGATGGCAAAGAATATGAAGCACCCTGTGACTTTTGATGATAACATGAAGGGTGAGAGCCAGATCCGTACAGGTGGCCCTAGGGTTGATGGCTTCAACCACTATGGTAACTCCAAATGCAAGACTAAAAATGAGATCTCTACAGCATTGGTTCATAAGGAATTTCAATCCACTTTGACATCATCAAAAGAAGTTCTTGACAATTCCAAAGGTGGCACACTTGTCCCTAATCTGATGGTTGAAAGAAATGCTCTAAAGGGTATGCCATTTTTACCAGATCCACCTGTTGTGTCTGTCACAACAGATACTTCCATGGACAGATGGGGAGCACACATGGAGAATGTAACTATAACAGGATATTGGACACTATGGGAGAAAAACCAACACATAAATATTCTGGAGTTCCTCACTGTCATCAAGACATTCAGAGCTTTTCAGGTGCACCTGCACGGTCTCGCAGCGCAGGTGAGAACAGACAATACAATAGTAATGTATTAACAAACAAGAAGGGACTCATTCTGCTGCGCTTCTGAAACTGACAATCAAGTTCTGGAACTGAAGCCTCTCCAGAGGGATAACCCCGTCAGCAATACATGTGCCAGGGACAGACAGGGCGGATGCATTAAGTCAAGCTCCGATGTCCTGTCATGAGTGGAAATTGGATGACATTGTGACCAACAGTTTGTTCAGTTGGTGGGTGGTACTGTCAATAGACTTGTTTGCATCCAAGGACAACAGGAAATGCAAATGTACTGCTCTCATCAAAAGACAGATGACACAAGTCTGGGAGATGCTTTTCTGTACAGATGGATGGGACCACTCCTCTACACATTTCGTCCGTTCCCACTTATAACAAAAGTGATATGGAAGATAAGGCAGGACCACACAAGGCTTATATTGATAACACCATGGTGGCTGAAGCAGCCTTGGTTTTTGCCTCTTCTGAAAATGTTGAAACATCGGTACCAGAGGTTACCATCAACACCGAACCTGCTGACGATACACAACGGTACCGTGTTTCATCCGGATGTGCAGAAACTTCGACTGACTGCATGGAAGATCATGTAGATTCTACCTACCCAGAGGAAGTTAACCACATATTAAAGCGGCTCACAAACCATCTACTGTTAAGTCATATGCCTACAAACGGGACAAGTTTTGTAGATACCTAAAAAATGTCGGAACCCAACCTCGGAACTGCAGTATCACTGATATACTTTCTTTTCTAGCACATCTTGGCACCAAGGGACTGTCATTGTCTTCTGTTAAATGTTATTTATTAGCAATTTCTTTGTACCTCCAGATTAGAAAGCAACAAGAAGACTTTCTTGAACCCAACAGTTAAAAGATTTTTAAGAGGCTATAAACATGTATACCGTCCAATTCAATCTCAGGTACCAGGGTGGGATTTGAAATTTGTGTTGCTGCAACTCATTTGAACCAATGACTACATGTGACATGAGATTATTATCTTGGAAAACACTCTTTTCGGTAGCTATAACATCTGCAAGAAGGGCAAGTAAGCTGGCAGCTTTAAGATCTAATGCACCTTATTTGAAATTTCATAAGGAAAAAGTAGTGCTAAGGCCAGATAGCATTTTCTTACCAAAGGTGGTATCATTTTTTCATCTGAACCAGGACATTATTCTCCCAGCTTACATGCAGAATCCTTAAACTGATATGAAGAAAATGTTACATTGCCTCGATGTGAGAAGGGCTTTGGCATGTACAATGTACTGCTACTGTAAGGAAAACTAAACAGTTGTTTGTCTGTTATTCGGGTCAGAAACTAGGTGAGCCTGTTTCATAGATATCTAAGTGGATGGTGACCACAATAAAGCTGTGTTATGAGCTTGCAAAAAGAAAGTTACCAGAAAATGTAACAGCGCACTCCACTAGGTCAATGTCAGCTTCAACTGCTTTCATGCATGGTGTGCAATTGGAAGAGATATGTAGGGCTGCTACTTGGTTGCAGCCACTAATATTTATTTCACATTATAGGATAGATGCAAGAAAAAGGAGTGACACAGCCTTTGGGAGAGCTGTTTTGTTTTCTTCTGTTGGTTATTGTAAAAAAAAAAAGAAAAGAGAGGATAAATTCTCATTGGCTTAGGAAAAGATTAAATTGTTGAAGAAACACAACATGAATGTTCTTTCTGATAAATATTTATTGCTGAATTATTGAATACATGTTTTCCAGGGGGAAAAAAATAAAAAGGAGATAATAATATATGTCTCGGTATCAATGGTAGCAAAAAACCCAAAACCTAAAATTATTTTGATGCAAGTTTTGTTATCAATTATGTATGTTTACAGTCTTTAATATTGCCAATGTGACATCTCCCACCTTCTTCTTGACAGCTCGCTAATCTCCCCATTGTGTGATTCACAGAGACCACGAAGAAGAAGAACAGGTTGCTTACCTGTAACTGTGGTTCTTTGAGTGGTCTTCCGTGAAGTCACACAAACCCACTGATCCTCCCCACTTGATGTTCTTTTTGGTTAGTTTCTATAGCTGCTACTATGGTGGCGAAGGAACTGACCGTTATTCGAGAAGGTGCCTTATATACTCTAGGGGTGGGGGGGATGGGCCAGCTGCCAAAATGTCTCTTGTTAAGCTTCCAGAAGGTTCCGAATGCTGTATTGCGCAGGCGCGAAATACTCCAATGTGTGACTTTACAGAAGACCACTCAGAGAACCACAGTTACAGGTAAGCAACCTGATCTTGCCTTGAGTGCTTGAAGAAATGTGGTTTGTAAACATGAGTGAATGAACAAATAGCTGCCTTGCCCACCTTCTTTCCCTGCCTCCTCTACTTCTTTTTTCTTTTTTTCCGTTTTGTAACTAAGCCTCCCTTTCCCCTGCATTCGTCAGCATTTCTTACTTCACCTGTGGCTATTATTTTGAAGAAGTACTTATGAAAGTTATAAAACAGAGAAATCTTTTTCTTATTGTTTTAATGACACACACACACACACACACACGTCTGATGTGCTGTCCTCTATATAGGTGCAAAGAAATCCATCCTCTTCTTACATCCACTAATAAGCTTTTAAGTGGAGGTGCTCATAAGGACAATCTCCAAAAGCCACACCCCCAAGGCAGATTCAGGTATGGAGTTGCTTCTTCTTGCCTAAGGCCACAACACTTTATTTTATTCCATCTCTGCCAGGAGCAGGCTTTTCTTTTCTTTTTTTAAATGCTGATACACCTTAATTGCCTATTCAAGACCAAGCCATCGCCAAATATTTTCCATTACAAGAGGGACAGTTCATAACAGTACACTGTTGTTGGGAAGATTCACCAATCCCCACCTCTCTGCCCATAAAATATATACCCAGCTACTGTGAGGACTACACTAATCTGAGTGAATTAGAGAAAGCTAAAGAGGGTGACAGGTCACATCATCTTCCCTGCCTATTAAAACAATGGCTGCTTCAATCTTATAAATTAAGAACAGGGAAAGTGCAGCCTCCGTGGTCATTTTTGTGCCCTCTGGGTCCAAGAAGAATGGGAGAATTCTTTGGAGGGGAAGAAAAACTCAAATACCCTCTAGGACATATGGAGGAACTTTGTGTCATGTTCCCCTCCCCAGGGAAGCCTTTTTTTCTAACAGGAAATGACCTAGAATGTAACTACCAGCTCACTTCCTGTTGTTAAAAAAGGTTTCTCCTGTGCTTTAATTGGCCCAAGGGACCAAAACAAACAAACAAAGAAAAAATGCTCCCAGTGAAATTCCTCCCACGCCCAGTAGAGGTGTTTGGGGCAAAAATGTTTTTTGACCTTTTTTTTTTTTTTTTTTTGCAGAGGATGATGCTCTTTGTGGTAGCCTGAGAGGCCTGTGCAGCCCCTTAATTCCCCCCACAGTTGCTGTACATCCTGGCTCCTCTACACCTGTCTTTGTCTCTCCAACCCCACCTTTTTCACTCCTCTCTCACTCAAGCTCTTTGTTGTTTGCACAGTATTCACATAACTTTCACTGTCCCTGTTTTCCTAACTACCCAGGCCCTGCGCAGCTGTGGCAAAAGCACCAAGCCTGTGTACATCTCTGTGGGCCACAAGATGAGTCTTCCATCAGCCATGCGCCTGGTCCACTCGTGTTGCAGGTATCGGATTCCTGAGCCCATCCGTCAGGTGCGAATAGTTCTCCTGCAGTTAAAAGGCAATGGTGGTTCTGGCAACCCCTAGCTAAGGATTTTAGATGAGCTGACAGGGTGGCCTGTCTTGCTTCTCTGCTGCAGGACAGTTTAATGCTTCCAGTAGTAGTCAACACAGATGCCTCTGGGAGGTCACAGGTGTCGTTTTTTTCTCCAGTATCTAGTATTCTGAGCTTATACTGATTCTCTAATATGTGGAGATTTTCACATAGATATCTTGTTTGATAGCCATTGAGAGATCTTTGACTATGTTTAATCCTTAAAAAAATGGCAGCGGTAGTGAATTTCACAAGTGAAAAATATAATGAAGGAAAGGTGTTTGTTTTTCCTATCCTGGGCAAGATACAGGCTGTGAAGTAGTTCTAAGTAGTCAAAAGGAGGATACCATTTTGGTGGAGATGAATGAGAGACAGTGTTTCATAATGATTAGAGAATTAGACCAGGGCTTTGGAGATTCAGGTTCATGGGGCCACCTTTGGTCAGTCACTGTTTCTCCAACTGATCTGCCTCACTAGGTTGTGAGAAGAAAGATTGCTCATGAAACCTGACTTCCTTGGTGGTCTTGCTGATGAGAAAGGCAGAATATAAATAAGAGAGAACATAGCTCTGTTAGGAGTCCATTAATAGACTATATTCATTAACAGACTACATGCAATTACACTGTCTACTACTTTTGGGAGGTTGGGGTAGACTCTGCCATAGAAGCAGAACTGAACCAGAGACATCAGTCTGCAAGGGAAACGAGAACAACATTTTCTTCCTTTTTTGTCTTGTTCAGTTTACTTTATAAGTACTGCTTAACCCTGTACAGTTGTTTGTCTGTCCTACTTTTGCCCAATCTACTGCCTTTCAATCATGTTCTACAACTTCAGCCATCATGGACAGGTTGGCTGCAGTGATGGGATTGCATTTAGAAGGCTACTTGGCTGGAGGAACATGATTTGATCACATTGGCATCCTATTCTTCCTCCAGCGGGGTTAGGGTGGCACTCTTGAGGTTCTTTGCATTTATTCTAAAAAGTCTGTGAGAGGGGAATCAGCAGAGAGCTTGTGATGAGCTGTCGCTAGCCTCATAAATTGGATGATGATTTCCACCCACACTTTCCTGGTCCAGGTTTAAGATTCTAGCCATTGTACAGCATTGTCTCTTCCTCCTCCTGTACAAGTAGATGATTGGTATGATTATTGGAATTCTGTTTGCTAGCAACTGCTTTTGGAGTGCCTCCATCTGAATTGTGTTAGCAGCTTTCTCATAAATAATGCTCTTGTTAAGAAAACATGAAGCCTGTTTCCCAAGGGATGTCCTCTTTTTTAGGATAATTTTTCCTCCTGTGATTTCCGCATCTCTCTCTCTCTCTTGTATTAATGACAGCAACAATTTGCATTAAAAAAACATCCATGTCCTCCTCCCTTATCATTATAAGAAATTTCTCCAGCCAAATAGCACACCTGGACTTCTCAGGCCTGCTTTCCATGGGAGTGTGTGGATGTCCCTTTGTGAAATACACATACGACAGGTAGAGCCTGCCAAGGTAGCATGCATACCATTTGCTCCCAAGTGATGGTTGTTGAGGAGATGAAAGATATAATCCTGTACAAGAGACATGCTGGGAGTAAGGCCTGTTAAACTCAACAAGCCTTACTTATGAACAGGCACATCTCCAGAACAAGCATAAACACACATTTGCATATAAAGAGGGTTGGGGAATATGTGGTCCTCCAGCTGTTGCCGGACTGTTCCTCCCCTAATCCCTCACTCTAGGCTAGTCACCCTAATCCCTTACCACAGGCAACGTGTAGGCTTTCACTGTCAATTCCCCCTCCCTGCCAGACTAAGCCTCCTCTTTCTGTGATATGTTCCAGTTTTCAGTGAACCAGAATTCTGTGCCAGCTGCAGTTCCAATGGGAAACTCATTGCCAGCGCTTTTACTGGCATCACTCGCAGTGCAGGCAGTTCCTGTACCTACTGCAATGCTGATGCCCTAACTCTGCTCAAGGCTCTGCAAGAGGCTGCAGAGGCTGCCAGTCTGGAAAACCACCAGTAGATGGCAGCACCACACCATTCTTCTTTTCCTTGAGGCACAATGAGGCTTGGGCAATGAATTGAGAGAGAGGTTGTAGCATAAGGTGGATATTGGCATCTGACTTACCAGTAGATCACCTTGCAAGCATGCAGCTGTACCTTTAGTGACTGCATGGCAGAGGGAAGTTCATGTACAGGAGCTTCTCCTCTCCCTGCAGCACCTAATGCCAAAGCTACAGAAAACCATTTTGAGTCTATGGATGACCGTTTATACCTTGCTTCAGCAGTGTGATGCCTGTCAGCATCACCTTCCTGGAAAAAAGGGCAGCAGTGTTCTGGAAGTAGCCCCAAAGTGACAGGGGACAGCCTTTCCCCAGCCAGTGGGGAAGCACCCATACTTTAGGACACTGTGAGCTTTGATAGGCTTTAAGGCCAGTGAGATCTCATGGCTTTAGTGTTGAGCTAGGACCCTGGTAGACCAAGGTTTGTATCCTTGCTTAACCAGTGAAACCCACTGGGTGACGCTGGGCAAGTCACACTCTCTTAGCCTTAGAGGTGGCAATAGCAAATGTCCTCCAAATAAATCTTGCCAAGAAAACTCTTGGGATAGGATTGACGTAAGTCAGACTTGACTTAAGGGTGCAGAACAACAACAAAAAATTACCAGTAAGAGATTCTCAGAACTTGGGAAAGTCATATTTTTTACTACCACTCCCAGAATACCTCAGCCAATATGGCTGTGCTGTCCAGGGAATACTTAGTCTGTAAAATTAACTTTTTTTCAAGCTCTGGATAGTCTCAACTGTTTGTACTTCCACCCACACTGCCCCATGAGAATTACTGAAGTAAATAATTGAGCACTGAAATTATGGCTGCTGGTATATATGTGGCGGGCAGAAAGAGTGCAGTGGGTAGGTTCCTTCTGGTTCACACACACATCTGTTATCAGCAGTACTTCACAGCTGCAGCATCTACAAAGGAACTGTAGCAGACCAAGTATTTGTGGGAGGGGGTGTTCCCATTGCCTCAGATCACCTCAGAGAACAGCATTTTTCTGTAGAAATGCTTTGTGCTTCCAGTTATGAGTCATCAGAGATTCAGTAATCCAGTGGTTTCCACACATGTATGAACCAGCTCTTGATGAAGTTCATTTGAACCCAAACTCAGAACCTCTCTGTTCTTTGTGCCTATTTCTGCTCCTTCTCTGTGGTGTGTCCCACAGCATTCACAGCCCTTTAGCTTTGGCAGCCTGCTTCATGCTACCTGGGAAAGCATTTCCTGTTCCAAAAAGGAGTGGGAGCACTGAATACTGGATTTTTTTTTCTAAAGCAAACCCCAGACCAGCTGCTGGCCTTTTCTATATGCCGTAGCAAAGGAACTGCACAGCCCCTGAAGCCTTTTCTTGTCCATCCCCACTGCATCTAGCCCAATGTGTTCAAATCTCTTCCCAAAATACTCCCAGCATAACCTCCAGCTCCTAATGCCACTGCTAGTCGACTCCAAAAATAGATGTGATCTGGGGAGATTATTAAGGCAACATGATCCATCTTATTGATTAGCCTCTTGGTTTAATAAGCTGGGTTAAGCTGTCTCTTAGCAGAGCATCAGGAGTGAAGACTGGCAAGCATTTTTGCCATCTAATGATGCATCAGCTCAAGTAGTTTGGGGCTCTTTCCACAGCCCCACCCTCTTCTCCACTCTGCCCATGAAAGTGAAATGAATATTGCCATTGATGCTGCGGCTACTCTAATCCTTGAGGAACTGAGCGGGAATATGCAGCCTCCCGGATATTATTGATGTGGGATATGTTGAAACTCTCTGATAATGAAGCCAATTGAGCAATCATGGATTGCAATCCTCTGGTCAATGAAGCTCATCACGAAGGCAGCCCCCTCTTTTCCCAAACCAGCAGAGGTATTTGTCTAAGAAACTGATTGTTTAAAGGGGAAAGAAATTCTTTCAGTGAAGCAACCCCCTCTGAAAACCATTTTTTTTTTACCCAGAATGGCCCTGGTTTACTTCATGAAGGCTTATGGTAAGAGGGTCTGTGGGAGTGTCTAGCCCTGAAGGGATCCTTCTTGCGTGAAGTGAGACCTCCCAAGTAACTGTGTGGGGATCTTCAAATCCAGGAAACATATTCAAGGGTAGTGTGTTGGCCATGCACCAAAATACATTAAAATCCACAAAAAAGCAGCACCATTATTGGCCGACCAAAATGCAGAAAATACATCATGCAAGCTTTCACAGGCTCACTGCTTCTTCGTCAGGCAAAGATGTTAAAAATCATATTGCAGAAGAAAGGTGATGATGTCAATGTCACTGGCCTATGTTTTGTGTCAAATGCTGTCAGTTACAGTGGTCTGGAGGGATCTCAGTGCAGTTATAGGTTACATCTCCACATAGTGCACTCCCCTTCTTTGCCATGTGGGGACCAGGGACAAAGGGCAGTAAAAGACAGGGAATAAAATTTCAGCTTTCAAATGTCAAAATAACTTCTCTTGACATCCAGGTGTCCCCTGTCCTGTGTGAAGCTAATAGCCCCTTTTTTAGGCAGAGAACACTGAATTTCTTAAGAAATCCCTGTACTGTTACATTTGGGGAAACTGTTAGGTGCTGTATAGGTAAAACTTGCCAATTGTAGTCCAAATGAAAAAATGTTCTCTGTGTTGGAAGTTAAAGTCTTGTCCCTTGGCCAAAGAAGGGAATGGCTTCTTCCTTCACTGAGATCCTTCAGTGTAACTGACAACAGAGTAACATGGAAGACAAAATGTAGGCCTGTGATTCTAAGACTGTCACCTTTCTTCTGTATGATTTTTAACATCTTTGCCTCATGAAGAAGCCAGTGAAGCTTTGAAAGCTTGCATGATGTATTTTCTGCATGTGGGTGGGTAGGTAGGTATTGCTCTTTTGTGGATTTTGGATTTTGTTGTGTGGGGATTTCAGGGAGACTCTCAGCTCTACCATGGAAGCCAGTCAGCAGGCAGCTGCAAGCCCTGGCACATACTATCATCACACCTCAAAGGTCTAAAACAAAGATGAGGAGAATGTGTGAACTTCCAGAAGGTATTGGACGACACATTCTCCTCAGCCTTCATTATTGGATTATATAGATATATGATGATGATGATGATGATGCAGCAGCAGCAGCTGCTGCCGCCACCACTTTCTCCCAGAGTGGGACCTAAAGTAGCTTCCAAAAAAAGTTAAAAACATTAATAAAACATTTAAAACAGAAAAACAATTAAAAACATTAGAATTAGTGTTAGAATCAGTTAAACAATGCCTCTGATAAAGAAAAGGAGCTTCTTGCCCACCTGGTTCCCCTTTTCTTCCTTGTCCTCTCTGGAGCTGGAAGTTTTTAAACAGCATGAGCATTTTGGGAAGATGATGAAAGAGAGTTGAAGAAACACAGCCTTTTGGTGTCAGGTTGGAGCAGGGTGTCTGCAATAATTAGAGTAACAAATATTGTAGCTTGGAAAGAATAGAATTCTGCTGTAGCCAATCCCACACTTGCTGTGTGTGCCTGTCTACAATAGGGAAGGTAAACAGCAGTTACCTCCAGAATCTGTTACTAGGCATGCATGAAAACTGAAAAATACAGAGAAAAGTGGAAAACAGATAGGCCTGCCCCACCAGGTACGCCCCACCTCTCCACATGTTAAAAAGCATAGATCTGTAAGTTTGGCCACTGAAATGGAAAACATTAAAAAATTGCAGGCTGTTGAAATAAAAAAGCCATCACTGGATTCATTTTGTCATCACTGGATTTATCCAGGAAGGAGGTTTTCAAGTAGTCTTTAGAACAGCCATTCTCAGCAGAAGCCATATGGCCCTCAAAGGGGCCCTGGAACATTTGAAGGAGATCATAGACCAAAAATTGTGAGAAGGGGAGCCCCGAGGGTTTATGGGGACCTGGTAACTGGACCGATGAAATCTCCGAGCCGCAACCTTAACTGGGCTCAGTAGTTTCCCTCATGTTTATAATATCTTTTTAACACACCATTTGACAGTTTCCTTGACAATATCCAAGAACAGAATTGATATCATGACAAGAGGTGACCTCCAAATGTCATTGTCTAACTTGGAGCCCAATATCATGAAATTTGCAGAAAAGCACTAAGCTCAAGGATCACACTCCATCAATGGATGCTTAATTTCTTAAGAGTCTTTGAAAAAAAAATTTTTTTTGGCAATATGTCAGAATGTTCAAATTTTCAGGGTGTTCAGTAATAAATGATTTTGTTTGCATTGTTTCCATGTTTGTTGGGGGTGCTGGAATCTAAGAAGAGCTCCTAAGGAGACTGTGGCCAGAAAACAGTTGAGAATGACTGATCTAGAAGGTTCAAAATGTTATATGAAGTTTATCTAATATAGGTGTCTCATTTCACATGTGCTTATTGGTAGTTTTAAGTTTGCTGGAACATGATGAACTGCTATTCTTTTTTGTGATGTAGGAACCTATCCCGATTCTTTCCATACTATTTCTGCCTCTGATAACACATTTTCTGTTAAAGAAATCACATGCAGGAACACATCTAGTTCATTAATGGAGATGTATGTGTAGTGGTTAAGGCTGATGGGAGTTATAGTTCAAGAACACCTGAGGGGGCCACACATTCTTTAGGCCTAGTCTGTTCTAAAGCCATGGAAATGTGCCATGGAATTTCATGAATGTTTCCAAAGCACTTTTTAAAATTCCACAGCATATGGAAATCCATCATAAAACTGGGGGTTTGTTTCTGTATTTAGCAGTGATTCTGCTGGGCGTTGTGGTATTCTAAGGTCCCCAAACAGGCTAGAAGAATGAGTAGGACAAAAGATAAGTTTTTTTCTGAAAAGAGCTTTCAGAGCTCCTCCTGTGCAATTGTATAATAGATTTCTTGATAACTAGCCAGCCATTGCCTTCCTGGCAAATTCTCAGATTACCAGCTCCTCAACACTCTGGGAATGTCACCAAATTTAAAAAATAAAAAAAGAAATTAAAAATTCTTATCCTTGCAGGCAGTCTGCTGAAAGGCATACCCAACGCAAGCATGACGCCGATGAAAGATACTTGTCCTCTCATTGGTTCTTGACTATGTCAGTCAGTTCAACATGAAATGTCATTAAATTTCCTCTGAACCTTCTCACTTGGCATGATTGCTTTCTGACTTAGTGATGAGATCTGCATGCCTAGGCACATGCACATTGGGCTAGGAGAGGCTAGGGAAAACCTCATTCTTCTTTTGACAGCTACTTGCTTAAGGACGTCTTACACTTAAAGGAGCAACGCAGAAGAGAGGTTTCCAAAATTATACATAATGTACATTCTTCTTCGTGGTCTCTGTGCCTTCACACACTAGGAGCTTTTGCGCGTGCGCGGTAGCGTTCGGAAGATTCTAGAGCTTAGTAGCTTGGCGGGAACCCCTCCCCCATGCCGGCACTGCGCATGCTCCTCCCGCCGAGCAACGGTCGCTCCTCAGTTCTTTCTCGTCTCCCGTTGCGAACGGAAGGTTCTTGGCTTGTTCCATTGCCTTTCGGATTGTTTGCTTGGCTTTTTGGACTTTTTGGCTTGTTTTCTGACCTCGGCTTGGATTTCTGGACTTTGGTAACCCGATTCTTATTTCTCTCTTCTTCGTCGTTTTTTTCGACTTCTCAACTTCCTCCATTTTCTTCTTTCTCCGTTCTATGTCTGCACTCTTCAAAAAGTGCATGTCCTGTGGGCGGAAAGTCGCTCTCGCTGACAAACACTCGCAGTGTTTGTTTTGTTTCGGTGAGACCCATAACACCAGGTCTTGCCCAATTTGCCGTGAGTTTACCTCCCAAACCCTTAGAAACCGGTCGTCGCGACTTAAGTCGTTCTGTTGGGAACAGTCGCTCAGGGCTAGGGAGGTTACGCCACGTGCAACGATGTCCGAGGCTTTGAGAGTGGCTTCGTCATCCACGGTATCGGCAGTTGCTGTCCCGTCCACCTCGTCGGTACCGGGCTCGGTACCGACACCGAGGATGCCCCTCTCCGTGCTTCCCCGGATCCCCAAACTGTCCATGGCAGCTAGGACATCGAAGGGGCTCCCGCGGCTTCTAAGGCCTCCGAGTCATCGAGGCCACCGACCGCAGCTCAGAAGAACTGCCCTGCCCCAGACAGCGGGAAGGAGAAAGAAAAGGAGAAGGAGAAGAAGAAGAAGAGAAAAGAGAAGAGGCGCTCTCCTCCCAAGGAGACCCACCCACTTACACCACCTCCAACTCAGCTCCCTGAAGACCTTTTGGAGCTGTCAGAGCCAGAGGAAATCCTGGAGGTATCCGAAGAGGAGCAAGACGTGGAGGCCTTGCCCTCCGAGGAACCGCCTGTCCTCACGGCTGCAGAGCCCCTACAGAGTCACCGTGCTTCGGTGGACCGAGGGGAACAGGTGACGGAACATCACCGGCCTTCATCCAGGCGCCGATCAGCCTCGGACAGGAGCTACTCTTGTTCTCCGGAACACAGAGTTAGGCCACCGTCACCCCGGCGTCGAGAGGTGTGTGACGACCCACACCCACGCCGCTCCACTGACTCCCGTTACACCTCGGCCTCTCACATCGCCAGGTCCCTGCGGGAGTCCGAATGGAGAGAGTACCCGGCGGAGTACCGATCCTATTCTCCATCAAATAGATCGGTACCATCACAACGCCAGGCACAGGGTGCCCTACTGTCGGTCCCGTTCACCATCCAGAGGTGACCGGAGATGTGAGCGCTCCCGTAGCAGGTCTCCGTCTCCGCAATACCGGAGATCCAGAGGGCCGTCGCCGCGATACCGTGCGACCTCCCCGCCTCCGAGGGTCACAGCCACTGCCACGCGCCCCATCGAATCCACCTCGATGCGGGCAGCTCCGGCGACAACAACGGTGACCCAGGCAACTAAGAGGATGCGCTCCACTGTGGTGCCTATCACCTCTGCGGCATCAAAGACCTCTGCCGCCCCAGCGAATGTGGTGACGAAACCAGCCACAACGCTGTCGGTACCGCTCCATTGGTCCCCGGCAAGGTCTATCGAGCGCTCCCCATCCTCGTCTTCTCAATCTGATGAGTCGGGAACTGAATTGGAGGACCTGACCCCGGCTTCGCATGAATCACCTCCACTTGGATTTGGCGAGCCTGTACCGGAGGCAGCACCAGAGGACGTCCAGCAGTTCTCCACCATGCTCCTCTGAATGGTGGCAACTCTCGGCCTCAAAGTCGCGCAGCCGAAACTGGAGGAGGAAGATTCAATTTTTGAGTTGGTAGAGACTCAGCAGCCAGCTACTGCACCGCTTCCCCTCCTACCAAAGCTGCTGAAGGCCATCAAGCAGCCCTGGGACAAACCGGCGTCCGCCCAGCCGATTCCTCCTCGACTGGCGCACCTGTACCGGATGCAGAAGGAGAAGGCGGACTTCCTCTTCAGCCACCCGGTACCGAACTCCATCGTTGTGGAGTCGGCCCAGGTTAAGGGGGGCAACAGGGCCCACACCACACCACCGGACCGAGAGGGGCGAAAGCTGGACACCTTCGGGAGGAGGTTCTACACCGCTTCCTCCCTGATTACTTGAGTGTCCAACACGCAGGCGTGCCTCACAGCGTACCTGCGCAAGATCTTGGACCAGTTCGCCCCTCTCCTGACCAGCCTCCCGGAGGAGAGCCGCCCAACCGCCTGCCACCTTTACAATGAAGCCGTGGCGATCTCCAGCCAACAGATCCTATCCTTGAAGCATGCCGTCGAGGTTGCTTTGAGGGTGATGGTTGGTTCGGTCGTGCTCCGCCGGCATGCGTGGCTTTGGTCATCTGGCCTCCAAGAGGACAACCGGAGGCGGATTGAGGATCTCCCCTTTGACGGCCAGGGGCTCTTCAACTCCACCACGGACGTGTCGTCCGTGGTGGAGTTGAAGAGCCCCTGGCCGTCAAAGGGGAGATCCTCAATCCGCCTCCGGTTGTCCTCTTGGAGGCCAGATGACCGAAGCCACGCATGCCGGCGGAGCACGACCAGATGGACTCCATCGTCAAGGCCCGCCTAACAGCCAAGAAGATGGGGATCCACCAGTCGTCCCAGGCCCGTCGGTCTTCCGGCTCACGCCAGTCTTGGCAAAGGTCCTCAGCCTCCTCTTACCAGCAGAGGCCCACCCACTCTGGTCAGTCTAGGCCCTTGACTGCCTCCTCCAACCGAAGACCCTTCAGACGTCGACCGGCTTCGTTGTCTAAGAAGTCATCTTCTGAGACGAAGTCCCACTTTTGAGGATTTTTGCAGGTCGCCGCCAGTTCCAACATTCAGCCTGCCAGCAGTTCTCCGAGATCAGCCGGCCCTGGCCAGACAGCTCACCGAGTGGCGCCACGTCGCCACGGGCTCTTGGGTGCTTTCCATCATCCGTCTTGGCTACGCCATAGAATTTCAAGATATTCCACCGCGAGGTGTCTTCCTTTCCACCCCGGCCGACCAGCCCGGCCCTGCTGGAAGAGATCCAGTCCCTTCTTCAAAAGGGAGCGATCAAGGAGCTCCCGTCCTCAGCCAGCAACACTGGCTTCTTCAAACCCACTGTCCATAAGCCCCTCATTTTGGTTCATGTCGGAACCAATGACACTGTGAGGAGCAGCTTTTACCACATTGCAAAGGACTACGAGCATATGGGGACGAAGCTTAAGGACCTTGGTGCGCAGGTGGTCATTTCGTCTCTCCTCCCTGTTCAAGGATACGGCGCATGTAGGGAAAGGGCAATAGCGGAGGTCAACAACTGACTCCGCACATGGTGCCGCCGGCAACGGTTTGGGTTTTTGGAACATGGCCTGAATTTCCATGAGCATGGGCTTCTGGCGAGGGATGGGCTGCACCTCACAAAACTTGCAGGAATGTTTTTGCAAACAGTCTCTCAAGGAGGATTAAGAGGTCTTTAAATTAAGTTTCGCTGGGGAGGGAGACAATATTATTCAGGGCAAGGACTCGGAGAGCACAGGGGGGAAAGGCCCAAATGATACTGGACAAGTAGTACAAGCGGCCAATGGTGGGAGGAGTAGATACAATAGTACAGGACTTGCAGGAAGGGCCCAGGGACTTAACTGTCTCTACACTAATGCAGGGAGTATGGGAAACAAGCAGGATGAACTTGTACTCCTAGTACAACAAAATAAATACAATTTGATAGGCATCACTGAGACCTGGTGGGATGAGTCTCATGATTGGAATATAGGAATAGAGGGGTATAGCCTATTCTGTAAAAATAGACCAAGAAAGGAGGAGGAGTAGCCTTGTATGTCAAGGATGTTTTCACCTGTGAAGAGATCCAGGACTTATATCCAGAAAGCCAGGTCGAGAGCATTTGGGTAAGAATTAAGGCAGCGAGAAACAATAGGGATATTCTGGTGGGGGTTTACTACAGACCTCCAACCCAGGTTGAGGACTTGGACGATGCCTTCCTCAACCAAATGACTGCACATTCAAAGAGGAGAGATACAGTAATAATAGGAGATTTCAATTACCCATATATATGCTGGCAGTCAAACTCTGCCAAGACAGCAAGGTCCAGCAAGTTTCTTGCTTGTCTTGAAGACAACTTCATGGTCCAGAAAGTGGAAGAGGCCACAAGGGGATCAAATATTCTAGATCTGATCCTGACCAACAGGGATGACCTTGTTAATGAGGTAGAAGTGGTTGGATCTTTAGAGGGGAGTGATCATGCCCTATTGGAATTTGGCATTCAGTGGGAAGGAGAAGATAAGGGTAGCCAGACACTCATCTTAGATTTTAAAAAAGCGGACTTCTGTAAACTTAGGGAGCTGCTGGCTGGAATTCTGTGGTCAGGAATAGTGAAAGGGAAAGGAGTTCAGGAGGCATGGGAGTTCCTTAAAAGGGAGATAATGAAGGCACAGCCTAAAACTGTGCCAATAAGAAGGAAAAATAGAAGGCATCTGAAGAAACCAGAATGGTTGACTAAAGAACTCTCAGCTGAGCTAAGTGTTAAGAGAAACATGTATAGGAAATGGAAGAAGGGGGAAACCACCAAAGAAGAGTTTAAGCAAGTAGCTAGGAGATGTAGGGAGGAAGTCAGAAAGGCTAAAGCACAGAACGAACTTAGGCTGGCCAGAGACATTAAAAACAATAAAAAGGTTTTTTTAAAATATGTCCGCAGCAAAAGGAAAAAGAAGGAGACAGTAGGGTCGCTGCACAGAGAAGATGGCGAATTACTCACAGGGGGAAGAGAAAAGGCAGAACTACTTAACACCTTCTTTGCCTCAGTTTTTTCGCAGAAGGATACAAGCACTCAACCTGTCAGTTGGGGAGCAGGTAAGGAAGCAGGGGAAATGCGGCACATAATAGGTAGAGAGGTGGTACAGGAATACCTGGCCACACTGGATGAATTCAAGTCTCCAGGACCAGATGAATTGCATCCTAGGATATTAAAAGAGCTGGCAGAGGTCATTTCGGAACCGCTTGCTATAATCTTTGAGAAATCTTGGAGGACAGGAGAAGTTCCAGCAGACTGGAAGAGAGCAAATGTTATCCCCATCTTCAAGAAGGGAAAAAAAGAGGACCCCAATAATTATTGCCCAGTCAGCCTGACATCAGTACCCGGAAAGATCCTGGAGCAGATCATTAAGCAGTCAGTTTCTAATCATTTAGAAAGCAACGCGGTAATCACGAGAAGTCAACATGGATTTCTCAAAAATAAGTCATGCCAGACTAATCTTATCTCTTTTTATGATAGAGTTACTACCTTGATAGATGAAGGGAATGCTGTGGATGTAGCATACCTCGATTTCAGTGAGGCCTTTGACAAAGTTCCCCATGACATGCTTGCAAAGAAGCTAGTAAAATGTGGGCTGGACAGGGCTACTGTTAGTTGGATTTGTAATTGGTTGACCGACCGAACCCAAAGGGTGATCACCAATGGCTGCTTTTCATCCTGGAGAGAAGTGACTAGCAGGGTGCCACAGGGTTCTGTCCTAGGCCCAGTGCTGTTCAACATTTTTATCAACGACTTGGATGAAGGAATAGAGGGCATGCTCATCAAATTTGCAGATGACACCAAATTGGAAGGGGTTGCTAATACGCCTGAGGACAGGATCAAAATTCAAAATGACCTGGATAGATTGGAGAGCTGAGCCAAGGCGAGCAAAATGAAATTCAACAGAGAGAAGTGTAAGGTCTTACACTTAGGTAGAAAAAATGGAATACAGAAATATAGGATGGGGGACACGTGGCTGGATAGCAGTACGTGTGAAAGGGATATAGGAGTCTTTATAGACCACAAGCTGAACGTGAGTCAGCAGTGTGATGCAGCAACCAAGAAAGCCAATGCAATTCTCGGCTGCATCAATAGGAGTATGGTGTCTAGATCGAGGGAGGTACTGGTACCACTCTACTCTGCTTTGGTTAGACCCCATCTTGAATACTGTGTCCAGTTCTGGGCACCCCAAATCAAGAAGGATATTGACAAGCTGGAGCAAGTCCAGAGGAGGGTGATCAAAATGGTGAGAGGCCTGGAAGCCATGCCCTATGAGGATAGACTTAGAGAGCTGGGTATGTTTAGTCTGCAGAAGAGAAGGTTAAGAGGGGACATGATAGCCATGTTTAAATATTTGAAGGGATGCCACATAGAGGAAGGAGAGGGCTTGTTTGCTGCTGCTCCAGAGACCAGGACAAGGAGCAATGGATTCAAGCTGCAGGAACGGGGATTCCACCTGAACCTCAGGAAGAACTTCCTGACAGTCAGGGCTGTCCGGCAGTGGAATATGCTGCCTCGGAGTGTAGTGGAATCTCCTTCCTTGGAGGTTTTTAAGCAGAGGCTGGATGGCCATCTGTCGGGATTGCTTTGAGGGTGTTCCTGCACGGGAGGGGGTTGGAGTGGATGGCCTGTGTGGTCTCTTCCAACTCTAGATTTCTATGATTCTCCCAGTACTTCACGGTACCGAAGGCGGACGGGACCTTGCGGCCCATCCTGGACCTCAGGGGCATGAACAACTTCATCCACCCCAGAAAGTTCAAGATGGTGACGCTATCTTCAATCCTGCCTTTCCTTCGCCAAGGGGACTGGTTCGCCTCCATCGATCTCAAGGACGCTTATTTTCATATCGCCATTCACCTGCAGCACAGACGGTACCTACGGTTTGCGTTCGACGGCACCTGTTACCAGTACAGGGTGCTGCCCTTCGGACTATCCACCGCGCCCAGGGTCTTCACCAAATGCATGGCCCCAGTGGTATCCTTCTTGCGGACGAAGGGCGTCTCCGTCTACCCGTATTTGGACGATTGGCTCTTGGTGGCGTCCTGCAGACAGAAACTCTATGACGATATACACCGGACTCTGACACTTTTGACCCATCTTGGCCTCCAGATCAACCCGAAGAAGACTTCATCGGCGCGACTCTGGACTCTGTAACGGCCAGGGCTTTTCTACTGGTTGACCGCGCACGGACTTTACGCCGGGCTGTGTTGGCGGCCTACGAGGCACCGATAATGTCGGCCAGGAGGATCCAGCAGCTCCTTGGCTACATGGCCTCCACCACCGCCGTGACGTACCTCTCCAGACTCCACACGAGACCACTACAACACTGATTCGTCCGAGCCTTCAACCCACTATGAGACGACCAGAGACTGCGTTTCATGCTGCCCTCAGAGATTCGGCCGTCCCTCCTCTGGTGGCGGTCCTACGACCACCTCCTGTCCGGGATGCCTTTCGGGAGCAGACACCGAAAGTCATGGTCACCACAGACGCCTCCCTGTACGGCTGGGGAGACCACTCCGGCGAACTCAGAGTCCGGGGTCAGTGGATGGACAACGAGACTGCTCTCCACATCAACGCTCTCGAACTATTCGCCATCTTCAAGGCTCTGAGGGCGTTTCGCCATCGCATGACGGGCCGGACGGTGCTGATCCTCACGGACAATACCATGGCGGTCTGCTATGTCAACAGGCAGGGCGGCACGCACTCTACCACCCTCCTGAAGTTAGCCCTCGATCTTTGGAACTGGTGCGTCCCACTAAAAATCCATCCAGTGGCGGTTCACCTGGCCGGGCAGAAGAACACTACAGCGGACGCGCTCAGCAGAGACACCTCTTCCCACCACGAGTGGTCCCTCTCCAACAGAGCGTTCCAGATGATCCGGGACCGATGGGGTGAGCCCATCATCGACCTCTTCACAACCGGTGAGAATGCAAAGTGCCGCCACTTCTGTTCGAGCGCCGGTCGCGATCGCAATTCCATGGGATGCCTTCCAATTCAGATGGAACGAGGGACTCCTGTACGCTTTCCCTTCGTTTCCCCTCCTTGGTCACGTGATATCCAAGATCCTCGCAGACCGAGTGGACGTCGTCCTTGTGGCCCCGTACTGGCCGAGGCAGCACTGGTTCGCGCCCCTACTTGAGGCCGCGTGCGACCGCCTCCTGAGGCTCCCATCGACACCGGACCTGCTGTCCCATTCCGGCGGCTGCGTACTCCACCCAGATCTGCCGCTCTTGGCCCTCCATGCCTGGAGGATATCGCCATAGCTGACCCCATCATCGGCAACGTCTTGACGGCGGCCAGGAAGGAGTCGACACGCCGCAACTACCACTACAAGTGGCACCGCTTCATGGCCTTTGCAGAAGAAAGGAGGGAGCCAGTATCGCCAGTCAACATGGCTACCGTGCTCCACTTCCTACTACACCTTCGGCAGCAGGGCTTAGCCTTCCCATCTTTGAAAGTCTACCTCGCTGCTATCGTGGCATACCAACCGCCATGATCTCCTTTGGTGACGCTCTTTCGAGACAGTACCGTCAAGCAGTTCCTGAAGGGCCTCCAGCACCTATACCCGCCAGTATCGCTGCCGTTACTGCCGTGGTCGTTATCGCTGGTGCTATCGCAGCTAATGAGACCGCCCTTCGAGCCCATGGCGACTGCTGATGACAGGCTGCTTACGCTGAAGAATGCCTTCTTGGTAGCTGTCACTTCGGCCAGGCACGCAGGCGAGCTGACAGCTTTATGGATTGACGAGCCCTACCTTGTCTTCCACAGAGACAAAGTCGTTCTCCGACCGGACATTTCTTTTTTACCAAAGGTGGTGTCCAGCTTCCATCTCAGCCAGGACATCATCCTACCGACCTTTTTCCAGAACCCGACGACACCGTTGGAGCGGTCCCTTCACTCCTTGGATGTGCGCCGGGCCTTGGCATTCTACAGGGACAGGACTGCCCCTTTCAGACAATCACCACACCTGTTCGTCTGCTATGGCAGGCGACGAAAGGGCCATAAGGTATCCACCCAGCAATTTTCCAAATGGGTGGTACAGACTATTGAGCTGGCGTATGAGCTCGCCAGGAAGCCTCCGCCAGCCTTCCTCCGGGTCCACTCCACCAGGGCCGTGGCAACATCTGCAGGCCTCCTCAGAGGTGTTGACCTCCATGAACTCTGCCGTGTGGCGACCTGGTCTGAACCATCAACCTTCGTGCGCCACTACAGGCTTGACTGCCGGTCACGCAGGGATGCTCGGTTTGGACATGAGGTGTTGGCTTCTGTTCTATAGGACCTGACCCGCCATCCAACCGGTAAGCTACACAGTCTCCTAGTGTGTGAGGCACAGAGACCACGAAGAAGAAGAACAGGTTGCTTACCTGTAACTGTAGTTCTTCGAGTGGTCATCTGTGCCCTCACACACACCCTCCCTGCCTTCCCCTCTTTTTCAGGTCCTATAGAAAGAACTGAGGAGCGACAGTTGCTCGGCGGGAGGAGCATGCACAGTACCGGCATGGGGGAGGGGTTCCTGCCAAGCTACTAAGCTCTAGAATCTTCCAAACGATACCGCGCATGCGCAAAAGCTCCTAGTGTGTGAGGGCACAGATGACCACTTGAAGAACTACAGTTACAGGTAAGCAACCTGTTCTTTTCTTGAATCAAGAAACAAATCAGCGGCAGAGTGCATCCTTTGCATACAGAAGCAGAATGTGGAAAAGGTGTCTTTTGGACTGCAGCTCCTAGAATCCCACAGCCTGCATGGCTGTGGAAGTAGTAGTTAAAATAAGCAACATTTCCAGTTTTAATCCTTACCAAAAGGAGACCAGGGCATTAGGGAAGATGAAAAGCTCTCCCTTGGAAACTCTGCTGCAGGATAGGCTAGACAGTCCTGAGCTAGATGGATACACAGAGTCAAATGATGTGATTTTAAAACTGTTATTAGCAGCTGTGTCTCTTTCTCTTTTACCCAAACAGGGGACTCAATCCAGAGGGGGGTGGGAAATGGGTTGTTTAACTCGTTGTCTCTTCCTGTTGTCCCAGTATGGTTGCTGGGCCATCATACTTGTAGTTCAGATTATCAAAAAGTAATCCATTGACAAATTTGTCATTTTTTGGTAAAATAAATTGAAGGTGTAGTGCCACAAACTGTGCTAGAACCATATGAGAGATAAAGAATTGAAGTTACCTTATAGTTTAACCCCAAAGAATGAAGAGTCTTGTGCCACCTTATTGGGCACAGTCTTCTGTGGATTCCAACCACAATGAAACAAACTGGGGCCCACAAAAACCTGTGGCCTAGAAAACTTGCTTATATTTAAGTTCTCACTAGGTTCTTTTTTGTTCTAACAGACTAACATGGCTACCCTGTTTTGAAACCTACATGCCATACTGTCCCTGTCTGAAACTGGATTGGGTTTCCTTTGCTCATTTTTGAGGTAAAAAGAAAGAACACATAGTTGCCAGCAAGGTGTAGCTTAATGAATAGACTGATCTGGTATAAGATAACTTCTTATGTGCTTTCTCTAACTTGCTTTCACTACTTCAGCCTTCAGAATGCAGTTCATAATAGTAATTAGATGGTAAGGATGTGATTTGCTCCTTAAGCATATGAGTCATCTTGAGAGGATGCTGCTGTGGCAATCATATCCTCCTCATTGGCTTCCCAGAGATGATTGATTGACCACTAGAAACAGAATGCTACATAGACCTTGGTCTGATCAAGCAGGGCAGTTCTTCTAACTGAACAGAAACCTGGCAGGAGTTCAGTTGAGAATAGAGTTGTCAGTCCATCTTGGTGCCTGTTATGCTGAGAATTGCTTTGCATCTGGCCTAAATGTGTGTGGGATGGGATTTGGGCTATAGTTCTTCATTTTTGTTAAGGTGAAGAGTAAAGGAACATTTGGCACTCCAGACATTGTTGACCTCAACTCCCATCATTTCCACAATTGACTTTTGGGAGTTGCAATCAAACAACATCTGGAAGGCCACACATGTTTATTCTAGTTTATTCACACGTTTATGCCAGCTCCCAAGAAACAACCATAGGCATCAGCCACCCTGAAGAGGACTGTCCAGCTAATGTTCTTCTCTTTTTTGGTTCCAGGCAGACATAAGATCCAGAGAATACATCCGGAAACATTTAGAGGCCACCCCTGCTGTGTTACCTCAGCCCAAGACGTAAGTGTGTGGGAGTGGTGGCTAGGTGTCCGTGCGTACTCTCTGGACAATCTGCTTTTTAATGCTCTTCGGTAATGGCATTAAAGGGACAGTCGGGGTAATAAGGCAAGATAAAATAACAACAGGACCCGCACAGCCCCCTGGGAGCTGCTATTTCTAGCACGGTGCCGTGTTGTGCCACGTGCTCCCTGCGAGCCACGTGGTTTCCACGGACAAGGCAGAAACCTTGGGAAGGTTATGGAGTATTTAGCTTCAAGTGAACATGCCAGAAGCCATTTTGGCAATGCACAAGTATTGGTGCTGAGAAGTGTGTTCCAGAGATTTGGACGGGTTTGGTCATTCCAGTATTGGTTCCATTGTATCATCAGTGCTGTCTGCTAAATCCACAGTCACCACAGGAACTGTATGTTAATCCCAAAAACCAACCTACCTGCTCTGACTTGCAGTCAGGGCCAAAGCAGTGTTGCCCCATGACATTTTTCTGTCTAAGGTGAAGGTTAAGATGGTGCCCTCTCCCCAGTCCATGTGCAGAAGCTGGCTAGAATGGCTCTTGACTTTACTTCAACATTGGCAATAGGACAAGGTCTTCCAACAGCTCTGAAGACAATACAGAGTGTCCTGGAGGGGAAAGACCAAGGACCGTAGGAGAAGCATTTGTGGGGGGGTTCACTATTGCTCCCCAGTATCTGCCCTGAGTCAGTTGCTTCTTCCTGCCTAATAGCAACACTATCCTTGGATTCAGGGGGTGGAATATAGAAGGATAAATGAGAGCAGGAACTGGTCTCTGAATGATTGTGGGGAGGCACCATTTGGCAGTATCGTGGGCTGGCACCTAGAGGCTAAATTCTTCTTTCCTGTTTATTTCTGTTTTCCTGCTTCTTCTTTTTGAAAACATTCCTTCTCTTTCTTGGTCCCACTCAGCAATAATTCTTACAAGAGTATTACTATGCTATGCTGTGGTTACCTCCAGTCTGTCTTAAGCAAGCCTTGCCTGGGGAGTAAGCACAGCCCAGGAAAAGTGTTTTGGAGAGACTTTTCCTCACCCGCTTGATAGTTGCCTTCAGTCTCTGGGTCAGGAATCATGTATTGACATGAAGGAACTGGCATTTAAATATGATCAGAAAAATAATGCTGTTAGCGTTAACCTACTGGTGGGACAATGAAAGAAGGGATGATGGAGTGGAGATGTTGGGGGACACCAATGACAAATTGCCCCCTTAGAGCTTGAGGTCCAGTGTATTCAGGCAGTTGCCTTTACCCAGGAGATTAGATTTTATAGACACTGTCAGCCCCATTTGGCTCAAGGAAGACTGCAACACACGCAGAGGCTCCCTTGCTCCACCACCCAGTATTCCTCCCTCTGGTCCCATTTTTTGTCTTCAGTTCCCTTACCTCTCGCTGGCCCTGAGTGGTTCCTTTTACAGAACAGCTTGATGACAAACAGAGATTTGGGCAAATTTTTCTTTTTATATCTGGGGTTCCAAAGGTAAATTTCCTTACAATTAAACTGCTTCCTGAGGAGAGACATTTGCCCTTGTGCCTTCAACCAGTTATTTGAAATATTTCAGGTGGTGCATGCATGCATATACACAAAGGTAGTCACAGAGATAGAGAAGGAGGTTGGGGGGGGGTGCAAAAGCAATGGGAGCATTTACTAGGGACTGGAGGCTGTACTGTGAGTTGCTTTTGTACAACAATTGGATTTTTTCCCACTGTGAAAAAGAGATTGGTAAATGTTATTATCATTACTGATTCAGGAAGGACACAGTGTGTCTACCCTTCAAATAATGGATCCCTAAATGCTGCTCTCTGTGTATTCCATACAGCTCTTGCCCTAATATGGCTGTTTTCTGTCTCCAGAGCCACATGCTGCAGCCTGGCTCCATTGCTTCTGCTTGTCAGGATCGTAATATTTCCAGCAACACTTCTGCCGAAGTGGAGGAGCTCAGCAGTTGCCAGCCTCTCAGATCCCCAACACACCACCCACCTTGTATTCTCCCTTGGAGACATGATAGCTGCGACATTCTTTCTGTAAAATTGTTCCCTAGACAAGAAATAGCCCACTGGGTTGCACATCACTCTAGATTACAGTCAAGGTTACACCCTAGGATGTTCTCACAGCTTGGGATGGGGGAGAGACATTGTTTTGGATTAAAACTCCCCAAGTCCCCATCTGGTATGGGTGTGTGCAAGAGTTGGACCCCGCCCGCCCACCTGCAACTCTCCCCTCCCCCTGCCCCCAGCTCTGGGGCTGCCATTTCAAGGCTTCTGTTTTGCTGGAGACATTGAGACTTTTGTTCTGCCACTATAACATTTCCCTAAGGAGGAGGACCATGCCTGGAGTGGCAGGAGCTGTACAGTCTGCAGGGCTGGTGCTCCTACTTCCTCCCTCCCCCAGAGGGTTGGTGGTGATAACTGTGCTAGTCTGCAGAGAAGCCAGTTCTCCTCCTGGGTTCAGTGGCGCTTACTAGAAAGCCAGGACTGCGTGGAGCACTGGAGCTTCTTGTCCCTTTAGGCATTGCACCATCCGCCTACAAGTGCAGAAACTGTTACTGTCAATAAATAATTTCCAGATAATGCATTTGTTGAGATACTGAAAATGTTACTCGCATAGGCTAATTAATTGGGTAACAGTGAAGCTGTTTTTGAGGGGGTTTTTAAATCCTCTTGGTTTGTTGGCAGCCCTAGAAGTTTTCTTGCTCTTTTTTTCCCTCCTCCTCTCCAGAATGAATGAAGACACAGACTCTGAACAGTGATGTGGCATCAAAGATGTTCTGCAAGATGCCACATCAAGAGAAGATGCCACTCAACCTTCTGGATGGATGGCTTCCAAACACCATTGATTCCCCTGTGGAGCAGGGTTGCAGCAAAGTGGGGTGGGGATGGGGTGGGGGTGAGGAGGCTCTGACAATCCTCCCCAACCACCTTCCAAGGGTACTTCTCCCCATTTTGTGGTAGGAGGTTGGATCTTCTGCATGTGGAGTGATGGGCAGTCTGGATGTGATGTTAATTACGGAATAACAAGATGTGCACTTCAGTTACAAAATAAATAGCAGCTATGGTGCACCCTCAATAGCCTGTGGGATGGCCGTTGTCCAACCTAACCCCTTCCAAATGTGAAGGATTCCATCTCTGATCATCCCCAGCCAGCATAGCCAGTGAGCAGGCTTTCTGGGGATGATGGGGATTGTAGTGTAAAATATCTGGATGCTCCGGTTTGATGGGAAGACTGATTTAGTAGTTGGAGAGTGTGAACTTAATGCATTCTTGCCCTGTCATGTTTCCATCTCTTCTCTGAAGCTACTTTTTGCTTCCAAAAGTCCCCACACACACACACACTTTGGAAGCTTGTTTAGACTCAGTTTTAAATTCAAATAGCAGCAGCTTAGAAGAAGCAATTTTCCCTCAGGACTTCAGAATAGTGAGAGAGTCTGTGTGTTTAACCTGTGCTATTCCAAGTGGTGGTCTACAGGCTATCAACTTGTGGTCCTTGAAGGGTTTCTAGGAAAGAAAGAAATAGTTGTAGCCAATGGATACAAGTATGGTGCTGGTCCCTTGCATCTTTCAGTGGGGGAGGTGAATTGCCAGTCCCTCATGTCAGATAGCTTGTTAAACTACCCTCACATCCCCAAGCTCCATTCCAAGGCTGTTTAGCTTTCCCCCACAGCCATTATTTGCCCAACAAATGTCATGTCTTTTTTGGCCCACCATCCCAGCTCTGTGGAGAGTATGCTTATACTGTGTGGTACATTTCTACATCTATCTGTCAAACAGTTGGTGACACCATTTTAATTTTTGAAGAAGCCCCAAGTCCTGCTGAAATGAGTGAAAGTGGAGTAATGGGGTAGAGGGGGAGTGAACATGCTCAGGCTATAGAAACATCTCTTCCTGCTTCTTCTTTTTTTACTGACAGGGTCATCTTCAGAACAAAAAGTCTTTGCCTCTGATTGATGTTTTAATGTTATGTTAGATGTTTGATTTATGTGAAATGTTGCAAATAAACATTCTACTGGTAAACCTATAAATTATTGCATGAGTGCTCCTGTGTACAGCTTTCTAATATTAAGTTAGCCGGCCTGGCTTTTAGTTATCTGTGCTTGATTCCAGGCTGTGGGGCTAATGGAGAGAAACAGAAAAGAAATCAGGATTCAGAGTGAGGAATTCTATTCAGAGCTTTGTGTTAGTCATTTGAAGAGAAGAGATTCTAGTTGTTTGTGCGCTCTCTCTCTCTCTCTCTCTTGCTCTCACTCTCTCACACTCACTCACTCACACACACAAACACATACGTGCTCATTGCCCCTTCCCCCTCTATCTTTTGCTAGATCTTTTTTAGTGACACTGAGTTGCTGGTGCTCCTGGCTTTTCTCTCCTTCCCCCATCAACCCCTCCCCACTGCCGCTGCCACTCTTTTCATGATCATTGCTGTCACTTTCACACCTCCCTGGGGAACAGATGCTGAATCCCCAACTCCTGATGGTTCCAGCAGATGGATGGAGAGAGGACTTTGTGTATTGGGTGGGTGTATAACTTGCGGAAGCCAACAATCTGCTGCTTTCTTTTGTAGGAGGCTTTAAGGCCTGGGCTAAAATTTAGGCTGTGGAAGAGCTTTAAATCTTGCCTGGTGCATCAACTGTGCAAGGTTAACAGTATTTCACTGCCACCAGTTGGCACTGTGTGGCCAGTGTGGTCTTTTGGCAGTTTTGAGCAGCTCACTGTAGGCCTACAGCAAAAAGGATAGTCATGGTGTGTCAATTATGTGCAGCTCTCTGGTGCATTAAGAAAAGTCTGTCCACAAAATGCAATGGTGGAATTGTACTCCAATGCAGCAGTAGCAAAGACTATGCAACCACTCTGCCAAATCTTGGCTTCTTTTTCTCCTGATGATTTCACCACTAGGATCTCCTCCAGATGAGTTCTGACAGTACCACTTAGCCTTGACCTGCGGTGGTACCCATAGGATTTCCCCTATTGGATTTGCTAATACTCTTCAATCCCATCCCACAGTCCACCTGCTTTCCTGCTGTTCCTTCCAGGCATGTTGAATTAAACCATAGTCTCTTCATTTTGACCTGCAGCCCCCTTGTCACTCCCAGCTGCATAGGCAAGTCCGCAGCTGCCTTCCTTTCAATCCCATCCCACAGCCATCTGTTATCCCAAGCTTTGGTTCTCCCCCTCCTTTCTGTTGATCATGATCCGTCATTCCGGCTCTTCTGTCACCACTGCTGTTGCCACCTCCATCCTAAATTCAATCTGCACACACACCCCAATCCAACATCTTGGATTTCTGCTCAACCAATGCTTTCAGAGAAATAACACTGAATCCCAGTGCTGGTTCTGTGACCTAGTGAAAATCCTGGCCCTGCAGCATACCAGGGTGGTTGGATACTAATGCAGCATTGCAAATGTCTACACCGTCACAATCCTTTGCCAGCTAAGTGGCACAAAGGCCCAATGCTGTCAAGAAGGCAGCAGGAGCAAAAAGTCCTTGCAGCTGGCATTTTCTTTGAGTGGAGCCACAAGCTCAGCTGCTAGGTGCTGAGGAGCCCACCTGTGGCTCAAAGCTGGGATGGAAGTAAAGGCACTGATGTGTGTGGGTTTGGGAGAGAGAGAGAGAGAGAGAGACTGTTTCTGCCACCCGCTGCCTTTGTAACTGGGAAGGATCTGCAAAGTGTCATTAGCAGACTCTGCCTGCAAAGGCAAATTCAATCTGGCTGAGAGAGCTTGTGCCATCTGTGCACAGCTGTTGAGGTGGAAGCGACAGAGCCCTTGGGCCATCCACCAGATGGGTCCATCCATCATTTCAGGTCTCCACCTGTTCTCCCTCACTGGTGTTCATTGCTTTGGAACTGGAAAGATCTCTTATCATGACACACAAGGGCCATCTGAAGGAAGCCCACAGCCTGTCAGAAAGAAAACGTGGTTAAAGAACAGGAGTCCCTCCTTCCTCTGCTCTCTTCATGGGGAGTCCAAAATTATCAAAGCGCCTGCTAGTGGACTGGTATTTAGTCTGACTTTGAGAAGAGCTATCCAAACGGCCAAACTCTATCCCAAAATAGGCTCAGGACCCTTAAAGTCTGGATTAAAATAGAGTGGATTTACCACCTTGCTGTCATGGAAGCCACCAGTCATTACTGGTGATTCGTAATCCGTAGGGAGAGGTAAAGGACCGGTGGACTGAACTGAAAGAGAAAGAGGCAGCCTTCCTATGGATTTGTGAGGCTATTGGGGTGAAAAGACACCTTCACACACCATTCCTCATAGCTGCTGCATTTCTCTGTGTTGTCGAAGCTTCCTGGAGCTTTAGACAGAAGAGGAGGCATTCACTGATCACAGCAATTAGATGCTTCTTGCCCAGGCTGCCTGAGGTTGGGGAAAGCTGTCCTTCTCTGTAAACTTCCATATATGCAAAAAGAGCAGCTGCAACTTTGACTCGCAGATTTCCTTCTGTGTTGGGTGAAGGATGAGGAAAATCTGTCTGTTTCTGTTTCCCCCACTATCTGATTTAAAAATAAAAATAAAAATCTCAAGCACACACTGTCCTGAATACGAAGGAATTTGCAAAAGTTGATCCATGATCTGAAAGCAAACAGAAACAAAATTATCTCCCACCCATGCTGACTGAATTCAATCAGTACAGCTATTTCCAGTCTAGAGAGGAATCTGTTTATCATGTGGATATTCAAGATGGTGGGACTCTCAAAAAAAGAAGAAACCATGGCAAAAGATTGGCTGAGTACACAAGGATTCAATTTAGACTTAAAGACTGAGCTCTGGGCCTCAGTGGGCACATGTATCTCTCGTGGATTATCCAGTGTCTGGATATTTTAAATATCAAGTTCTTTCCATCCTTTCTTTTATCTTTACGTTTAGTTTGTGTCTGACTGAACGCCTTGTTTTATTTTTGCTGGATTTTAATTCTTAAGCCACATACCTATGGGTCAGTAGATTGTCTTTATCAGTTCCAAAACAGTTTTGAAAGATGGTTTAGCAAGACTCTCTAAGTTCCAACTGTGGGAAATGAGACGGGGGAGGGGGGAGACAGTATTTTTTGGAATCCAAAAATAACCACAACAGAACAAGAATGTGCATCTTCCCATTCCATATCCAGCATGCTAATTGCTAGGCAACATCAAGTTTTAACTGCTTCCTGCCTAAATATATGTACAGTCAACCCTCCACATTTGCTAGGGTTAGGGGCGCAGTATACCACATAAGTGGGGAAAATGGCAAATATCAAAATGTGTGTGTGTGTGTCTGTAGGATGGGGGTTGAGGCATGCCAGAGAGAATGGCTACCCAGGGTCCAAACCAGGTCAGGGAAAGCATGGTGTCCCTATATTTCCTCTCTGTCACCCATTTCCTTCCTTGGGTATGTGGGACATCAGGAGAGAGTTTGTGGTGCTGAGAAATTGAGTTGTGAGCCATCTTAAGCTGTCAGGCACCATCTGGTGGAGGGGGAGGGGGAGGAGCAGAGGTGGGGTTTTAAAGGACTGTGGGGTTTTAAAGGGCTGTGAGGTCTGACTGGAGCTGCCAAGAGGAAAAGTTCCCCCAGAAAAGAAGCACCTGAGGTGTGGGGGGCAGGAGTTGGAAAAACTTGCAAATAGTCAAATCCATGAAAGTCAAATCCACAAATGTGGGAGGCGTACTGTATTTGTAAAAGACACATTTTGAGTGAGCAGGACCTACAGGAACCAGTATGGTTTCCTTTTACTGTATAGCTGGCAGAATGAATATCCAGCATCTAAACCAAAGCTCTCTATGTGTTGCAGAATCTGAGCATCTGTCCTTAATACAGTTTTCAAGTATCAGCTTTTAACTTCACTAGTTTAAATGTCCCCAGCTTTTAACTCCCTTTGTAAGGAGCTCCTACAAAGCTTGTGAAAACTAAAGGTGGGTCTGAGTGAATTTTCAGTAGTCAAAAGATTGAGATGGGTGTTTCTTTTTCTTTCCTTTAATTTGATTTTTCTTTTGTGTACTTACATCACCTGCTGAATATGCTCCCTAGACGCTTTGCCTTCCTTACTCGTGCCCTCTCCCTAACTGACTCTAGCATAGGAGTCCCCAAAATTCCAAGAAATTATATCACAAGGATAAGTCCACTTGGCCTATGCAAGCTAAACACTCTGTCTTCTCAGGAGGGATGTCCAGTTGTTTGATCTTTATTCCTGGCTGGGTAGACATAATGGAGGATTAGCTGGGGTTTGTCTAATTGGTTTAAAAGGAAGGAACAGAGAAGTCTCCCCACTTATGCCATGAAACCTCAGCCATAACAACTGTTGTGAGAGGGATGTCCAGATGTTGTTACACTGCAACTCCATTAGCCCTAGCTAGCTCAGGCAAAAATCATGTGCATTACAGTTACACTGGAAGAGCCATGAGTTCCCCATCCCTGGCAAACAGAAAGACAGTGAGCTAATGTCTGGCTCTTTTTATCTCATTAACACTTTGTAAATCTTTAACTTTTAGTTGTTCAGCTTTAGAAGTTAAATTAAGGTTTAAACATTAATAAATTTAAAGCTGAAGGTGTTAAGAGTGGTATTCATTCTTAGTTAGTGCCACATTTTATAGCTTTTTGCACCCAGAGTCATCAGTTCACAACCCAAACAACAGTTTTTCTCATTTTAAAAAAAATGGGGAAGGATTAGCCTCATTAACTAGCAAAATCAGACATCTTGCTTTGTTAGATTTCATAGATGTTTGACCAGAATCCTATTGCTTAGTCCCAACTAAAGTAGACTCATTCAACCACTTGCATCAATGGTTCTGCTGTAGTTAAGACTACCAATAGGATTTCGACCCTACTTTACTCTTGAGGGGAAGAGTCATTTTTATTTTGATAAATGTGTGATCCTCCAGGTATCCTTAGAGTGCAACTCGTTGGCCCCAGCCAACACAGCTAATGGTGAGGGATTGTGAGCGAGGGAATCCATCAATAATTGGAGGGCCACATAATTTCCCATTCATGGTCTAAAATGAAGTAGGCCTCTCAAGACCAGAAAAGAAGAACCTTGGGAAGTGCCTCCTCTGTCATCATCTCCAGTTGAAGGAATGTCTTGGCGCACCATGTGAAACCATGATTTCTATTAATTGTGGTTTCTTGCTTTAGACAATGTAGTGCATGACGCATGACCGAAAAATACAGTTGTTTATCCATATTTCTAGTTTGTTTCTCTTTTGCTTCTTTTGTCATTTCATGTTCCAAGCTGTTCAAATTGAGGAAACAAATCAGGGACAAACCCTGGTGTCAGGTTTGTGTGCCATGATAAACTATGATTTAAAAGGTTGTTGTCCAGGAACAAACTATGGGTACAGATTGTGCAGTGGGTTAGCAAGTCAGAGCTTCTTAAGAAAAAGAGGCTTGCACGTCTTTCAATAAACCACACCATGGCTTGTTGTACTGTGCAAACACACTCAAAGACTACATAATTAATCTTCCAGCTTTAGCACAAAGCATGGCTGCCTCTCTCTGAATTCAGGCACTAGAGAGGAGGCAAGTGGAGCTCTCACTGGAATCATCAGTGCTTCCAATCAGCTGCCTGTTCTTGGAACGAACCAAGCCCAGCTGGCCTGCGCCCCTGCATGTGGCAGCTTCTGAGCCATCAGCCTTGCTGCTCTGTTCTCTTCAACAACATATTCATGAGGTGCTCCTCTGGCTTCCCAGAACCACAGCTGCCTGGAGGGCCTGCTTCTTCTACTGGAAAACTGTTAATTATAGTGAAGAATGACATCTAAAGGCCCCCTGGGTGGAGAGGAGAGGAAGAGAAGCCCAGGCATCTGCTCTTGAGAACAAGCTTGAATGTAGTAGGAAAAACATTCAAAGCCTGCCTCCCAGGATTTGCAGAAGATCTTACAAAATCAAGACAAATTGGGCAAAACCCATGCACCAATGTTACAGTTTGTTTGGGTCAGTCCTGCTTAACAACAACATGTGCAGATTCATATGGAAGACTATATTCTTTCATATGAATCTGCCCATATTTTGAGATCTGCTAGAGATGCCTTTCCCTTTCTCCCATCAACTTGATGGGAAGACAGGAGGAACTTTCTTTGGTGGGTGCTTCCAGGGTCTGGAACTCCCTTCCTAGAGAAGTTAGACCGGAACATCCCCAATTTTTTTTCACAGACAACTAAAGACTCTTCTGTTTCGTCAGGCATTTGATGATTGATTGCATTAGGCCCATCCTGCCAAAACAGTGTGCTGGATTTTCTTAATAGTTTTGCTGGTGGGGGGGAGCAGGGAGAGTGTTTAATGGCATATATTTTGATCTGTTTTTGGAATTTTTTGATTGTTTGCTCTCTTTTTAACTTTTGTATTTTGTGAGTTTTTAGCTTTGTGGTTTTTAATTTGTTGTAAGCTACTTTGAATCCCAAACTGGGGAAAAGGTGGGCTATAATAACAACAGATGCAACATGTTTGTCAGATGCCCAGTCTCTTAGAAAGTACAGAAAAGGAAGTCTCTGTTCCAGGGAGCAGGCAAACCAAGTTTCAACACAGAAAGGAGAGGAAATGAAGCTGCCTGATTGGCAAGTGCTCAATAGATGGGAAGTTTTTCCTGTTGCTGCATCTTCATTCCAAAAAGACTGTAATCCCATGATAAACCACATGCTTTGCATATGTCTCAGGTTCCACCTGGCCTTTCCAGGGACGGCTGGAAAAGACCTCTGTCTGAAACCAAGGGGAACCACTGCTGGCCAGTGAAGACCACACTGAGTTAAAGGCCCCAATGTTCTGACTGGTTACAAGGTGCTCAGGACAAGCTCCAACTGCTTATTTTCACTTCTCATGGAGAGAGGTCCACTATAGGCCTTGGGACAGGCAAGAGGTGCCCCCCTCCCAAAGTCAGCATATCTCACACACTGGGAGATAAAGAAGATTGCCGTCCAATACGTTCTGATGGGGAGCATAGGATGCCTAGCTTGTCCTGCCTGAAAGAATTGCCAGGATTTTAGCTGTTTGCTGTAGCTGTGTCTTCAACTGCAAGCTACTATTTAGACTTTAGCTAGCAATAAAGTCTATTTCTCCATGCAGTGGAAAAAATCACCTCCTGATTTCTAGATAGTCTGCTGTTTTAAGACCCAAGAGCAGCCCATGCCACTACTCTCCCCCCCCCCCGGTCCAAATCCTGCTCAGCTGGCACAAGTCTATGGGTGTGAGTATCACACACATTGTGTCTGTCCAGAACCTGCTGCTAGTTAACTTCCACTGGACAGAAAGGAAGGAAACTTCCCTGTACTCACTCTTGCGCTTTTCCATTCTTGATTTTGCATAGCTTTGCCATGTCTTCCCAGCCATGTTCTTCACACACACAGTTAAAGACTAAGGGAAGATATTCTAACCCCTGGACCATTTTTGAACAGGTAAATCCCCATCATCTCTGTTCAGGAGCTCCTAGTCATTGCTGATAAAAACTGTGAAATTGCAAAAGCAGTGTTTTCAGAGAAAACAAGCCCTGAATGAAGTTTATGTCATCCAACCTTATGAAATGTGCTGACTTTGACCTTTAGCTCTGAACATGTTGTTTGCTTGATAGTAATGAATCATCATCAGATGCTTATGAAGTGAGAGAAGAGCCAACAGCAGAGGACTGGTTGCAGCTTTGCTTCTGAAGTGATTCGTGATGGCAAGACTTGAAGCAACAAGGTTTTGATACTACAACCCAGTGAGTTGTAAGCATGCTGTTCCTTGTCACAGATGTCATAAAATGAGTAAAGCAAAGACATTTGGGTAGAGCAGGGGTGTGCAGTTTGGGCAATCCAGCCAGGTATCTGCTTTTTCTGAAAGAGAAATCTGTCCTGCATTGCATAGGCTGGTAACAGGATTGTTTTTTGTTTCTAAATCCAGTGGCTCCCTTTTGATCTGGCCATTGACAGCCCTGCATCTCTGAGGGCACTTGGTGGGGGCTGAGGAATCTAGAGGCAGTGGAATGAAGGTTGTCATGTCCTTCCTTCAACAATGCTCACGTTCCACAGCACTGCAACTCTACAGAACATCACGTTGTTCATAATTTCAAGATATCAATAATTCAGTTATCTAAACTCCAGCAAACTCATTAGTATTTTGCTATTACATCTTTGGAAATGGAAGATGGTGGAGCATGGTGACCCACAGACTGAGCAGAGAACTGGCTCAGAAACCTCCTTTGCTCTCCATGTTTTACAGACCAATGGCTGAAAGGTTGGTGCTTTCCTTACACTTCAACTCCAATCCAAATGCAAATGAGTCTCAGATGCAAAGGCTTTTATAATTGGATTCCTGCAGAGTTGGTTGGTGCTAGTAATGGCCAAGAGTAATCACACTCCAACTCCCTCTGATCTCTGCCAGCCAGTTTGTTGCCTCATGGCTGAATCTTTATGTTATGTTCATCTCTTCAAAATCTCTCCTAGAGATCCTAGCATTAATGGCATGCATTTCAGGTTGGAATTAGTGCAGCAAGTGAACATTTCCCCAGGACCTGTGCAAGTTGTATGGTGCTTGAGGCAAAGAACAAGATGATACCCCTTCCTTATTCCACATTCTGAAGCAGACTGGACTGCTAGTTGAAAATCAGCAATGGAATAGCATTAACTTCTGCCATGCCTGAGGGCAGCAGGTCAGTTTAGGGGACATGGTACGAAACATGCACAGCTCTGCCCTCCAACAGAGGGACTGGCAGAGGGCTCAAAAGCATCAGCCAAGGGCTCCTGCCTGAAGCGGCTGATTGCTGGTCTGACCCTGGATTTTATTCCCCAAATTTCTTAGTCTGCCTTCCTGCCAAGAGGCTGAACTTTGGATGATTCTGTCCTCCTGTTTGTGCTTCAAAGGAAGGGAGCCATCCAAAGGAAAACGAGACCATCCACTGTGCAATTAGCAAAACTCAAATGTCTTATAATGCTATGTGGATCAGCTACTGGAAAAGAACAGGTAACACCAGACAGTTGTTGAGCAGAAAGAGAAAGCAAAATGACGTCATTTCTCTGACAGATACTCTCATTCCCTATTTTGAGGCACTTAAAATGACAGCACTGAAAGAGTGTGTGTGTGTATGTGCATGCACTCATGCACATGTTCCTTTGTGTGTGTTTACAGAAGGATTATAAAAAAGGGAGAACCTATCCAGGCTGAAGAACAATCTTTGGATTCTACCAGCGACCCAAACTGGAGAGAACATGGGAGAGAACCTCCTCTGGGGCTGCTCCCAGGCTGTGGAGCGCTCTTCCTCAGGGGGTCTGGTTGGAACTCCCCCCTGCTGTCCTTCTGCCAGGAAGTAAAGATCTTTTTATTTAAGGAAGCTTTTGGTTTTTAATATGTTGTGGCACACAGAATTCTTATGGAAGAGTGTTGTTTCTTTTCTTTTTTTAATGTGTTTTTTAAAAACTACTTTTAACTTACTTTTAACTTGTGGTTTTTTTAAAAAAATATAAGTTGGATTTGATAGTGTTTTAACTTTTGTACTTAAAGCTTTTTAGTTGAGTTGTGTTTTTAAAAGGTTGTATGCTGTCTTGGATCCCATGTTGGGAGAAACATGGGATTAAAATAAAATAATAAAATAAACCTTTTAACTTTTCATGGGATGTGTGCTATGGAAACTAAAAAGCTCAGCATTCTCAAATTCAGTAGCCTCCATCCATTGTTAAGTGGCCTGTTTCCTAGGCTTTCAGTCGGAAGATGGGGCAGACTGGTGAAATGAGGCTGGGCTTTTAGGCTATCTTCTAAAACAGGGTTGGAGGACTATGTGGCCCTCCAGCTGTTGTTGGACTATATCTCCCATCACCCTCACCATCAGCTATGCTAGCTGGGGTAACAAGAGTTTAGTTTGGCAATAACTTTAGTTCCCTCCTCTCTAAAACATTTTCAGTTCTTCCCAGTTCTGCACAACTCCACTGTGTACACTCTGTCACCTCATGATAACTTTCCATTGAGCAAGAAATTGGTACATATATGCATATGTGGTGGAATTGCAACAAGATAAAGGAATTTTGGCAAAAGGTTTTTAAAGAGATAAAAGAGATTATAGGATTAGAAATACCAGTATGTCCAAATATAGCGTTGTTGTCCATATATAATAAGGTAGAGTGTACTCAGGCAAAGAAAGAATTAATAACAAATTTGTTAACTGCAGCGAGATTAATAATAGCAAAAAAATGGAAGACAAATGAAAAATTTCAAATAGAAGAATGGTATAAAGAAGTGTGGAAAATTGCAATTAATGATAAACTAACATGTAGAATTAGGTTTATGAAAGGTTTGGTAAAAACAAATGATTTTGAAGAAATTTGGAAAATATTTTTAGAAAAAGTTTTGAAAAGAGATGGTAATGCTACCCTGTTAAAAGAAGAATGGCAATTTTGGAAAGTGGATTAAATAAAAAGTTGGCTCTGGGGGGTGGGGTTTTTTTTATTATTACTTTTATCTTTTATTTTGTATTTTTATATTGTTTATTATCTGTGTGTGTTAAACTTGTGATTTATAGATGTAATTTGATATGTGATGTTCAATGTTTAAAAGGGGGAAAAAAGTTAAAAGATAATTGGTTTTAGAGAGAGGTTATTTTTAGAGATATTAAGTAATAAGTTTATAATTAATAATAGTAAGAGTTTATGATTTTAGGGGAAGGGAAAAACAATAATATAAGTTTGCATTGTTTAAAAGAAGGAAAAAAAATGTTTGTTTTGTTTTGTTTGTTTGTTTGTTTTTTAATTCACCATTATGTATAACACATGGTGTTTTATTTTTCGTTTGTTTTTGTGTTATAGTTTAATAAAATTTAAAAAAAAAAATTAAAAAAAAAACAGTGCTTCTGGTAAACACACACAAAAAAAAATAATAACTTTCCATTGAGGGCTTCATATTTCTTAGAAGCATCTATTGTCCCTAATTTAGGAAGGGAATGACAACATATCTATTTAAACTGACCTTTTGGACTGTTTTGATGTATGTTTACTATTGTGGTGATTTTAATTGCTTCTATTGTCAACATTTTATTGTGCTTTTTGAAAAAAAAAAAACCAGATATCTGTTAGCCACTATCAACACTATTTTTAATGGAGGGATGAGATAAAAATATTATAAATGAATAATAGTTTTTCTCACCTTAAAACAGGTCTCTCAAAACATGGTCCATTCTTGGACCATATCTTAACTATGGCATATATGTTTCAGTAGATGGGATACGTCCTTCCAAGAATTTCTCTGTCTGAAGAACTTGCACTTGTCCGAAAAGAGGATTTATTTTTGAAAATCTAAGCGACAGCACATGAGTATTTTATGGAGGTGATAAGCAGAGGAGAACTCTTTGTGGTTCTGCTAATGACTCCTATTTCATGAAAAGTTGCACAAAAGAGCTAATACCAGAAAGTTCAGGCGTCTCCCTCCATGGCCAATTCCGATGGTCTCTTTCTTTTTCCAGACCATTTAGGATGCAGAAGCACTCCCTCTTTTTCATCTGGTCTCTCGACTGTCAACACAGTTAACCTGTCTTGCTTTCCTCCCCCTGGTATGACATGTGAAGTTTGTCCTTCCACAATGGCACGGTGGGATCCCTATTCCCAGGACAGATTCTAAAATTGTTATAGACTCATCACAGCTTTTTAATAGTCCAGCATAATACAATAAAATATAAATAAAATACTGTAAATCCAGAATCTGCCCAGGCTGGTGAATGAGAATTATGATCAAGTTGCTCTATGTGGCAAGTTCCTCTTATTCCACAGGGAACCTGACAGAGATTTCTATGCTGCTTTAATTCCACAGAAGGGAGAAATTCAACAGATACCTCCCTCTCAACACACACACTGTGCTCACACACTGCATTGAAGATGTGCCTGAATTGTTCCCAGGCATGTACTTGTTTTAAAAAGGTGAGGGGAAGGTATTGCTAGTCTTTCTCCAACTCTGCCACTTGAGCGAGTCCCATGAGTGTAGTATGGCCAGCTCTTTACTCAGAGAGGAGCCTTCTATATTTCACAGATCTGAAGCCAAGAAGGAAATACTTAAATGATCAGAATGGACAAGCAGGAACTCAACAGGTAGATCTCTTTCAGTCTCTGCCTCTCCATTTCCAGAAAAGCCAAACTACTGAATTTTTGCTGCATTGCTTTCTGAATGATTCAATACCAGTGTCAGAAAGATAAGGTGACAACCCTAATTGTGTTACAGGTGGACAGACTCAATCTTCCTATTTCCCTACTGTCTGTCACTTTGTCAAGGATCATTGCCTTTTGTAATATTCATGTCATCGCATGATCTGTCCTAAGGTTAACAATCTCAGTTTAGTCATCTTGGCTTCTAAGGAGAGTTCAGGCTTGATTTGCTCTCAGTCCTGTTTACTTATCTTATATTACTGGCAGAACTTTCCTCCGGTGCCACATTCCAAATGAGTTGATTTTCTCCCTGTCAACTTCTTTCACTGTCCGGCTTTCATAGCCATACAGAGACATCAGAAATACTATAGCAATGCCTTGTTTACCCTCTTGGATAGACCTTGGGAAAGATTACTGTTTAGACTGCAGTTCTGAGAATCCCCCAGCCAGTGAGGTTATAGTGCAAAAAGTAACTTTTCCAAACTCAGACTTCCTTTAGTCATAAATTCTGTAGTTGACATGATTTTCCCATTGTGTTTGCCTGTCTGTACTTTAATCCAGCTGTCACGTGGCTTGTCCATTTTCATCCAAGTGGGGAATGAAGTCTCACAGAAGCTGGCCCTGACGGGAGAGATTTCCTAAAATCTCGTTTCTCAGCGCCTCTGTGTTATTCCACCATGGACCGTCTTGGCTGGGCTAGATGCTTGCCTGTAAAACTGTAGTGGCATGGAAGGGACTGCAGTGAGCAACCAGGACTTCGTGCCATTTCCACATTGTTCTAACCTTTTCTTCTTTATTTGATTTGATTTGATTATTATTCACAGAGCCCCTGGAAGTAAAGCATAAGCCGTGCAGCATTCTCTTGGTTGAAATCAGCCAGGCTCTCCATGGGAGCCCTCATGTCTCCCTTTCTGAGTCTGCAGGCAAAACCCCAGAGTTTTATTTTAAGATCACATTAATTAAAGGAAGATGTGATGTATGTCTTTGACATCCAAATTAATAGTAAATGAGGTAATTATGAGAGGGCCTATTAGCATGATGGAAGAGCCTGCCTTGGCCTGGCCCAGCCGGAGATTAGAAAAGGTGGCGAGACCGATGTCAAGTGAATCCCGTACAGGGAAGGAAAGTTGTAGGTGGCAGACAAGGGGGCAGGGAGAACAGGATGGGTCCAGTGTTGGAAGACAGGCTATTTCTTCTATGAAATCAGAAGAGGTCAGCTGTGGGCCTCCAGATTCTGCTTCCCCCATCTCCTTTCTCCTCCCTCTTCTTTACCCCTTGATGCACGTATATGTGCCTCCAGGAGAAGCAGCATGGTGTAGGGGTTTGAGCACTGGATCAGAACCCCAGAGACCAGAATTTGATTCCCTGCTTGGCTGTGGAAACCCACTGGGTGACCTTGGGCACGTCTCACACTTTCAGCCTCAAAAAACCCGGCAATAGATTTGCCTTAGGGTTGCCATAAGTCAGAAATGACACAACAAACAACAATGTTCCTTCAGATTGCGTGTTGACTTATGGGAAGCTCATGAATTACACAGGATTTTGTTAGGCAAGGAAGACTCGGAGATTTTGTGGGTTCCTTCCTCTGATATGTAGGCTACTGCACCTGGAATTCATTGGCAGTCTCCCATCCAAGTACAAACCAGGGGTGTCCCTGCTTAACTTCCAAGGTCAGGTAGGATCAAATACCTTTAGGGTGTTTTGTAGTAGTTTTCCATGAAGCAGCTGGGTTAGTCTCTTGCAGCATAAAAAGGAGAAAGGGAGGGTGAGAGAAACAAAAAAAGAATGTAGCAGCACTTTTAAGACTGATTTTTATTTTAGCATGAGCTTTCATGGCTATCATTTGAAGAAGTGGATTGATATTCATGGAAATTCATGCTAAAATAAAAAAAATAGTTTTAAAGGAGCTGCTACATTCCTTTCTTCCTCCCCCCCCTTTCTCCTTTGCTTCTTTTCTTGACCCCCTGTCAGCATAGCCAGTCATAAGGAATTATGGGAATCGCTGTCTTTAGGGGAAAGGATTGCAGTTTAAAAAAGGGGCCTGAAATCGAAAGGGCCACCACTTCCCATCCCTGGTTTAAATGTTGTAGAGGTTATCTTGAGAGGAGTGAATATTTGTCTCTACATGTGTCCATATGCAGCAAAAAGAAAAAGAAAAAAGGAGGGGTATAACTATTAAAATAAATTAAATAACAGAGGACTAAACCTTCTTTCACTCCAAACCAGTTCAGATGTCCCTGCTGGGACACTATGCTAATGGTTGCACTTTTCCAAGGCCCTTTCTGCACTTTATCTTTTTTTGGCACTGGGGTGTGGGGATTGCGTGAGCAGCCTCCAGCAAGAGGCACTTGCATCCTCGCTGCTTCAGTTCTGCATGAGCTGCCTGCTCCCAAGCGGGTAGTGCGAGAGCCCCATCTCTTCCTTCCACAGCGCAGCCTGGGAGTTTCCCAGGCTGCACTGGGACAGGAATCGCTCCGGAGGCTCCACATGCCAGGTAAGTGCGGGTGGGGTCCTGGAGCAATGTGCAATCACACACCATTTTCAGCTGAAAGACGAAAATGAAAAGTGTGAGAGCAGCGCCTGCCCTACCCTGGAGCATCATGTGATTGTGAGTGCATCGTGCAGATTGCTCCTCACAATTGCACGACGCTAAAGGGCCCTTTCGCATGGCAAATACCACGCGAAAAGGGCCCCAGGGTTGCACAGCAGTGGTAAGAGAAAGTTCCAAGCTTGCTTGCTTGCTTGCTTCCCTCCTTCCTTCCTTCCTTCCTTCCTTCCTTCCTTCCTTCCTTCCTTCCTTCCTTCCTTCCTTCCCAGCCACAGCACCCAGAGCCTTTTTCTTCCTGCCACACCTCTGGACACTGACATGGTTGTGCTGGCAAAAGATGCCAACGGGGATCTAACTATGCAGTGCTTCCAAAAGAAGCTCAGAAGTTGGGATGTATTCTAGGGGAAGGCAAGTTTATAGGAATATGAACTTTCTGTGCATGTTCCTCATTCGAGTGCCTTTCAGATAATTGGACTACAACCATCATCATTTTCATCCTCCATGCCAACACATCTGGAGGGCACTAGGCTATTGAAGGCCGCTATATGTCATTGCTGTCCTGTTTGACAAAAACAGTCCTGTTAAAAAAGTCAATCTGAAGGAGAACAGTGCAGTGAATGAAGAGTTTCTGAGGATTTTGCAAATTATTCCAATGGTTTTATTTCACCCTATTTTGCTATATACAGTACCTGTAGGAAAAGGAGCTCAGGAAAGCAGGGATGGAATAGAGCAGATAGGAGAAGCTGTGAGAAGAACTATCTTTTGTCTGAATTTAGGATGCAAAGAGAATCTCTTGAGTTAACCTGTGAACCCTAATACTGTGTAATCCCAAGGCACCTGCTTGTGTGTGAATCTGCTACAGCTGCTCTGCCAGTCCTGGGCGATTGCTCTAGGCAAGAGAAGAGAAATTGCCTGGGATCAGTAGAGGAGGTACTGCACCTGTTTATAAAGGGGCAAAGCGTGTTTAGGTGGCAAGCATGACAGGAATTCCATCTGCAAACCGGTGTGTGGCTCATTTATTGCTATCTGGCTAAACAGGCAACAGCTGCTTTCCTGGCTCTGGGCAATCACTCCACATTTTCCAGAAAAGCTGGAAATAACAGCCTTGGCTCACCTTGCAGAACTGAAAGCTGAAAGACATTGAACATTGTATAGCCTGGGAACAAGCATGTGTGGGAAATACTTGGTTAGGAAAAAAGGGAGTTAGCCAACAGAATGAGGGTTTTTTAGCTTTTACTTCCAATTCTCTAAGTCTTAAAGAGAAAGCTGGTTGGCACAGAATTTTCAGCACTTTGGAGCCCATTAAACCTCATACAAGCACTGGCTGTCCCTCCATTTTGTTCTTCACAGGTTCTGTGAACAAGGGAAAGAAATGTGCTTAAATGAATGAGGATCTGATTTGATTCACTGACCCTCAGTTGCCCCTGAGATGGAATAGCAAAGGAGCCTCTTACTTTCAAAAGCAGTGGCTCTTGCGAGCTTCTCTTGGGAAACTTGCTGGTGACCCCTTCTTCCACATTCCTCTCCCTCCACCTCCACCCAATCACACCTCATCTGCCCTCCTGCAAAGAGGTGAGCAGAGCAGAATTCACAGAAAGAAAGAAAAAAGCATTAAATAAATAGAAACACTATACATTCAAGGACAAAAAGAGGGGGGCTGAATAGGATCAATTTCATAGTTAAAAACCGGTGATGTGTTTTGGAGACTGGTGTTTCTCCTTCACAAATGGAGACTTTAAAAATACTAGACATGTGGGCCTTTCATGCTACCCCGTAAGGAAACTCTCCTGAAAGGTGGCTATGTAATAAAAGACTGACAAACATATACTTGTATATATAAATAAGGGATGGATATGTGTGTGCACATTGGTCAAATGAAAAACAATTGTGATTATTTGATGAGAAATTTGACATGGTCTCATAAGGAAACAGATGGAAACTATGGGGCTTTCAGACTGCTTAAGAGGCAACCACTTTCTCAGAACACAGAGCCTAGTCTCCTCAGTAACTGGCTCTGAAATACAGCTGTCACAAAGAACCTGGCCAAATCCAACCTTCCTGAGTTTATCATCTCTGAGGAACAAGTGGGCAAGAACTCCTGAGAGAGGTTTCAGTGAGATCTAAGACTAAGACTAAGAAATGCTACGTCAAGCAGGTGGTGCATAATGCTCCGCCTGTACAGTTCTATGTGCTCCTCTGCCCCAACCCAAAAGCTATCATTCGCCAGGAGGGGTCCTTCCTGCTGGTGGTTACTGGTGGGGAAGGGATGAGGAGGAGGCAGTTCAGATGATAAAGAAGCAGTTTGTATTGTTTCAGAGGGGAAGACATAGAAGTACACTTGCAGATGGAGTGCACACTTTGCTTCCTTTCTTGTGAAGACCAGACCATCCACTTCTTCACTGAGTGACCTGCCTTTCCCCTCCATCCTCTCCCCCTCAATAAGCAGCACACTGGCCCATCTCAGGGCTAGACAACTGCTTGAGGGGGAGGTTTGGGGTGGTGTACCCTGTCCAAAAAAAGAACCAAAAAAAACCCTGCACTTGTGTTAGCCACACTTAACTCACATGTATGTCAGCAACAGGATGCTGTCCATCAAATATCGGCTTAACCATGAAGGATCCATGAGCTCATTCATGAACAGAGCTGGAGTAATGTTGTAACATCCCACCTTATATGAGCTAATTTTGTGTATCTTACTAAAGAAATGGCCTATGTGCAGAAAATAGCGAGGGGGGAGGTACAGTTTACCAGGGTTCAGACATCTAGGGGGCTGCAACCATGAGAATATAATAGAGGATAAACTGTATGCCATGTCTGGAGGTATTTGCAGAAACATATTTCCTTGTCTTTATTTATCAATTGTCCAGATGTTACGAGAGTTGCCAGAGCAGGGTGGGAGCAATCTCCAGCAACATGCTGAAGTGTCAGGCCTCCTGCCCCAGTTCTTCTCTGGCACGGTGGCAGCTGGTGGCTCTCATGCCAGTGTGGCTGTGAATCTGCTTCAGGTTTTAGTCTGAACTTCAAAGGAGCTATCCAAGCCTATTCCAAAAATAGGTTCCATGCCAGGGCAGGTCCTTTAAAGCATGGACTGAAACCTGCAGCAAATTCACTGCCACACTGACATGGAGGTTCACAGGCCTCGTTGCTGTCAGACAGGAAGAATGTCTGCTTAGGCAGTTAAATTAGTGCTGTGTAAGGCTGAGAGGAAGAATGATTTCTTTTCCTCTGTTTGACATGTTCTGTCATATCAAGCACTATAAGTCCCAACATTTCTGATGCCGAAGCAGAAAGGAGGGAGGTGATGAGCAAAGCAACACACCATTGGACAGTGGGAGTAAGTGGTGGTGCTTCTTCTAGCAGACTCTGCTGTGCTTAGCTCCTGTTTCATTGCTCCTGTTACCCTGATTTCTGGGGTCCCTTGGGGGACACCTTAATGTGCTCCATGTGATAGGGAATGGAAACTCAAGAGAGCACAAGCAATAGCAAAGCGAGAGGCAGGGTAACCTAGTGGGATCTTTTTACTCAGTTTTTATGAGGTCAGGCCAAGCCAAGAACCAAACAAAGATGTCCAACAAATGATTTTATTGAATGAAAGTCTCACGCATCAACACAATCGCTCACACACTCACTCAAGACCTATTAAGAAGTAAAAGAGAGGAAACTGGATAGGGGAAAAATTGAAGGGATTGTAGCTGGGGTAATCCTGTATCTTTTCTTAAAGTTCTTGGTCTGGGAGAAACAGCGGAGAAGCAGAGCTCAGCACAGAGAGGACTGAGGGGATTACTCGACTGACGGAGAAACGGTCTGCTGGTATGACCAGGAGTTATCAAAGAAATGCTCAAAAACTGGGACTATTTGTATGGGAAAACATACCTTGAGGGCAAATCCTCTCCCGGGGAGAACAATGGGTGTTGCAAGAAAAAGAAGCTCCATAATGGCAACTCCGTTTGCATGATGGGATTATGAGCTATTGCCAAAGCTTGCATTGGGTTGTGGTGTGAATTTATGTAGTATCAAATTTATGTAATATCAAAAATTGTAGACTCCGGGACAGGGTTTACCAGTGAAGTAACACTCCCTTGGAGCTGGATGGCTCTCAGTAGATCTAAACTCCAGATGTGTTTGTTCCCTGGTATATTAAATTGAGTCTGTGCAGCTGAAATGATCATGAAACTGAAGCTATCAGGCCATCTTACGAGGACCCAATACCTTGAAAAATAGAGCAGAGCTGGAAAAATTTGCTTTGTTGGACTACAGCTCCCAGAATCCCCCAGACAGCATGGTGATTCTAGGACCTACAATCTAAAAAAAGCAACATTTGGTAGCCCAGGGACATGGTTGAAAGAGAGCATAGTTCTCAGAGTGGCTTGGAGGATAACAACGCAATGCCTCATTAATGACCTTACAGATAAGACGGAAGATCAATAACATTACAAACAACCAGCCAGTTTCCAGTTCACCAGTTTTTGAGTTTTAAAGCCTAGGCAGGCCAAAAGTTTCTTTCAAACCAAATCACTAGGATATGAAATCTGCTTCATTTACTTCTCAGTAAATCTGTGTTTGCTGGACCATGATGTCACCCAGGTGATAACACAGTTTTATGCAAGCATATGCTAAGCTGTTATGCAAATTACAATTTTTCCAGTTATGCAGAAAACACGATATGTTTGTGTTGGAACCACTTGTAAGTGAAGCATGAGTTTTATCTAGAATAGGATCATCTATCCACTTTTAGAAACTTCTTAAAGCTAGAGATAGACTCTGTGTTATCTAAAGGAAGAAGGAAACTGCTCACATGCTTGACTCCTTAGGTAGGCTGTTCCTCTGAAGAAATCCTTATCTGACCTACAAGGAAGGCAAGGGCTTCTTTTAATAAATCCCCAAAGAAAGAGAGAATGAGGCTGAGAAAACAGCTAGTATTATAACAAGGCTGGTTCCTGCTGCTTGGTGTTGCTTGTCCAGGGCAATAAATATGTCTCTACCTGAATAGTGTTCAGAAGCTCCCATTTACCTAATTCTCAGGTGGCTTCAGACTCATTTGTTTGTTTGTTTTACAATGCCCTTTTGCTTTATCTTTGCCGGTGTTGCAGCAGCTGGGCTTCGGTGATACAAGTGGAAGTGGGGCACAGCTGCCACTCTGACAAGTCTCCAGCCCTGTTTTGTCCCTTATCTTTGTTCTGAGCCAACATGGCAGGACAGACAAGAAGGTGCACAGGAAGAGATAGTGAGTGTGATGCATGGTCTCTTTGGACCATAAAGATGACCAGTGTGAAAGGTGGATGGTTAGATGGATTCCTCAGATACTGAATCACCCACTCACTTACCTCCAACTTTTACACTTGGAAGGCACGAATTGGATGTGTGACATACATCTAGGGCAGATTCTGATGGTGTACAACTCATCTCTTCATCATCTCACTCACTCTGCCCAAAGAAACAGGCTCAATGAGGGAATGTTTGCGCTGCCAGATGCCATGGTACTACAGCTCCCATCTTCCCCCAAACTCACTCTTCTCTTTTTATGTTATCCTGATGCCTCAAACGTATTTCTTCTCCCCAGAATTCAGAGGGCTGATGGCTGCCTCTTTAGATGACACAGCCCATCCAACAGTTCAAGATTTAATTGAGAGTTACAGAAGGCAGTGATGGAAGCCCTCTGTTTTGCCAGAGGTTGCCAAGTAGATCACACTTCTTGATTTGGGGCTGAAAATGAATCCTGGCTATGACCAAAGGTGTACTTCTGGTTTTTATCTCAGGTGGGTGACCAACTTTGATGTTTTTGAAGGGATTTGGCAGGATTTTTGAATGAGACTGCTGCTCTGCATGGATTTGTCAGGGGGACATCTGGTATTTAGGTAGAAAGGTTTGGGCCCACATGTATCCTGTGGCCTGCACTTTTCCCTCTCCTGGCTTAGACCAGTCGGAGACACAACCCATATTACCGTATATCTACTTAGATAAAGAGAGCCAGCATGGTGTAGAGGCTGGAGCATTGGTCCACAACCCTGGAAACCAGGCCTCAATTTACCACTCAGCCATGGAAACCCACTGGGTGATGGTGGGCATGCCAAATTCTCTCTGTCCCCAGAAAACCCTGTGATAGGTTCATCTTAGGGTTGCCATAAGTCAGAAATGACTTGAAGACACACAACAACAAACTTAGACAAGCAGGAGCTCTCCAGATTCTTGTTCAGAAGCTTTTCTGAGTCTATTTAGAATCTCCTTAGCTAGAAGGAAAGGAAGCTGATTTTGAGATCGTTACAAAAGCCTGTGCCATTCTGTTATGACCCCTCTCTAAGAAAATGTGACAGGCCCAGGAACTTCAGGATTTTCTGCAATAGGTACAATAGGCGAATGGTAATCAAGCATTTAACAGGTACTGTTTTTTCAGCTTAAGTACACTGCACCCTTTGAGTTTCTGCCTGCCCCACAAGCTACCAGATGAGAAAGGCACACGTCAATAATTGCATTGGTTCTAGGAACAACTTCAAGACAGGAAAGCTTTGTCTTGTGGCCCACGTGGTTCCTTTAACAACAACAACATTTTCAGCTCCTTTTTCCAGAAATTGTTTCCACAAGCTAATGAAATATCAAAGCAATTCATCAGGGAACAGAGGGGATTGGAAAGTCTTTGAGAAAGCGCCGGGCTTTGTAATTCCTTCCAAACAGCAGCACCAAGCAATGTGATTAAAGCTCTCTGATTAACACACAAACCTTGTTTCTGGCAAGTAGGAAGTGGGTGCACTTGGGGGAATCCACTTGGCGACTTGGAAGGCTGCCGTGACAAATTGCTCATATATCAATTAGCTTGCTAGGTGAATGTCACCTGATATCTAGTTGTTTGTAGAAGACGGAGATCCAATTAATCTGACAGTGGCGCTGCTGGCAGCTGGAGCGTCGCCCCCCCTCACCTACCTGTGGTTTCCTGTGTGGAGGCCATAAGGAAGGCAGCAGCAACAGAGGGGCCTCCAATCTGTGTCTGCACAACTGTGTCTCTCTGTCTAATACAATCTCTGTACATCTGTATCTACCAAAGTTATCAAAACAAAATGTTGGCTATTGCCTTTAAAACCTAAATGCCTTGGGCTTAGGATAAACCTGAATGGTTGCCTCCTCCACCCAGCTGGAGTCACCTGCTGACTTACAGCAACCCCCAGAATTTTGTAAGGTTTTCTTAGGCAAGGAACAAACAGAGGCTGTTTGCCAGTTCCTTCCTCTGAAATATAGCCTATAGCACCTGGCATTCTTTGGGGGGTCTGCCATCCAAGTACCAACCAGGGTTGATCCTGCTTAGCTTCCAGTCAGCTAGTTATTGCCTAAGAACCATGGCACACCTAGGAAAGAAGAAGCACTAGTACCTCTCCCCTCTGGACAAGGGTGAAGTCTCTTTTGTTTCACAAGTGGGTCAGGGTAGCTGGATGGCACATGGGCACCCCAGACAGGCTTCACCTGGGAATATCTCCCTGCTTTTGTGCATCCAGGGTAAATATATTGCAGAAGGAGGTATGGCATACTCTCTTGCAAAATGTTTTTAAAGCTACTTATGCTGGGACAATAGAGGGCTATACCAACCCAAGCTGCCAACATGGTTCTGGTCACTCTGTCCCTCATACAACACACACACAAACACATGTCAAAAGACGCAAAGATAAGTCAATGATGCTAAACTCACCAGTGAACATGCTGTTTTGAGACAGATGAGCTCTGAGCAGTGAGTTACAAGTGATGCAATTATTCATAATGAGTTACCTTTTTTTTGTAAGCAAGGTGGAAGAAAACCATGTTTCAAAAGCTGAGTAATAGCCCAGGCAAAATTACTTCAGTGTTACTTCAGTGGTGTAATAGATAACATAATGCAGTTACGTTTCAAAGTTACATTGTAGGCTGAAAATTTAAGAGGCGTTTTAATAAGAGGCATTCCGCCCTAATACAGAACTGCAACAAGGGAGCAATTCCACCCCCTGAGTCTGAGTTGTAAACTTTGTTCTTTTTTTTTTTTAATAAAATACTATCACTTGCATTATCACCCTGACATCCATCTGCTTGCAGAACCATTTTAAGGAACCAAGGCATTCCAGTGATCATATGGTGCCACTCTTCTTAGTGCACCAGAGTTTGTAAGGAACATGTTACAATAATGTCACTCATACAGTCTAACCTCTGCATTCCCTAGAATTAGGGACAGAGGACACCCGCAAAAGTGGGAAAACAGCAAATATAAAAATGTGTGTGTGTGAGAGAGAGAGAGAGATTGAGAGAGAAGGGAGGCCAAAACCTGGTGGGGAGAGCAGGGACTAAAGGTCCAAACCAGGTCAGGAAAAGGAGAGGGTGTGGGTCAGATGGTGGAGTAAACTTCTTCTCTCACCCATCTCTTTCCTTGGCTGAGTAGGGCACTGGGAGCGGGTTCATGGTGCTGAGAAATCAGGGTGCAAGCCATCTTTATCTGGCCAGGTAGCAACTGGAGGAGGAGGAGGAGGACCAGAGATGCATTTTTAAAGGCCTACATGGCCTGACCAAAGCTACCGAGAGGCAAGGTTCCCTGGAAAAGAAGTGCTTGAAGTGGGGGCAAGGGTGAAACCTGCAAATGTGGATGGACAACTGTAATGCATTAGTGTAAAGGGTTTCAAGCCAGAATGATGTTATTTTGTTTAAAATTTACTGGCTAGTAACATTGTCACTTTTCAAGTTAACGCTCGAACTTTTCTGATAGGATTTTTTTTTTTGCCCTTTTTGTTTTTTCCTATGTGTTTGTGTGTGTTTTTAAATGAAAAGTAACTGAAAGTGACTTGTCACTACAAGCAACTCTTTAAATAACTAATAATGGCTGGCAATAGGTCAGTGGGATGTAGTGGTTTATACACTGGACTACAGCTCTGGAGACTAGGGTTCGAATTCCTGCTCAATCATGAACATCCACTGGGGTCCTTTCTGCACGACACTCTTATAGTGTGATTATTCCACTTTCAACCTCCTAGGGAATCCTGGGGTTTGCAGCCGGCCCCTCTCGAAGCTGTAAACCCCAGGATTCCCTAGGAGGTTGAAAGTGGAATAATCGCGCTATAAGATTGTTGTGCAGAAAGGGCCTAGGTGACCTTGGCCAAGTCACACACTCTCAGCTTCAGAGGAAGGCAACCTTTAGGGTTGCCATATATCAGAAATTACTTGAATGCACACAACAGGAACAACAGGAGCAATGAACTGGTTTTCAAACAACTACTGAGGAATGTGTAACCAAAAAAAAATCTGAAAATAATGTTCTAAGGACTTTATCTACTATAACCCCACTGATCAGGCTTTTAAGAAATGGTGCCCTCTTTTCCCACACATCAGTTGAAAGCTGGTTCACATAGAGAACTTTACATCCATCCTAGTGGGTCTCAGCCCCTTCTTACTGAGTGAGGAAAGAAATTTGTGGCATTTGCAAAATGTGTGTCCTCGTGATCATTTCATGTGCTCACTATAGTCAGACAATTTTTCTGTTGCTGCTATCCAGAATTCCATTAGAAACAGCCAGGACTTTCTTTGACCAGATAAAACCCCATCTTTATTCCCTGCTACCTTTAGCACATGCTTGGAAGAAATCCTACAAACCAGGGGGAAAAAACTAGATTATTTTTCACCCTTCCAACTGTGGTTTATGTCCTCATCTGAGTGACAATCACAATTACCCAGTGTAGGAGAAGAATAAATAGAGGAATGATTGGCAATGGCAGGGTCAGATGGAATACTGGGTAAAGCTGGAGTGAATGAGAAGCAATGAGAAGCTCCCTCTACACTTCAGAAGAATTATTTGCCCTGAGTGAGGCTACACTACCAATCTGATGTTGGCCAGTGGGCACTGCCATAGGAAGCACACACCTTTGCATCTGTGTGCACAGGCATTTACACATAATCCTGCAGGCAGGCAGGCACGCATACACAGGTATAAAAACACTCTCTGATGAATCGTTACTAGCTCTTTTCCATACAGATGCTCCTAAGCCTTTCAAAATCTTCAAACGGCATACCATAGAAGCCTGTAAATGAATTAAAAGGTTGGAGACAGGGTGGAGATTACTTGAGATCAGAGACAAAAGATGGAAGGCAGAGACGGTACAGAAGTGATGGAGCCGTGTGTGTGTGTGTGTGTGCGCACGCATGCATGCACATGTACACAGATGCATGCAGAAGACTGCCTGCAGACCAGTGGGGAAATCCCATCAATGGATGGCAACTGGAGCAGAAGCTGTAGCAGAACTGAGATTTCTAAATCATTTCACCCCTGCCTGTAGGTGCATGGCCGAGAGATGCAGGTGGCACAGGTCAGGTTCCTACCTGTCCACTTGCAGTCACTTCTCTTTGTGGGGCTGGCCCATCCAGGGGCTCTCTGAGCTTCCCTTGGGACTGCCCTGCGGCTGGAAGGCAATTACATAAGAGCTGCTGCAGCCCAGCATGGAACTGGGCTGAGAAATGTAAACGGCTGCTGCAGGCAATGGCTGACCTAATTTCAGAGCTCGCTGTGGCTCTTGTCATCTGTTGCCTGTTCGCTCTGCATAGATGGGCCAACAGGGAGCTAACGAGTGCACAAGAGAGAGAACGCCATGGAAAGGCTGGCCTGGCAAGGACGAGCAGAGAAACCAAGGAGTTGCCTGCTTAAACCAATGACTGATGGTGAATACTTGGTTTTCTGCTCTTGATGAGGCAGTGGAAGGGAAAATCTATTAATAACCACACTGTGGGAGAGAATACAGAACATTTCCTTCCCTTGGGCCTGGCCGTTCTTCACATGCTGGAGTGTTATTCATACAAAAACAATGTTTTGGAAAGGAGAGGATGCTTGTGAATACAGAAAGGATTACCTTCTATCAGAGATAGTTGGGGTATATAGGACAACCCAAAAGATATTTGTGGTACAGTAGACTAACATTTATGAGTGCGTGTCAACTTATGGCGACTCTGCGAATTTCATAGGTTTTTCTTAGGCAAGACCTCCTCAGAGGTGTTTTTGCCAGTTCCTTCCTCTGAAATGTAGCCTATAGCACTTGGTATTCATTGGCAGTCTCCCATTCAAGTAGTACCCAGCATTGACCCTGCTTAGCTTCCAAGATCAGATGAGAAGACCTGATACCTTTAGGGTATTTATGTAGAAGCATAAACGCCAGATACTTAGAAGAAGCTTCTTGTGCATTTCTGACTCAACAAACAAACAAACAATCAAAAATAGAACCCTATATCCCAAGGGTTCTCATATAGAACCTCCCATCACTATTGGAAAGAAAATAATCATGCTGGACAAGAGAGAGAAATCAAAGCCATAGCCCTTAGGCACAATTCTGTGGTTCCTTGTGAATTGATGGAAGACAAGAGCATAGACAGAGTTCCTAACATTAGGCAGAGTGTAGCATCTTGGCCTATGCAGAGGAATAGCGGTGGCTGTCACTTGGGTCACGTGTCCTCAGCCTCCATCCTGTACTCTGTTGGAGGACAGAGCTGCACCCTGACCTAACTTATTAAACTAACTTGTTTCTTCTGGTGCTGTAGAGGACACCGTCCTGTTGGCCACAGTTGAAGTAAGATTCAGTGATCAGTTCATTTGACTTCTATATGTGTGGAACTGTTGGGAAGATGGGCAGCTTCTTGTCTTCTATTTCAGGTAGCATGTTTGCCCTAGGGAGACATAGTAGGAGTGAGGAGAGGAAGTGAAAGAGAAGAAATAAAGATGGCTGTGGTAGGAGACTCTCTGTAAAGTATATTCTGAGAAATACTAGAATTTGTTATAGTAGGTCAGGTGGAAAACTGCTCCAACAGTCTAACTGTTATACCATCTTCACTCGCAGTGTTATAACCAATTGATTACTTCAGAGTCAAGTTTATTGCATTTTAGCAGTCAGCCATTGCACAAAAATGAAAAAATAAAATCAGATGTAATGAGAAAGGATAATCCAGCCAATTTACATGTAACACCTAATCAACAATAAATAAATCACTTTCCATACCCCCCTTGTTCTTTATAACACTTAATTGTAAGGCCCTAACAAGAAATTAAGATGTTCTGAAAGGCACATATTTCACAGTATCAGATAGCAGAAAACAAACCTTCGCAACGGAGGAATTTTCCTTAAAAGACTTCAATAAAGGAAAAATATACTTGCTCCTAAGATCATTATAAATAGGGCACTCAAGCAGAACATGAATTGAATCTTCTGTTGAAACAGAGTTGCAAACATATACTCTGTCCTTCATAGAAACATTATTGTACCTGCCCATCCGAATTGCCAGTGGGAGAACATTCAATCTAGCATGCAGAAAGGCTAACTTCATTTTAAAAGTTGGACAATTGATTACTTCAGCCGTTAAGCTGTTTGTTAAGAAATAGGAAAGAGAGGCATGATGCGGAAGTTGTTCAGAACTCCAGATTCACTTATTACTTCCTAGCCTCTTAGAGTGAAGCAGTCTCCTGAGAGTAATGCTTTCAGTTAATGTGGCTGCACGTCACAGAAAGCTGCAAGGTTACCCACTTTCCTTGGACTGCAAGTAGCCTTATTCCAGAATGGCAGTCCTTACTATTACCCTTACTGTAAATAGGCTGATGGTTTACTCCCTCAGCTTCTCCATCATCCAGCTCTCCCATTCATGGAATGTTCCCTGTGATTCTCTTCTTCTTATAAATGAAACTGCACTGAAATGGCCAAATAGTGTTTATAATTTCAGAATTATTACAGCAGTCATCCAGTCCCATTCATTCACTCATTTCCCCTACTCACAAGCTGCCTTTCCCACAGGCCAATTTGCAAATCAAGTTACATTTCAAAGATCAATTGAATTTTAATCTCATTTGCAGATTGGCCTCAGGAGAAGTCAGCTTTCTAGTAAAAAGAATGAGCTACTGAAGATAAAGTAAAACTCAAGTCCAAATTTGCCCTACAAGCCCCACAGCTGTGAAACTTTCAGAGGCAAGGTGCTTCTCCTCTTGAAAGAACACTTAGAATATGCAAGATTGATGTTTTTGTTGAGAATTTTGAACCCAATTTTGGGCAGGTGCCATCTCTACTCTCATAATTATTTAAAAATATAAACAAAGGAATTCTGTAGCCTGGTAGTTAGGGGCCTGAGAATCATCTCTCATGGGCACAAACCAAAATGAAGAAAATTTGCTAAAGAAAAGAAATCTTTCTGCTCCAATCCAGATCTCTCTTTTTGGTCCCCAGGTGTCTTTCCTATCATGACAAAGGAAAAGATGACGGTCAGTAAAACCACAGAGAAACATATAGGTGAGCAAGTCCTGCGAATAAAACAGAACAAACTGTGGCAAAGAGGCTGTGGCAGAGTAGGAGAAGCAGGAAGAGTGAGACATCATGCTAGAGCAAAGTGTTAGATCTTCTGCAGAGGAAATTGAGCAGTGATTCACCTGGGTCGATACTAGCAGTAGTAGAATGCCTCTTGTGTAGACCTCTTCAACCATGTGCCCTCTGGACATCTTGGCCCAGAAACCCATCATTACCAACTAGCATGGCCAAGGAGATAGGTGCTGCAATCAAACACATCTGGAACCTATTTTATGAAGCCGCAGCTAACCACTGTGGGCAGTCCCTGAGCTCCACTTGTAATGCTTCTGCTCAACGATGAAAATTACTGATGGGTTTGTCATCCTGAGTTTGCTTCAGGTGCTTTTCCAAGATCACTGGCAAGAACAAGCACATGCAAACATACAGGCATATATTTGGTACCTGCACAGAAAAATGAAAGTAGAGTTGTGTCTGTGTGGCTTATGGGATGTCCTACCAAAAGGTAGGACACCAAGCAGAGATGTTGTAAAACATGGGTATCCTTTAGCAAATGGTGCCAAACTGTAGCACTGACTTTTGAATTTGCCTCTGAAGCAGAATTGGGTCAGAGTGGAACACATGACCACACTCAAAAGAACAAGTATACTTTTCAATTGGTCTGCTTCTGTCTTGAGAAGAGAATAAAAAGATATCAAGACTGCAGCTGAAGACAACATTTCCTTATTTCCATGGTCATGATTCACATGATATCTGCCCCATCTCTCTTCTCTCATCCATCTACCCTAAAATGCCCAATTTACACTTACCTATTCCTGAATAAAGTTCCAAGACAGACACCAACCTGTCTTCCTAATGAATAGATGCAAATCAAACTCAGCCACAGGAAGATTTAACAGAACACTTGACAGGTCGTCAGCAGTAAAATATGCAGGATACTTTTTTAAAGGGAAAAAGAGAACACTTGAAGACAGACAGGAAAACACTCCAAATTACTTTCTCCTGTATCTGCTGGCAGACTGAAGGTGAACAGCAATTATTTAGGCCAAAGATAGGAATATTGGCAGAAAAGAGTTAATGAATTTATTTAATCATTAATAAGTTAAAAAAATCTAATTCAATCGTATTCACATTAGAAAAGGAAAAACAATATTGTAAATATTAAGTTTAGATCAAATTGTAAAGTTCATCAATTAAGCTTAAAAATTTAATTAAATAAGATGCTCTTTTTTGTTAAAAAAATGTCTCAATTTAATTGACAACTTAATTGATTTTAATAGTTAGTTTCTGTCACTTCTGTGAGCTTATGTTTCCTGAGTCACAGAAATCTTTAACTGCATCCTTTGTGTCTAGAATTTATTTGTTTGCTTGTTTATGTATTTATTTAAATATTTAGGTCGGAATCCTCTATCACAGTGTATGTGACGTTGCTGCTGTTGCTGTTGTTGTTGTTGTGTGCCTTCGAGTAATTTCTGATTTATGGTGATCATAAGGAGATCCTATCACAGAGTTTTCTGGGGCTGAGTGTCTGTGATGCACCCAAGCTCATCCAGTGGGTTTCCATGGCTGGGCGGGAAATAGAACCCTGGCTTTACATATACTTTCCTGTGTAGCAGAGGCAATAAGAAACCCTATTAGTGAATTACAAGGATGTGTAACAGGACCCCGGCAAGAGTGTCTCAGTGCAGATCAGCACAATCTAATTGATGCTCTGATGCATAGCAGGATCGGTGTACAATGGGACTGATGGTGTATCATGTAATTTTGCAGGGCCCCCTATGTAGTACCATAGTAGCAGCCCTTTACTAGATACAGACGTTACGGAACTGCCCGATCTAATTTATGCAGACGTTAAGTCCACTTACAAAGACATAATTCCCCAGCAGGGTTTGGGCCTTACATCCTGCCTTCTATTTAAAGATTTCAGTGAGGTGTGAGAAAATCAACTTAAAAGAATGCAATGAGACTAAAAGGCTAAAAACATGGTAAACCATTTAACAAAGTAAAGGAAGACAGACTAAAATAATTTAAAATAATTTAAATTGATTTAAAACCATACGTGTGTGTGGATTTGGAGTTAGGCTCCAAAGGATTTAGTGAAAAACAAAAACACGTTTTATGCTAGAGTGACAGCAACACTGATGCTAATCAAGCCTGTAAGGAGAGAGCATTCCATAGCTTGGATGCCGCAGCGGAAGAAATCCTCTCCTACACTGTATTGTCTGGACTGATGGGACAAAAAGGAGGGCTCCTCCAGCAGACCTCAAACAGAAAGGCACTCCTTCAGGTACTAAGGTCTGAAGCCATTTAAGGTTTTAAATGTTGTCACCAATACCTTGAATTTAGACTGGGTGTGTATTGGCAGCCAGCGCAATTCTTTCCAAACTGATGTTATAAGGTTTCTGGATGATAATTTTGGTCAGCAGTGTATCTGCTGCATTTTGCATTAACTACAGTTTTGGGGTTGTCTTCAAGCACAGCCCTACTTAGAGTGCATTATAGCAGTCTAATCAGGACATTAGAAGTGCCTGAACTACTATGCTGAAGTTTTCACTGTCCAGGAAAGGCTATAGCTGGCAGACCAGTTGACGCCGTTCCTGAACACTTCATTATGAAATTATCCGGAGGCTTCATACAGATACTGAACCATCCAGGGCAGGTCACATAACCAGTTCCCATATCTGAGAGCCATCACTCCACAGAGCCTCTGTCTGGTCAGGATTCAGCTTCAACATATTGGCCCTCATCTAACCCATTGTAGTGTTACCGCAGTTTCTAGCCCGGACTTGTGGGATACCAGATATCATTTGATATCAATAATTTGGCCTTCTTTACCTATTCCTCTCCACGTGCTTGCGAGGCCCCCGCACAAGCATGCATACAGGAATGGCCAACAATAGCCGAAACATTCCAAACAAATCCAGGCAGGCCAGAAACAGCCAGACTGCCGCTTTAGGAGACCTCAAGGCAAGTACCACATTATGTATGCACACTACTTACAAAGGACTCCGTGCCCCGAGCAGGCAGCTTGACGAGCCGAATACTCATTGCTAATTCCCAACTTTGTAATTTGGAGCACACTTAGGTGTCCCTTACAGGACCCCCAGAAATCAGGGTAACAGTAGCATCCAGACACTGGTCAGCCACCTGCAGAGCCTCAGCAAACGTGGACAACAAATACAAGTATAGTGGAGTGTCATCAGCCTGTGAATGGCACCCCACACCAACTTTCCTTATGAAATTATCCAGAGGCTTCATACAGATGCTGAACCGTATGGGAAACAAGCTGGAATTCTGTAGAATCCCACAGCTTAATGGGCATGGGGCTGAACAGGAATACCCCAGTACTATTCTCTGGAACTGGCCCTGCAGTGCCTCCTATTCCCATTTGATGGAGCTGATCCAGTGTGATACTCTAAGTAGGTACCACCTAATTATTCTAGGGTCACAAATATGTTACTATGTAGATAGATATTATTGAGAGGGAAGATATTTTGCAGCTTACCACCTCAGTCAGTATGCCACAATGAGCTGTATATGTTTGGATTCTAAAAAATGTGATGCTAGGGTTCAAGTTAGCTAGGTAATCGTAATAGCTGACCTAGAAAAGCCTTCTTTCTAATTCCAGCTGTGGAGGAATGATTATGGATGGTGAAGTGACGAGATGCTGGAGAAAAGCACCGTATATGAGATTCATATATTAAGAAAAGAACCCTGCCTTTAAACTAATTCCGAGCTAACACTGGTAAACCTCCTCACCCAAATCAAACATTGGTTGTGAATACCTTGCAGCATACCTTGCAGGATCTAAACTTTGTCTCAATGTAAGGCTGTCTGAGAAGACAAACAAGACAGAAATGGAACTATGTGGCATGGTTTAAGCCCTGACTAGCCTTACTTACGTCCTCTGCTGTAACGTTGTTGTTGTTGTTGTTGTTGTTGTTGTTGTACGCCTTCAAGTCATTTCCAACTTATGGTGATCCTAAGGTGATCTTATCCTTGGGTTTTCTTGGCAAGATTTGTTCAGGGGAGTTTGCCTTTGCCATTCTCTGAGGCTGAGCTTGCCCAGTGGGTTTCCATGGCTGACCATGGACTGCTGCTGTGACTGGTCTTTTCTGTCGCTGATAGTTCCAGATATTTTTGACAGAATATGACACGTTGTTAGAAAGGCATTAAAATGCACTGTATGGTTCTGTAGATGTTAAAATTGATCCACCTGCTAGCAAATCTTCAGTACCTTCCCCCAGTGGAACCGATAGATCTGAGTACAGGCTCTGGAGTCTCCCTCATAGTCTCTAGTCTCCTGCTGCAGCTAGTCTACATAGCTTGTTTCATGAATATGAATAAAAAGCCTCTCCTCTGGGTCAGCCACCTGTCACTTTGAGTGTCAACGTTTATGTTTTGTTCTCCTCCCTTGGCTTCACTGGGATCTTGGCTCTCTTTTATCTTGCTGCTGATGGAACGACTTTGAACATGACGGCAAACGTGTGTCAAAGATGTGGAGATGGGCAGCCATTCCAAGTGAGGAGATGAAATGGTGTATGCCCAGCTGGTCGCCATTTGGCAGAGCCTAGAATCATTAGTTTTTGGACTACAGCTCCCAGAATTCACCAGCCAGCTTGTCTGTTGGCCATTCTGGCTGGGGGAATTCTGAAAGCTGTAGACCAAGAATAACATTTCCAAGGTCTGCCATTTTGAGAAATGAGAAAGGTTTGATGGAAGCCTCTCTGAGGACCTGTTTGGCTGGAAACAGGAGAGTATCAATTTGGAGAAAGATCAAATAATAAAGCAGCTAACTAGCAGTGCCTCTTCTGTATCCCTCTTCTCTTTTCTCTCTTTTTAATGATGATAAAAGAATTGAGGACAATAGCCAAGCTAACATAGGGGCCAGTTCACGCATGCACATTTATCACCTGATTTCTTGTGGCTTATATGTGTGCCTGGCTACACCAAAAAGCATTGCGTTTGCTGTGGTTCCATCTGTTCTGTTTCACTGGGAAGGGCTCACATTCATATGCATCCTGGAGAACATACATATGTGAGCCAACTCTGTGTGTAATTCTAAAACTGGAAAACAGGATGAAAAGGAAGAGACTTGAGGAGCCCTGTCTGCCAAAACAAAGAATATTAAAAAGAAAGGGAAGATTCCTTTCAAGCTTCATGTTTTATGAATATCATCCATTTACTGGGGGCTTTTCAGTGGTAAGGTAATGATGTTTTGTCACTAAGTCTGTTTCCATCTGCACACTCGTTTTTGGATGATAACATGTATTCTGCATTCTCTTCTCTGCTCATTAGAAAAGAAAAGCAACTGCTTTTCTATATGTTCACTACAAAGGCTAGAAAAACAGAATTATGATTAGTATGTCACAGTGAGGGAAGTAATATGTTTACTGAAGAAAAATATTGAGCAAGAAAGGGCAGGATAAGAGACCAACAGCCAGGGAAAATTTCTTTTCTCATTTTAGTCAGAGATTGGAATGTTAGCTGAGAGTTGTAGTTAATTTCCCTCTGTGTTCTCCATTTACAGAGACTAATTGTTATGATAGCTAATTAGAAATGGGAAGGAGTTGCCATAGTTTACAATGTTTGGGGCTCTTTCAATTACACAGCCATAGCACTATGGTCCACTTTGCTCCATCCTATGGGATTCTGGGATTGCCAGTTGAGGGAAGGGAGTTTGGAGTCCCCTGGTGCCTCTGACCAAACCGCCAATCCCAGGATTCCAGAGGATGAAGCCATGGCAACTAAAGTCGAATTATAGTGTTATCATTGTGTAATGCAAAAAGGCCCTTCACCGAAACCACCAGTACTCATTGCCTTACATCTTCCACATCCAACCATGCTATGGTAAATAAAAACTTCAACTTTATTCCACAACTTAGATAATAATAACAAGCATCAAGCCTTAAAGTGAGAAAGAAGAAATGACAGGTAAACTTATTCCAGTTTATGTAAAAATAGAAGGACAATCTTAAGAAAGCCAGATCCTCCAGAGCACAGAAGGCTAAGGAGACCTAGGCCAGAAAGAGGAGATTTCAGAGAGACAACCAATCAAACATGGTATGAAGAGTTGGGCTTGATCAGCTGCTAATGGATCTGTACAAAGAGTTGTTATCACAGTTATGATATGTCGGATGAGAGCACTAGATATCCTTTTGATATCAAATAATTCAGCCTTGGCTTGACCCCCTCTCTGCCACCCCACTACACGTGTTTGCAGAGGACTCCTGCATTAGCATGTACGAGTGCGGCCATTAATGACTGTACATTCCAAAACCCCATTCAGGCAAGCAACTTAAGCCTCTCCGTTGCTTTAGGGAAAAACCTCCCTGCAAGCAGGCTCTGCTCGGTTCCGAGTTATACAAAGCCGCACAGCCAAGAGCCAAGCCATTCCTTTATGTTGGGCCATCAACGTACCGGCCACGCTATTGTCACCAAGAGCAAAACCAATCATGCTAAACTTGACCTTTTGCAAATCCTTTGTCCAGCTCCAAATCTCCTTTGTTCTCACCGAGCATAACATAGCCTGTAGGTAAACTCCACCCTATAAAAAGTCCCCACTTTTGGGACGTCTTCGGACTACTTTGGACTTCCATCCCATCTTGCTGTCGGCTTGTCTAAGGAGCTCCCCTCAGCCAGCCACGCTGAGCTTTCTCTCCCGGAACCCCGTCTTTCTCTCCAGGACAATGAGACCAGGTGTCATATTACCCATCCCTAAGCTCTCCATTTCTGCTTCCAAGTTAGCTAGGGTGTGTTGTTTTATTTATTGTGTATCTTTCAATAAAACTGTTATTTTGTTATTTTTAAACTTGCTCGCCTGCTCTCTGACCTGAAGCCGTAGACATTGGGTTAAAAGATCCTTGCCAAAGTTACCCTGCCTCTCGTCTAGCCAAGAGAGTGCTCGAGTTAAATTCCCCCAATTTGTGTTTTTATTTGGTTATTTGGGTGTCCCTCTCGGGACCCCCAACATACAGGGTAACAGAGTGACATGGTTGTGATTACAAACCAGGAAGAACATAATGCCCAGCTGGGGCAGAAATATCTCCCTTTCAGATTCTGGAACATGCACATAAACTTAAGAGTTATTTTAATAGCCTGAGTGGAAGAGCTGAATGGATTATGTATGATAGGATTTCATAATTCCAGGCAATTTGCATGTAGAAGCTTTCAGGTACAGTTCCTGGCATTCCTCTGATTGCAAGGTTCAAGGGTAACAGAGTTGGCAGGACCTCTGTATGGGACCATAGAAAGTGGACAACTCTGGTATCTAGTTGGACCAGTGATCTGTCTGATTATAAGGCAGCTTCATATATCATGTCAGATTAGATTACTACAGAGAAAACCCTTACTTTAATTCTTTCTTGTAAAAAAACAGTCTGTAAAACCAACTGGCTGTGGAAATGTATAAGGCGAAGATGATGTCTTATATTTTGAATTAAATGTTCCAAAATAATGCATGCATCATTCAGTCACACATAAAACTAGATCACACATCACTGGAGTTCTGTTTTTTGTTTGTTTGTTTGTTTGTTTGTTTTATAATACCCAGCTGAATGCATTGTGCTATGTTTTTCTGAGGTGTATGATCTGAGATGGTTCATTCAGCTGTACCTTGTATCATCATCAGCTGATGAAAATGAATGTGTGAACTATCCTGTAGTGAACACAGTGGGGGGGGGAGACAAAACTAAAACCACCACAAAAATGAAAGGTGACCTGAGTTTAGTCTATCAGCACAGTGGAAATCAGGAGAATCAGAAGCCTCACCGGCCATGAAAGGTTTGGCAATAGCTTCTCTGAGATGGTGACTTCACTGGAAAATCATGACAGGTGCGGAGGCTATGAGGAGATTCATTACTGATGCTTGTCAGAGAAAAAGAATCTGTCCCTTGGCTTAGATTGGGACTAGGTGATGTTTTTGATCCCTTCTAACTCTGAAATTTTAACAGCACACCAAATATTTCCCCATCTGGAATGTCAGAAACCTGTCACTGTCAGTCCTTTAAATCAATTTTAAAACAATGTTTAGGATGGCTGATTAGATGGCACTTTCTCCACAGAACTTAATTAATTCTCTTCCTAGCATCAGCCAGCTCCTCTGCCCATCTTCCTGCTTTTCCTTTGCTATGCCCCTTCACAGGCCCTTGCTTGGTAATTAGTCCCTTGCCAGAGCCCTTAGTCAAGTGTCAGGGCTGTGTGATGAGGCCACTTGTGTCACAGGCAATGAGTTATGGCAGCAAGGCCCAGCACTGTGCAGACCCTGTAGCTTCTCATTAGCTCCTGAGCAAGAAAAACTGGCAAAGAGGGACACTCGAAGGTGCTTACCACTGAAACATGATGGTTCCCTAAATAATGCAGAGGACTTTCTGTCCTCTCAAGTGTCCACCAAAAAGGAAAAAAGGAACTCATGTTCTCTGATGCTGAGAACGATGATGACTTCTCATTGGAAATGGATTAGGGAAGTATCGGCAGCAGGTAGTGTACAGCAAACTGCAACAAGCAACACAGTCTTCCGAAGCATGAGAGTAACCTGGATTTCTGGATGGAGAAGCCAGTATTACCCGTGAACACTGTCCAGGGTTAGTTCCATCCCTAGGAAGAGCGGGGTAGTGCCTCAGGGAGCTGATTTGGGGTGTCATGAAAAAGGAAATCATATGTTAATAGTTTTGTTTGTTGTTATTGCATTTCTGATTGGGATGGCACAAGGAGCTTGTGGGGTTTTTTTCTGCTCTATGTGTTAAAATGACTGGGCTGCCTTTAGGTACAGTATACATCATCATCATCATCATCATCATCTTTATATAGTGCCATCCCTATAAATGACACTATATATTTACAAGTAAAACATCAAAAACAGTGGGTTCTGCCAAAGACAGTCAATCTAAAATACACACATATATAAAACCACATAGAGGAAGGAAAGAATTATAACTATATCGTACAATTATAAAACAAATTATATAAAATACAAAAATACAATATAATATAATGCAAACTGACAAATACATATAATCAAAATATACAAGATTAAAAAACAATATTAAACTAAGCTTTGGAAAACAAAACAAAAAAATTAATTGAGATTTAAAAATAACAAGGGAAGGAGTAGTCTGCAAATGTTCACTGGATGAACATTACTTTGATGTTATGCAGATGAGTGGGTGTCCATTTGCTGCTCCACCTCAGGCAACCAAGTGTCTTGGATGAGCCCAGAAGATCTTATATTATGTGCTACGCTTATGGTGCACATAAGTTGTGCCATGTGTGACAAGATTCCAAGTTTTAGACAGCTTTGTAGCAAACAGCATGTATTGTGACTCATTACCAATTACTGGATCTGTACTTGACAAAACAACTCCCAGGCTTGCCTCTGGCACAGTATATAGAAACTCTGGTATCATGGAGGTGTCCTCAAAATGTGTAGAATTTGGTTCCACAGCCAATGCGTACCCAGGAGATCAGGAAGACCACATTGCACATAACTCCTCTCTTGTGTAGAAAGCACTGCACAGGGAGAGATAGTGTGAAATGTGTGTGGTATATCACAATCTGGAAGATGACCATGGGTGTTTAATGCTTATATTACACTGCATGTACATGGAGTGTATCAGGGCTAACAAACACCAAGAGTCAGTATTTGTTGGACATTCTGTCTACTGACATTCTGCCATTAGACAGAATGAAGGAACTGCCTTAGGCAGCAGGAGAGCAAATAGCCTCATGGTCTATCATGTGGGCTGTTCTGGGCTTCCTGTACCACCTGTCCGCTTCAGGTGTCATAGAAGAGGCTAGCCTGTTTCAAAGTAGTGCTAAAGTAAGATTTGGTTGCTGGTCTGGTTGGCTTCTGCACATGGGATATGAACAGGACACCAATTTGTCCTTTACTTCAGGCTGCAAAATGTTTTGAGTCAACCCTGTGAACAGGTCCCAAGGCCCACCAACCTGTTCATGGGAGCACTACCAACCTTGAAGGGCCCTGACCCTGTTTTATGCCCTCCAACTGCTATCAGTGCCTGCCCATCTGTGCCCTCTAAGTAAATGAGCAGTGAGAAATGTGAGAACTAAGATCAGAAGTTTCTACCCTCTAAGAAGGCAAGTGCAGTTCTTCAGACAAATGGAATGTAGACAAGGTTTTGGATGAGCAGGTCTGACCCAACCCTAATACTACCTTACTGTTCACTTCTACCATTCTCTCAGGGTACCAGAGAGACTGGGACCCACAGGGAGAGAAAACAACCAAATGCAAGGCTCAACCAAGAAATATTGCTGCCTGAAGCAGAGTAGTAAATGGCATCTCATGACTGCCTGGGTCAAAATGTGCCGTGCCTAAAACAAACATTCTAGCACCAGAGATGGAAAATTCCACAGAAGCCTCTCCTCTATCTTTGAAAGTAGAAAGAATATGATAATAAAGTTACAATTGGTCGATCTTTCAGCCTTGCTACATGTGGCAGCCATCTTGCTCTGGCTAAGAGTAAGGCCAGAGCAAATGGGCAGCAGAGAGAGACCTCTTATAAATACAGCTTCCACATAACTTCTTCTAAGCAATTAGGCAAACTTCAGCAAAAAGTTTTAATGTTACTGCAAGGGGGAAATCTTGAAACATGTCATTCTAGCGGTGCTCTATGTCAGAATTCTTCAAATTGCAAAAAGAATCTTCCTGAAATCTCTCAGGCTGCATAACAAATCCCACACAGCTTATGACCTGTTGGTGACTCCTCATTAGCTGAACAAGGGCTCTGGCATAACATGAGACGACATTTTTAAAAAGAATAAGGAGGAGGAATCTGGTGTTTCACTACACAATTTTGTTTTGGTTTGTTTTTTTGCTTGTGTGTTTTTGTTTTTTTTAAAAGTTTCATACCCATAAAAAGGTGGTATTTCTTTACCATAAACCAGTTTAGTTTCGAATATTTCAGGGAAGGGAAAAAAGAAAACCAATTTCCTTTTCAATTCTGGCTCATTTTCTTCAATCTAAGAATAGAACCCAATCCATACTGGGGATACAGAAATGTTAATTTTTTCCATATGGGTTGCCAAGGAGAGAAGTCGGCTCAGACTAAATCCCCAGCTCTTAAGAGCCTGTCTGTTCCCTTTGACCCTTCCCCCCAAGTCTTGGGTCCTGTCCTCACTCAACCGGAGCCTTCCATCTGCTCCTCCATCCCCAGATTTAATGGACTTTAGTGCTGGAGAATAAAATTCTTTCTTTCTCTCTCAATCTCTGTCTCCCTCTCTCCCTCTTTTCTCTCTCTCTGCCACTTCCTCAAGAGAACTGGCTGTGGCAAAGAGGTCTTCTGCTTCTTCCGTGTCCCCTGTGCCTCTTTGTGATGTAGTGTAGAGGGTCAAAAGAAAATCCTCCTTCTCCTAACTTATTAAAGAGATGCTCTGCTGCTGACCTGCACTCTGCCTCCTGCCTGGCCAGCTACCTTCGTCCTTACTTTCCCTGATTCTTCAAGCTTCACTAGAGGTGCTTTCATGATTGATGTGAATCCCACACACACCCTAACCAAACCAGCAGCAATAACTGCTGGGTGGTGCTCTTGTGTGTAGAGCAGAGTGTAACCTGCTCCAACCATAGAAAATAAAAGCATTGTTTGAGGTCACAGGCATGTTGCTTTTATAGACAGAGAGAAAGGTGTGTGATGGTGGTGGTGGTGGTAAGAGCAAAGGAAAAAGATGAACACACAAAAAGAAACTCCTTCAAAACATGTCTCTGTCTTCTTATCTCCCTTACTCCTCACCACAAAGAAACACTACTTTTCTTTCGTACTTATCCAGCCACCTTGCCTGCTCCTTTGCTGTCTAAATAGGAATGACAGTAATACTATGAAAAGTGGAAAGACCACATGTCTTCTCATGATATGGCCAAAATATAACAATCTCGCTTTAGTCATCTTGGCTTCTGGGGACAGTTTGGGCTTGATTTGCTCTAGGACCCATTCATTTGTCTTTTTAGGAGACCATGGTACCTGTAGAACTCTTCTCCAGCACCACATTTGATTTTCTTTCTATCAGCTTTCTTTAGTACCTTTCACAACCATACATAAAAATTGGAAATAAAATGTCATGGGCAATCCTAAGTTTAGTATTCAATATTTTTTTAAAAAATTTTTTGTTAATTATAAAAGAAAAAACAAACAAAACATAATACCACGTGATTACCATAAAAGTGAAAAAGAAAACATTACAACGAAATAGCTTACATTATTATTTCTTTCCAGATCCTTTATTATCATATATTTATTCCACGTGTTATATATCGCATTACTTATATATTTTTGTTACTTTCTTAACTCAATCCTTTTCAACTGCATTTAACCTATTGCTGTTGCTAAATATGATCCTGTTACTAAACATATTAATACTAACCCTAACCTTAAATGTAACCTTAAATGTAAGCCCTAACACTAACCGTAAACCCATCCCCCAGCCAATTATCAATGATATATCTTTACACTTCAGGATCATGTCTAGTTTCTTCATAGCTGCCTTTCCAAGTCCTAGCCTTCTTCTGATTTCTTGACTGCAGTCTCCATTCTGATTAAAGACTGAGCCAAGGTATGGAAAATCTTGAACTAATTCAATGTCTTCATTGTCTGCTTTAAAAATGTGTAAATCATCTGTTTGTATTCTTAATGTTCAAGTGTAAACCCCTGTCTTTGTACTTCCTTGAGTTTCTTCAACAACCATTCCATCTCTTTGCTATTTTCTGCTCATAGTATGGTGCCATACACATATCTTAAATTATTGATGTTCCTTCTTCCAATTTTCACATCTACTTCCTCCAAGTCTAATCCTGCTTTATGTATGCTATGTTCAGTGTACAAGTTAAATAGATAGGGTGATAAAATGCAGCCTTGCTGACCCTCTTGCCAATTGGAAAATTTCTCCATATTCTGTTCTGACGGTCGTCTCTTGTTCTGAGTAGAGGTGATACAACAAGACAAACAAATGTTGTGGCATACCCATTTCTTTAAGAGCAATCTTTAGTTTTTTGCAATATAGACAATCAAAGGCTTTGCTATAATCTATAAAGCAATGACTGACTTTCTTGTGAAATTCTTTGGTGCACTCCGTTAACCCAACATATGTTTACAATATGATCCCTAGTATCTCTTCTTTTATCTCTTTTATCTTCCTTTATGTCTTGTTCTTCCTTTTTTGTTGTCATCTTCTATAGCTGTGCATTGATTATTATAGTAGTTCTCGTCACCCCTGCACACAATTTGCTGAACAATTGCATTCAGAGTTCTAACTCCATTTCTATCTCCTTTTACGTTTGCTTCTTGTCTACCCGTAGCTACTCGAAGAGTTTCATCTGTCATCCATTGAGGCTTCTCTTTCTTTTTGGCTGTCATTTCTCCCTGACAATATCCCTGGCTTCAGTCAAGAGTTCTTTTGGCTCCCAGTCAAATAGGCTCAACAGTGCAAATCTATTATTATAGTCTTCTACAGGGATGTTCTTAAGGTTGTATTTTGTCACAATGGTTGATTTAGTGTTCTTCTTTAGCTTTACTCTAATTTTTCATATCAGTGATTCATTGTCTGTGCCACAATCTGCTCCAGGTCTTGTATTTGCAGAAAGAATGAGGCTTCTCCATCTTCTGCTTCCAATTATTTCTAGATTGCCCATCAGATCATGTCCGTGTATAGAGGAGCCTCTTTGGTTGCTTGAACCATGTGTTTGCGATGAACAACTATTAGCCTTGTAAAACTCAACCAGTAGCTCTCCTGCTTCATTTCTTGATTCTAGGCCAGATTTTCCAACAATATTTGATTCTGCTCTCTTTCTTATTTTTGCATTCCAATCGCCTATGATTAACAACACTTCTTGTTTTGATGTGTGGTCAATTTCCTCCTAGACTCCAGCATAGAATCTTTCAGTTTCTTCTTCAGTTTCCTCTGTAGTTAGAGCATAAACTTGGATCAAGGTTATATTGATGAGTTTTCCCTGAAGTCTTATTGATACTGTTTGGTCAGGTTTGGCATTATATCCTTTGACTGCTTTTGCTGCATCTCTTCTCACCATTAACACCACCCCATTTCTTCTTAGATGCATTTCCTGAGTAAAGCACTGTGTAATGATCTGGCTCAAAATGTCCCATTCCTGTCCACTGTATCTCACTCACACCAGACATTGCAATGTGGGCACTCAGTTTCTTCTTTTATTAGCTTCCTCTGATTCATGTTTCTCAGATTCAATGTTCCTATGAGTTTTGCAGCTTCAAAGTTTCCTTTCACTTTGGAGCACCTCAACAGATGAACAGCCTTTTAGCTTGAATCCAGTTGCATAATTAGCCACAGTGCTAATCATACTTGTCCTCTGTTGTACCCCAGTATCTGGTTGAGTGCCTTCCAACCTGGAAGTATCTTCTTCCCACACTATTTCATTTTGAATAGATAAATACACACACATCATCTACTGCCCCGATTCTTTTTTGAACCTATGATTCCTGATTAACCTAACTGCCACAATTATCCTTGACTATGTGATGTGTACTTGTTTTACTTTTGTTGTAGACTTCCATTAATTGGAAGAATTGTAGTACAAAAAGCTTGCAATCTAAAGCAACTTTCCCCAGCCTAGTCCCTTCCAGATGTGCTGGACTACAACTACGGACCACAACTCTCATCAGCTACTGATAATGGGGCTGCAATCCAACACATCTAGACAGTGCCAGGTCAGGGCTGATCTGAAGTGAGAATGTAGGGACAGTACAGAAAGAGAGCAAGGATGGAAGAAGCAAGGTAAAACAAAGGATGAATACATGCAGACATAGTTAAAAGTACAGGTGGATCTGAGCATCTTCCCCACTTTACCCCCAGGAAACAAAGTTAGTTGTGCTGAAACTTTCCTTTGTTTGTTTTTTCCTCTCAAAATCCCTCATGTATTTCTTTTGAGAAGGAACCTTCAAAGCCACCTTGAATTTTTGCTTGAGGCAAAGCTGAGCTGTAAGTCTAGTCCACCAAGTCTGATCAAGTTCGTCCAGCATAAGGAAGGCTTTCCTTCAGCTACTTCTGACTTCCAGTGCTGGTGAAAGGCTGTGATGGCAATACCCACAAAACAGCTCAGTAACAACCTGTATTAGTAGTTGGCGTACATCCCAAATCTGGATGTGCATGAACCATCTGGATTACCAGATTTATCTAAACTCTTGCAGGGGTAGACTTCCCTCAAAATTCCTTGCTGCTGATATAAGAATCTACCCAGTTGCCTTAAAGTTTCAGTTTCAGCAAAATTCGGCACTAAGCTAAAAACTTTATTTACAGTTGAGAATGAAGTCTGTGTGTGTGTGTGTGTGTGTGTGTGTTAAAACTGGGTTTAGCCTATCTATTATGCTGATTGTCTGAAACAGACAAAAAAATGATGGCTCAGGGTCTTACTGACCTAAGATATTTTGCTGCCTGAGGTGAAGTAACAAACGATGCATCACCCACCCAAGTCAAGAAGCATTGCACCTGAAATCCCACAAGGGCCTCTCCTCATCCAGCAGCCACTGATGGCCCTACTGTCATTGGGGAATGAATCCATCTGGGCATTTTTCCCAAGCTTTCAAGGAGCGCTGCAGTATGTTGAACTCTGAACCCTATTCTCAAAACAGGTCTGGTACTTTAGGTAGTTCTTTTCATAGAATCATACAGTTGGAAGGGGCCAGAGAGAGTACCACAGCAAGTTCCTTCAGTACTTTGGAAAGCAGTCTTTCTGGCTCTGCAGATTTCCACACATTTAGGTTAGGTTCTCTTTTGGGAGAGAAAAAACTGAAGCAAAATAAGTACTGAGTAATTCTGCCTTTTCCTGTGATCTGTTAGCATTTTATCATCTTTATTGAACAGCGACCCCCACCCCACCCCTGCCATCTACTTGGTCATTTTCTTGCCTCAAATGTTGCTCTTTACTTATCTTGCCAGTCTCACCTCAGCTGAGCATTAGCATTCCTTAAATTATTAATGCAAGCTTGACCTACACATCTGTACTCCTCCTTGGTGGTTCATCTTTCCTTCCATTCTTTGTACATACTCTTTTTTCTTTTCACTTCCTCCTTGAGTTTGCTGTGCAGCCACATTGGCTTTTTCAGATGTTTCCTGTTTTTCTTCTTCCATGGATTTGCAATTGAAGTCTCCCATTACTACTCATTCTTGCATTCTGAGGTTTCTGAGATTTGTTTCTGTAAATCATCATTGGTTTGATGACCTGTTGTAAACTCCTACTGCAATATTGCATTTATTTATTTCTCCATTTATTTTTAGCCAAATGGTCCGCTTCAATTGTTCCCATGGATTTCTGTGCAACTCAATTTGTCTTTGACATATAACGCTACTCCCCCTCCTTTTCTGACATATTTAGGGGTTTTTTTCCAGTCATGGGAGTCATCCCACCAGGTCTCTGTTATGCCTATAAAGTCATATTTACTTTCCTGCACTAGGGCTTCAAGAATTCACATCCTTGTGTTTAGAGCTTGCCTTTGGGCTGATGTTTGAGCTGTCATTTCCAACCCCAACCCCCAAGGACTTAGTCTAAAGCCTTCTTGATCAGACTTGCCAAAGACATTCTTCCCAGTGTTTGAGGGGTGCAGCCCATCTGTAGCCAGTAGTCTCTGTCAAAGAAGTGAAAATCATGGTCCCAGAACCAAACCTCTCCTGTCTACACCATCTATGTAGCCAGTTATTCACCTTTAGGATCTTCTTGTCCCTGCGTAGTCCTCCACCCTTCACTGCCAGAATTGATGAGAATATCACCTGCGCTTCATGCCACTTCAGATTCCTGCCCAGAGCTTCATAGTCAAAGGTAATCTGGTCAAAAAGTGTTCTTGGTTGTGTCATTGGTGCCCACGTGAATAAGGAGAAAGGGATGAAGATCTATGTTCTCGATGAATTTGGTTGAGTAGTGACATCCCAGATTCATGCTCCAGGAAGACAGCACACTTCCCAATTCATTTTGTCAGACTGGCACCCAGGTGCCTCTGTGCCCTTGAACAATAAATCCCCAGCCATCAGCACCTTTCTTTTCTTCTTGTAGTGGTTGGCAATTACCTTGACTCCTTCCTTAGCATGTAGTATCTCTTGCTGCTGGTTTCCTCTAGGAATATCTTTGCTATTGGTATCCACATGAAGAAGTTGGAAGCAATTGCTTAGCTGGAGAGATTCTGAATCCCTTCTGTTTGACTTTCTCCTGACAGGGGATGTCCTCCAAGGTGTTCCTCAATGTTACAGGCCCCTCATTTTCCTTGGCAGTTTCTTCCTGTTGATCCTGTAGGATCAATTCTCCCTGTGTTCTATCCAGGAAGTCCTCATGTTCTCTGACACATTGATGAGATTCAACACATAGCTGTAGGGCATTGACCTTCTCCTCCAAGAGAGCTACCAATTTCCACTTGCTGCAGGTATAGTTGGTTATGTTTTCTGGCAAGGAGGCAAACAATACACATACATTGTAGATGACAGCTATGCATCCTTCTGCCTCCATCTCTGCAGTTACTTCTCTTCCCTGCCTTTCTCTAATATCTATATGGGACATGACTGTGTGTACAGCAAGGCACATGTTGCTGGCTCAAAAGCTTGCTGCCTCTTCCCACCTGGTCACTTCTTTTCCTCGCAGTGACTTCAGCAAAGGCTGATGGGCAAAAGTATGCAAATAAGCTGCTATTCTTCCAGAACTTCACCTCTAAATTTGGACTAAAAACTGTAGTGGACTTACCATTCTACTGATATGGAAACCACCAACCTCATCGCTGGCAGAAATATTCAATACTGTAACAGTAAATAACTACAAATTTGCCAGCCTTTCACAAAAGTCTGCTATGTAAGGAAGCCACATCATTTTCCCCCATGGTAGGGATAACCTGAGAGTGATGGTTACACTGCAGTCAGTTGCAGGAGCAGACAAGTCAAGTATTTGACTGAATAAGTTTAGAAGGGTTGTCTGTGTGACACCATTTCCAGCCATATTCTTTGGAACTGAGGGTACATCAACAAAGATATCTTTCTATAGGTTCTTGCCTCTGGCAGGAAATGGGAACTGATGATCCATGGAGTCCCTCCCATTGCTGAATTTGCTGTTCCTTCCGAAGAAGGGAAGAAAAGGTGTGATGCAGAAGACTCAAACATGTTTGTGGATGTTCAAAGAGCTGAAGCAAAGCACTGGGGAAATATGTGTAAATGAATTCAGGAAAGAGAGAAAGAGAAAGAACTCCTTAGAGTAGCTGACCGGAGTCTTGAGCAAAGGATTAAATGGAAGGTAACAGCCCAATAATTATAGTTCACAAACCAGTCACCTGGATCTCCAGCTACAACCATTTTGGCTTTGAGACTTATTTTGTGAGCCTTGATGGCACATCAGGATGACCTTTTCAGACATGTCAGAACTAAGCTGCATTTTGAGTTGTTAAAAATACAAGCTAAGTAGTACCTCCTGACACCATCCAGCTGCCATGCCTGAGGTTGTGCAGATAGCACATTTCATCTGACTCATAAAATGACAATCATCAGGCATGATGTGGGTGTGAGACAGATGATCAGCAAGCATTCACTTCAAGTTGTCATAAAACCTAAATATCCAATGATTAGGGGAAAAAGGAGGACACCTTTGCTATGGCACAGATATACAATCATTTAGCAGAGCTTTCAGGAGGAACATAGCCAGCCTGTGACTCGATTAAGGATAGTACTTTTCACGTAATATATAAGTGTCCTAGTTTTGATAGCACTCCCTGTTGCAAGCCTCACTATGCAAATCAAGTTGTTTCATCTTAGCAGCGTGGTGTTTGTCTCTCTGGCATCAAGAAAGCTCTGTGTTACCATATTTTCTTAATATTATGAGTCTGCTCATTTGAATGGGTGGGAATCAGTGCGTGGTATGGGTGTGACAAACACAGTTTGTTGGGAAGAATTAGGTGTAGGAAAAAAGAGTTTGGAGCAATGTTGAAAGTACATGAAGGCTTAAATCTGGGAGGAATGGGATGAGGGAATGTCATGGAGGAATATGGGAAGGTAAGGACTAGCAGGACATTGGTAGCAAATGCAGAAAGGATGACTTGGGTGGCACTGAGAAGTTATCTCCAGATGAATGTTGATGACTTATTCTTTCAAAGTGTAGACACAAGTGTACGGTTAAAAACAAAATCCAGTACATATATGTATGTATGCATGCATGTATGTATTTTATATGCCACTTTTCTCCCAGCATGGGACGTAAGGCAGCTTACAAAGCCTAAAAACAAGATTAGTTGAAAAAATGACAGTGAAAATTAAAGCACAATTTTTTAAGAAAACAGTTTAAAACCATTACATTTAAAAAATTTAAAAATCATTCAAAAGTACAAGTTAAAAAAAGAGTACACACTTTACACATAAAGGCTCCCTGCAAGTAGCTATTCATTAAGAGTCTGTTTGTGTAAAACAATCTTTGCCTGCCCACAAAGGGAGAGCAGAGTGGGGGCCAGGCTAATCTCCTGTGGGAGGGAATTTCGCAGAGCTGGGAGCCACCGCTAAGAAGGCTTTCTCCTGTATCCTCACTAGACAGGCCTGTGATGATGGTGGGACCACCACTGTAAGTTCTGCTGAAGAACTTAAGATTCTGGCAGGCTCATATAGGAAGATATCGGCTTTTAGACAGTCTGGATTTAAGCCATGTAGGATTTATGTAGGGCAGAACTTTCCAAACTTTTTATGTTGATGACACACTTTTTAGACATGCATGATTTCGTGATGCAGTAATCCAGTAAGTGGAGGCAGCCCCTCCACCTGAGCCTAGACCTCTGCCTTTGCTGGGGTCTTCCTCAGCCTAGGGTGGTGGCGATAGGAGACAGAGTCCCTTCATTTGGGCCTGGCCCGCTGCCACCACCCTCACCAGGGTCTTCCTCGGCCCCAGTGTGGAAGTGGCAGCAGCAGAGGCAGTCCCTTCATCCTGGCCTGGCCTGCCACAGTGATGAGGGAGGCAGCCCCTCCTTCTTTATGTTCACGTGACATATCTACATACTGCAGGTGACACACTAACATGTCATGACACACAGTTTGGAAAGCTCTGGTGTAGGGTTTAAGCCATGTAGAGTTCATGACTACCACTTTGCATTGTGCCTGGAAAGAGACCAGTAGCTAGTGAAGCTGTTTAAAATAGGTGCTATATGCTCTCTGTGATTGATCCTTGTCAGCATTTTGGACCTGCTGAAGTTTTCAATCAATTTCCAAAAGTAGCCCCAAGTATATTGTGTTACAGTAGTTCAAATGGGATGTGAGCAAGGTCCTTTTATTCTGCGCTACTGAAAATTCCCCTGCATAATTATGTCCATGTCTCATAATAAGTTCCCACTTCTGTGCTATTGTATAATTCTGCCCATCATGTGACTTCAACCTGTCATATGGAGAAGAAGTTCTTGTCATTATCAGATGTTATTCTGAGGGGGTCCAAGAACTAGTAGAGAAACTCTAGGTAAGCTGTAAGGACGAGCAACAAGGAAATGAGAAATGAAATGTTGAATGGCAGGGACTGTCAAGCATGGAGAGACTGCTACTTAATCCAGAATAATGCCTCCATCCTAGGATTGTTATGAACTAGGACTTTGGCTTCACCACAGCTCACCCTCCCCATTTTTTTATTTTTTTTTGGATGGTGATATTAGTTTATGCTTAAATGTGTCGTGATCTTCTGGTCAACTCAAAATTTTTCATTAGCTTTAACTATGCTTACCTGCCATATGGATTATTTCTATTGTAGTGGACCAGGATGGCTTACTGCCATTTTGTGTGCATTTCAGTCAGAATAATAAGATGATTTAGGGCATATCTCTAAACCATTATGCTTACCCACTGTAGTTAAAGCATGCAAAAAATAGCAGTTTCTCTCTACCCTTTTTGTTGCACACATCTCTGAGGGCAGAGTGGAGATTGTGAGTGTAAAGCCAGCTTAGTGGGGCTGTGTGTTGTTCTTAATCAATTCAACTGCAGAAACCTGGCTGTACAGCAAGAGTGACCAATGTCTATGCCTCCAATTATTTTGGGCTACAACTCCCCTAATCCCTCACCTCAGCTATGATTATTGAGTGCTGATGGGAGTTCCAGTCCAACAACATCTGGAGGGCCAGAGTTGCTCAGCTCTGCTTTAGGATTAAGGGAGATTTGGAGAAGCTGCGGCCCTCTAGGGGATGGGATACTGCTGCGCCTGTGTTGCTGCACCAAGAGTCAGGTTTGCTGGATCTGGTAAGAATTAGAGTTCAACAACATCTGGAAGGTCACCCAGCTTCCGCAGCCCCCTGAATTAAAGTAATCTGTGAGTCGCACAGATTCTGTCAGCAGCACTACCCCTCCTTCCTCCATGCATCTCATAATCCTGAACATTAGCTTTCTGCTTTGTGTTATTTTCTCTGCCACACGTTCATACACGCATGCAAACATGCACACGCACACAACACTTTTTGACCTCTGATTGTGACCCTTAGTGCAATCCACTGGAGACTAGTCTGTGGGATGAACACAGCCTTGTTTAAGCATGTCTCTCCCCGCTCCCCCTGCTTAAAAATACAGTCAAGGCAACCACACAGCCCAAATGAAAAATGCTAAAATCCATGTTAGCGTATTATCTCTTTATCAGGTTAACTCAGAGGTCACATCAGACTGTGCAAGCTCTTGAGTTCTTTACAAGTCTTCATCAGGGGACACGAAGCAAAACAAAGCAGGTGGCAGGGGGGAGTGATGGGTGTTCAAGGCGTGGGTGGGGTTAACTGTATCCGATTATAGCCTTAAGATCAAATGTGGAAAGGGGCAGCAGACCTTCAACTCAAGCTCCACTGCAGGGTGGTGATGGTGGAATCAGGCAGCCCTCCAGACGTTGTAAGGCTGCAACTCTTGCCAGCACAGCCGATCTGAAGATGCTGGGAGTTGAGGTCTGACAACATCGGGAGCGTTGCACAAAGGAGTCCTTCCACCCCTCCTTTCCCAGGTACTGAGATGGTTTCATAGCATACCTGGGTCTCTCCCAAGGACTGCTGGGCCAAAGAAACAATAGGAGAGTGAAGCCTATTTTGGAAAATCACAAATCAAGCCATTTTCTTCAAATTGCTTCATTCTGAGGCAGAACCACAGTTTCTCCCTGTTTTGTGGAAAACAAGATGTGAAGAATAACCAAATCGTTTTAAGAATGACATAACGATGTCTGGGTAAGGGTGCGCTTTGAAAGCACAATCAGTAGAGTCAGTGTCACAGGATGATGATTATCCTTTTATTACTTAGTAGCGAGGTGAACATGGCTGGCGTTCTTTTTCCCAGCAGATGGAACCCTAGGTTGCAACCAAAACAGCATTTTTTTAATTATTATTATTATCCCCATGGAGAATCATCTGGCTGGAAGCCAGAGATTGTTATACAGAAAGACCAAACAGCCATGGAGTGGGAGGGTGGGAGGAGGAGGAGGAGGAGGAGGACAGCCGCTCCATTAGAATTACAAAGCAAGCTGTGAGTTTTTCCCTGTAAAAATAGCATTTTAGTGGCAAAGGCAGAGGCTGTTTCCTGCAATGAATAAGCTCTCCTTCGAGCAGAGCTGTGTTCTTTGCAGATTTTTTTAAAAAAAACTTAATTTTATTAGCACGATGTTTGGCCATCAGGAAGAGTATAAATGTGAGACAGATATTGGTATTTAACTTATGGGGTTTTTTCACCTCAGACAGCTATAGCACTGTGATTCCACTTTAACTGCCATGACTGCCTCCTATGGGATCTTGGGGTCTGTAGTTTGGTCAGAGGCACAGGAGGAGCTGCCTGGGTTGGAATTCTGAAGGCCCCCACCCTTAAATGCCACTCTCAGGATTCTATAGGGTGGGACAGGGGGAGTACTAGTGTCATAATTGGGTGGTATGAAAGGGTTGTACAATCCTACATACCTTATTTGGACATTGACCTCCTTTGGAAACAGAGGGAATTACATACATGGAAACATGCTCATGTATATTTCTTAGATAGACAATATGATTGGGTTCTGCAACAAAACATTGCTGGCTGTGTATCCCTTCCTACCAAGCATCTCACTCTTAAGGGCTGTAGAAGCCAGCCAGCTATGTCATGTTGGACATTACTCTGTTTCACCACCACCACCATGATTTTCATGTTTGGTTTTCTAACAAATACACAATTTATTGTAGCAGATCAGTTCTCTTTGAGTTGTTTGAGGCTTTTGCTTCATTCACCCCCTCCTTTTTTAAAGGTTCTGTTGTACTTCTGCAACATTTGTGGTTTTCCTGAGCATGCTAATATAACATCATTTCTTTTCCTAGGTGTTTTATTTTCTGTTGATTTTGCCATTATCATTTTATTGAAATATTCTTATTGGATACATAAATTATGTGTATACAAAAAAAAACCTCTTTCAGTAAAATGTCATAAACCATCAAATCCCTGTTTCCCATTTTGCTCTGTCCCTAACTTCGCTCTCCTATACAGACTATACAGACTATGGCTAGAATCCGGCATTGGAATTGTGTCTCCTAAGTGGACTCAGGTATGTAGGAATTAGAACTGGACAGTTTCATAATTTCCCTATCCAACTGAGGTCTGCTGTTGTGTTACTATGAAGCAGAGTTGGCAAAGTTTCCAATACAGATCACCACACACCAATGCCATCACTCACTGACGTACACTGGTCCCAGTGTGGACTGGGCACTCTTGCTGGTTTCCCAGTACAATTAACTAACAGGATTCGTTAATGCCTCTGCTACTGAGCTAAGTAGACATGAAGTTACATTAAGTAAAAGGTGATATAGGACTGTGGCATATCATTTCAATAATAAACAGTATTATATAACAAAAGAAATACAAAAAAAGAAGATGTACAAGAACCAAAAATATCCAGCATAAATAACCTCATACAAAATACTCCTGGGTAATAACTAAACTTCACATAATTTAACTTCCCTTCTGGTTGTGATCTAAGTGGCACCTTGACTAGGTGCAGGCTCCAAGAATCCACCTGGATGCTTCCAAATTTCTCCAGATGTTCTCACCTCATGCATGCCAATGATTCTGAGGCTGGTGGCAGTGACCCTGTTACCCTGAAAATTGGGGGTCCCGTGAGGGGCGCCCGGCTTTGCCAATTAAAATACTGAAGATGGGGAAATTAAACTCAGAGCACTGGTTTTGCTAACGAGAGGCAGGGTAACATAGTGAGATCTTTCACCCTATGTATACAGCGGCGGGTTAGAGAGTGGCTAGACAAAGTTTACAGATGAAAAACAATTCTTTACTGAGAACAAAACACAGAAGATGAACATAAACTAACTAACTGGAAAAGGAAAAGAGTTGCAAGGGAAGGCAGTACGATCTGTTCTGTAGTCCTGAGGAGAAGTTGGAGATTCGGGGAAGAAAGCTCAGCGTGGGGTGCTGAGGGGAGTCCTTTAAACACACCAGCAGCAGGACAGGATGGCAGTCAAAGGTGATCCGAGGATCGGTTAAAAGTGAGGGGGTTTTATAGGGAAGATCGTGCCTTTCGACTATGGCAGGCCCAAAGGAGAACAAAAGGGGTTTCGGTGCTGGACAAGGGATCTGGTGAGGTCATCGTTAACATGATGGGATTTGCATGTAAAGACAATACCTTTGGCTGAGACGTTGATGGCCCAACATAAAAGAGTAACTTGACTGAAAGCCGTGTGGCTATTGAGGAGATTGTGGCGGGAAGTTCCCTAAAGCTTCGGGCGAAGTTTGAGTTGCTGGCTTCAATGGAGAATGGAATGCAAACCATTAATGGCCACGCTCCGTCCGTGTTTGTCCGGAGAACTTGCAGACACGTGAGATGAGGTCACTGTGAGCCAGTCCAGCTAAGGCCAAATTAAATGATATCAAAAGGATATCTAGGGGTCCTCACTGAGGGTGCCATAGCAGAAATAACAACCCTGTTTTAGTGCTATTCTCATCAGCATTCCCCACTGTTGCCAGGGGGTGGGGAAGGTGCTTTTGGGAAAAGAGATACATATATTTGACTGAACTATGCATTACTCGTAGGCGTATCTGCAAATATCCAGAAATACTGGGGGAAGTATTCACTTGATCATGCCTTATCCTCACGAGTGGCCACCTGCTTTTGTCCAGTGATTTTTGGATCTCCTAGAGCTCTATAGCACCATGTTTGACTCATATGACTTGCTTCCTGGATACAGTGTAGTTGCTGACCATAGCATGGAAAAATTAATTTGGGGGACTACAACCCCCAGGATCCCCTAGCTAGCATGGGCAGGAAAAATATCCCTAGGGGATAAGAATATTCCAAGTGTTGTTCCTGAAACACCCACCTTTTCATTCCATGCTACGATACTGTTAAGTGATAAAAGGCATCCTTAATATGCCTTGGGAAAGCGTTACATTACCTTGAACATTGACAAAAAACTGTCAGTCCCCTTGTTGTTTGCACCCAGAGATTCACATCCCTTCCAGGACTAAAATATTGCTGAGCCTTTAATATGTGCACGCTGTCAGGAAAACATGTGTGTCGGAGTCAGGAAAAGATTATGTTCAGCATCTCAGATGCCCTGACCTGATTTTGTCTCACCCTTAATTACATACAGGTCTCCTGTTACAGGCCAGCTCTAGCCACCTGGCTGCTTAACTTCTCATGTGAAACAATTCGCAGATTAATGGACTTACAAATACACACAGCATCTGGTGAGAGTCACTTAAGTTTGGCAGCATGAGACCCAGGGTGGAATGAATTATCATGTACCCATGTGCTGGCAGTTGGAATGCATAAACACTACAACCTCCTCCGATCTATCTTCTCTCTGGTCCCCAGTCCTCTGCTTTTTGGGCAGCAGAAACATGCACTGAACAGTTGCCATGTTAGGAAAGTTGCTCTTTTCTGCTCCCAAAGGAGACGTTCTGCTTCTCTACAAAAAGCTGCTCTAGATGTCCAGATGCCTAGTAATAGAGACTTTACTATGCGTGACTCAGAAGGATCAATGATCATGAGGTCGTTTTACTGGTGATCCCCTTTTTCTTTCTCTCCATTACTCTTTGCTGAATTCACAGTTTCTCTCTGTGCAACTGTGAGTGGGAAGCTAATCTGGACAGGATTTGTGTCTGAGCTTAGAAACATTACTTTTTGGACTACAGCTCACAAAATGCCCCAAGCAGTATTCCCAATGGCCATGTGGTTTAAGATATTTTAGGCAATGTAATGGAAAAAGCAATGTTTCTGTGTACTGAATTCAATGTAAGAAATAGAGTTGCATCAGGGCCCCTGGAACTGTTTTTAAGGTGGGGAGATTCAGCATTAGCAGGCAGATCCTTATTAATCTTGCCTCCTTACAGGTATTTGCCAGGGGAAAGCAAATAACTTTTTCCATCCATTATTGTTCAAGCATCCTTAAATATGAAGATTTTTAAAAGCAAGTATCTGCCATGTGTTCAGTGTAGCCTACTAGTAAATAAGTGTGAAAAGAATGGGTTGCAGGCAGCTTCCACTATTCCTGGGGGACTCAGTGACAATGATTTGTTGTAATATTTATAGCACTTGACTCAAGCCCCCTGCCGTGCCCATCTTTTATAAGGTTCATAGCATGTAGCTCTTGTATAATTTGCTCTCTGGGCAAGGGGAGAAAGTTGAAAAAAAGTTGACTTTTCTTGAACTAAGGATGGGGGCAGGTGCTCACACCCTGTCAACCAAGAGCTGCATGTGGCCGCTCTCTATGCAGCCATCAAAACCAGCACAACACCCTTCCCTCTTGGACTGATCAGCTGGGCAGCAGAGACAAAATGCCTGTTTCCAGGCTCCCAAAGTTGCTGTTTGCCTGTGGCTTAGTAGTGATGGGTGAGCAGTGATCTCAGGAGAGATTATTGAGGAACTGGAGGTGCTAAGATGAGAGAAAGTATGTGTGCATGCATGTAAGTGAAATAGTGTACGTTTATACATGTATGCAAGCATGTGCAAATGAGTGCTGCCCTGTCTTACCCCTGACACAGGATGCTGCCCTAGGAGTTAAAAAGATTCTGTATCCCAATCTTAAACCAATTCCTCCTCAACTATCTTCCCTGTTGCTGAAATTCCAGCTGCACATGCTCCAAGCATTTGCTGCCTCTCTTGAAATGGTCCTCGGGAAAGAAATGTTCGATGCTTTGCTGGATCAAGGTCAAATTACTGATGACAGGAGAGCTCCTCCCTTCCTCCATTCAACCTCCTTTGCCCCTTTTAACAAGAAGTAGGACAAAACTCCATTATCAAACTCTGGCAGAAAGGAGAAGTTTTAATGGTTGGAGTCACATGCACTTAGTGGAGAAAAGGCTGGTTCCAGGATGCTGTTTCCCTGACAACTAGAAAGCAGAAGGCAATGCAGGCAAGGGATGGGAGAGGACTTCTAAGAGGTGCCATTAACTGAATCTGCTGAAATGGAAGTTGATGTGGAGTTTCTGCAGCTTGGCTGTGGCAACAAGGCCATACTAGTACTAAACCAGGCCTCGTTGGCATTCCAACCTCTTCTTTACTCTTCTCTCCCTCCTGTTTTGGAGTACGGGGAAGGGGGCCTTTAGGCCCTGGAGCCAATTGATCGGGGGGGGGGACAGTCCATCTGCCTGGGGTTCTCCATATCATGGCTACACCCACTTTTTCTTTCTACCATATTTTGGTAGTTTCCCAGCATTTGTACAGTTTTGTTTCTTACCCTTTTAATAGCTTGAAGTGCTTCTCCTAAGATTTAGGCCATCTCCTCATTACACTGTTACAGTGTTATATATTCCAGTATTTATATGTTACATATATATGTTATATATCTCAATATTTAAAGGGATCTTGTAGCACCTTTGAGAGTAAGTAGGAGAAAGAAGATTGCACCATAAGCTTTTGTAGTCTATTTCATCAGATACCAAAGCTTTTGCAGACATAGTCTACTTCATCAGATGCGTCTGAGGCAGTAAACTGAGTCTGTGGCCACTTCCACACTACACTATTATAGTGCTATTATTCCACTTTCAACCTCCTGTGGCATTCTGAGGCCAAGGAGCTCTCCGGCTGGGAATTCTAAATGCCCCTCCCTAAGCTGTAAACCCCAGGATTCCATAGGCTGTTGAAAATGAAATAATAGCACTATAACAGTGTAGTGTGGAAATGGCCTTAGTTAATGATGGTAAGAAGGGTTTGCACTGTTGGTCTCACCCATTTCCCTTTGACTTTGTCCAGCACTGCAACAGAATGCACTTTTCAGGCTGAAAGAAGTACTCCTATCCTTGTCGTAGGCCATTTCTGCACTAGCCTGTTGTAGCACGATGATTCCACTTTCAACATCCTCTGGAATCCTGGGGTTTGCAGTTTCGGGAGGGGCCAGCTGGCCCCTCCCGAAACTGCAAACCCCAGGATTCCAGAGGATGTTGAAAGTGGAATCATCACGCTATAACAGGTTAGTGCGGAAATGGCCATAGGTTCTGAGGAGACAGACAGAAGATTCCTTTGTTGTCTTCGGTGAAATAATAGTTTTCCCTCCTAGCCCAACCAGTAGGTCTCTGGGAGCATCAATGCAAGCACCTCACTCACATATAAAGGGTGGGGAGCTTTTCTACCAAAGAGGATCAAGCGTTTGGAGCTGATGTCTGGGGCAGGGGGGAAGTCAGCTTGAGATATCAGTGCCATGAAACCAACCCAATTGTTTGTTTCTAGAAGACAAGAGATATGGATGAAATATGTGCTACTCTGACTTACAAGGGTGGGTCAGAAACAATGGACAAGTGCAGGGTATAAGAGATAAGTCAGTCAGAGAGGCAAATACAAAAGCAGGACAAAAAAAAATCTCTGACAAATCTCTGTGCTGGAGCAAGAAAACGAGGCATCAGAAAGCTGGGCAAACCTGATTGTTTAGACAGGAGGGTTGGCAGGAAAAAGGAGGTTATATGCAAGTTGTGGCCAATTGGCAGACAACGTCTGGTCAGCTGGTCCATTTGGCCAGGAGCATATAGGCATACTGTCATTTCCAGGGCTCATTTTTCAGAACTGTGGCAGAAAGCCACCATCTTTGCTGAAATCCAAGAAGGTCTGAGAGTATGAGCTCCCTGCTGTCTGTCAGTTTGGCGGCTCAAGGCTCGTCTCTTCCAACCCAAGGGAACTTGCGCTGTTGGAAGAATTCCTTGCTGATTGAAGAATTTTACCCTTGTGCTGTTTCATTTTTATTCCCTGAGAGAGAAATGCTTGAAAAATGAAAGCCACCCTAGTGTCTTTCATCACTCTTTATTGTGTAAAAATAAACTCAACAATTCATGTAGTTTCAGCAATAAAATGAAAAAAAAAAAGCATGACGAACCAGTAGAAACAGTGCATTTTAAGAATCGCTGATATGGACTGTGGATGTAAGATAGAACAACTCATTCAAAACCCAGTAAAGATTGATAGCAAGAAATAGGAAAAATATACAGCTTTGGTTAACAGAACAATAACTCAAGAAACATTTATCCTCTTTCACACTGTACAATATATACAATTATATCACTATCACCCTTTTTTAAAAATTTTTTGGCAAATCACACGCAATTTGGACTGGATTTATTTACCTTTACATGCTTTTTCCCCTTCATCAGATTATACTTAACATTCATCATTAGTTTCAAGGAGGTTTCCAATAAGGATAGTTAGCAGATTGATCTTTCAAGGTACAATTTTGTTGGTGATTGGTTTTAAATAACACTGCTTAAAATGTGCTGCTGTGAGCCAAGGTTTAAAAGCAAGGTATCTAGAATGGGTTTGTGTAGATTATATTCAGATAGATTTTTTTTTTCCACTAACACTCTAGCATTGTGTTTTCATATGGGTGGTCACACGACCCACTTCAATCTCTAACAAACAGCAGCCTTCCATTAGTGCAGCAGTATCAACCTTGAACTGCTTATTACATGACCATCCACCTTACATATTCATTTGCCACGGCTTCAGAATTGGACAAAATGGCTCAGTTAAGCCTCACAAATTTGTCCTTCATCCCTCCCTCCCCCCTTTTTTTCTCTCTTAGCCAGGAAAAAGCCCTTGGCCAGGATCAGAGAGGGTGAGGTAACGCAAAGGGCTGATGGCTGCAAATCTATTAGTACAAACCAGGAATTCTTTTAAAAATGAAACCATATAAAACATTATATATTTCAAAATAAGTTTATCATCCTTTTATCCTTAATCTGTATCTTAAAAGTATTTTTCAGGGAATACCCGTTCATTTTCTATATATTCTTTTCTAATAAAAATACCTTTCTTTTACAATAAGAGAAAGAGAGTGTTTGTGTTTGTGTGTGTGTGTGTTTTACAAAAACAGGAATGCTTGACATTTCAAACTGTAGCTAAACTTTCAATGGAGAGTAAATACCATTTAACTAATATTGCACTGAAGCTGTGATTCTAAACACTGTTTGTAGGTAAGTTGCATGGAAACTTACCCCAAAACTTACATATGTTTAGGATCAAGTGGCAAAGGTTGATTCACTGCCTAAACCACAGAAGAGGAGAATGTGGCCTTCCACACATTTCTGAACTGTTCTTTCCCACCATCCCTCACCATTGGCTATGCTGCCTAGAGCTGATGGGGGCTATAATCCATTGACATGTGGAAGGACTACATGAGTCCCACCCTTGGCCTAAAGTGATGTCATCTTATAGGGTCCTGAATGGAACCGCAATTGTGAAAATAGCCAGTGAATCCCTTCCTTAAAAGGAGGATTTGGGGAACTGTCAGATAGTATTTAGGCAAACACACACATAGCTTGTGTATGCTCACATTGTGAGGTTTTTTCACCTATTTGTTTGTTTTTTAAAATATAAAAGGACATTACCTGAGAGAGGCATGTATTATTCAGTGCAAAAGGGAACATCAATCATATTAAGCAGTAGGCTTGTTTGGGGGTGGATCAGATATTTATTCCCTGCTCACAAAAGCTACCTTGGTGCTGAAATTACAACTCCCAGTAAGCCCAGCATGGAAGAGACCATACCCAGTGACACTGAAGGGGCAACTCCAAGCACCTTCTACTTTGGTAAGCATTGGTAAGTCTGATCCGCCGGCACAGTGCACATTGCATGGTAGAGGGGCTCAAAGAACAGCTTCCACTGCTCTCTTTTGGGACAGCTCAACTACTGAACTGAGAGCTCCACTGCCCCAGGAATTACAAGATATGACAATGCTGAAGGGAACAATTCTCACGGATTTGATGGTCACCAGAACTGCTGTCACTGCTGTTGTTTAAAAACTACCAAAAAAAGGTGTAGCGTTGTTTATCATGGGGAAGAACGCTGCATCATTAGCCACCTTTCTCCAGCCATACCTGACCTCTACGAATGTGCTTGGATGACATTTGTTTTTAAAGCATGAACTATCACTCAGCAAACCCCCACAGCTCTGCAGTAGCCCATGCAAGCAGGCAAGCATTAGACCAGATAAAATACGGCCGAGGCACCTACTGAAACATGCAAGAAACAACAGGGCACCTCTTGCCTCCCCGTAAGCCTGCAGAATATCCAAAGATACCACAAACTGGGACAGAATCATTAAGCTTCACTGAAACAACACACCATTTTGCAGCTCTCTTCCCATTCCAGGGGGAAGAAGAAGAAGCACTCCTATCAAACCAAAGCACAATCCTCATAAGAAAGACCAAAAGCTACCATTTTCTCGGTCTCCTAAAATAACTGGGTGCCTTTCCAGATTAAAACAACAACAACAACAGTTGTGTCTTGATTAGAATAAGAAATGCATGCTGTCTGTCTTGATAGGTTTGGGAAGGCCCCACACATTTGTACAATCCATTAGTCATTCCTTGTGTTGTTGCTTTAAAAAAAAATCTAGGGCAGGCTCTTTTCTGACACAGGCAAAGAGATGCACAGAGAGGCCCCAGTTTCATCGCTATCCCCCACAAAGCTTGCAGGGGGGCAGTGAGGCCAGGATTTGCTCTTTGTCTAGTTTCGTTGCAAGTTTGCTTAAAACCTCTCTCTCAAAACAGTTCCCTTCTTCCTTTTGAGAAGGAAGATTTCTTAACCTTTATGAAAGCAAAGCACACTTCACATCCCATCGGGCCCAATAAACACAGAGGGGACAGGCAAGGTGCATCGCTCTATCCGTCCTGCCCCCGGCAGTGAACCCAATTTGTATTTCAAAGGCAAAAGTCTCAGCTCAGCAGTTACGGCCATGGAAATCAGACTGCAACGGCATGCTTTGCAGCCCATGGCCGCTACCCACCCCCCTCCCACCCCAGCCCTTCAGGTTTATGGCTCTTAGAATAAAGGAGCACTGGCAAAGGGTATGGGAACATTTCATACAGCAGTAAGAAAATAACCTCACTTCCCAGCCAAATATTCTGCCAGAGGCCTAAAATGTAAGGACCTCAGGAAGGGAAGGCAAGTCAGAGCCTGCTGTGGAATGAAGCAACGAGCAAGAAACGGAAAAGAACAAGAGGGGATTCTCTGCTATCTTCAAGCTGCCAAGTTTTGGGAGAAGCAGCAATTAAACATCTGGGGGAAGAAGGTTCTCTGGACTGTGCCTAGGCTTCGTGATGGCTAACAGAGACAGACCCTTTAGGCTGTACAGCAAAATGAAGGCAGAATAGGAAAGAGAGCTGTTCTGCAGCTCCTTAAAAGAGATAGGAGATGGAGGCTCCTACGTATAATAAGCCAGGATCCAGACAAGCCGTCTAGTATCCTAGGTGTGGCAATGCTCCTGAGTCTGACATGTACCCTCGGGGGGCAGAGATGGCTCTGTTGTGCTCTGGCCACAGCCAGGTAGTGCGGGATTGTGGAGGGGGGATCTGAAGAGTTTAAAAGAACAGTCCTGTCCCCTCACCCCAAATCAAGCCACCGTCATGTATCATTCAAAAGCATTTTTATCCTCCTATCACTCAGAGAATAATTTTTAATACAAAAGGAAAAAAAATCTGCCCACAGGTGAATGGCTGCTTAAAAGACTTTGAGTAGCAATATAGAGATATCCTTTTAGAAAATATATGCAAATGAAGAGAAATGTGCTGAAAGAGTCGCACCAGCCCAAAGGCACTCAGGCTTCAAAATGAAGTTGGCAAGCCAGAAAAATTAGACCATTTATAATGAGACTTCAGAAAGCAAAAAGGAAAGGGAACAAAGTCTTGATCCAAATAAGGAGGAAAAGAAGGACAAAAGAGGGAGGGGATAAAAACAGAAAAAACCCCACCCACCCACTTGCCAGGGTGCAAGGTACTGATTTGCCTTAGAAGACTTGTCCCAAGTCTCCTAGACAAAAAAAAAAAAAAAAAAAAGTCAATTAATTAAAAAGTGATTGATTCTTTAAGAGAAACAGCAGAATCTTTTTTTTAAAGGAAGAAAGTTGGGAAAAAGGAAACAGATTTGTCCGTAATTCATTCCTGGATGGGGGAGAATGTCTGTTAACCAAGAGTTAAATGGATTTGAAATGGGAAGGGGCAGAAACAGCACTTTCAGTTGATCTGACGACAGGCTTCAAATGTCCATTTGGTGGCTCCACCATAAATATCAATGTTGGTCTCAGACCAGGCTATGACACTACCAGACAGGGCTTTGGTGCTGCAAGTGGCAAGGTTGTAGATCTCCCCTGGAGTCAGCTTTCGGTCCCAGATGTTGAAATGGGCCAATTCTCCCACAAATGCTTGGGTGGCATCAAATCCACCTCCAAGAGTATCCTTGAATAGAGAAATTGAAAACAAGACTGTTGAAAACATGTCTCTCCAGATTTTCAGGATGTATACGCTGTTCCATAAGTGTTTCCTTCCCTCACTCTTGAAGTAACCCAGCACTAGGCAGTCTACAGTCTACAGCCTGACCAAATAAGCTCTTGAAACAAGACAGAAAGCTTTTATTATAGTAGAGAAAGATCAGTGGGAAGAGACTGCATCAGAGTTCGATACAAGGGAGGGAATGTGCCATTTCTGAAGTGCATTTTCCATGGAAGAAATTTTATAATTCAAAAATACAAAACCAAAACCTTTGGTTGCTGATTCCAGCACAGCTGGTACAACATTAGCAAGGAAGGAGGACAGAAATGGGATTAGTATTCCGTGCAGCTTGCCTAGTATTTAGACTCTTACATTTTAGGTGCCAGCCAAAGATCTTGTAGTTTCCCCAAGCTGTTAAATCCCTGTTTTTTCTCTACTGGTGTGCGTGTTTGAGAGAGAGCGAGAGAGAGAGAGCGCTTAAAGCTATCTCTAATTAGTTGTATTTAATTTTATGATTTCTATTGTTAACTCATTCTGTGGTTGGAAAACCACTCTGAGAAACCACTTTTTTTTTTTGTCTATGAAAGGAAGCACAGAAATGTTTTGAGTAAATAAGTGTAAACATGGTAGTCCATGTAAAGATCTGAGCAATGATGTATGTGGCAGGGAGAGCTAAATGAAATGAGGGACAGAAACAAAATGGGTCATGCTTATATTTGATCCCGCATCTTGAGACCTTTCTGCATGTGAAAATATAATGAACTGAAAGACTACATAAAACAATTGGATAGCATGGCTTTCAGCTTCTGTGTGGCTTGTGTGTTTCAGCAAGTGTATTACCAGGCAGGGTGAGTGATGTCACTTGTGTAATAAGTGAAAATAACTCCCTGTTTTTGTGAGAAATGGAGGGAGGAAGTTTGGATGCCCTGTGATGTGTAATTCCATATGAAATATTCATGTCCACCTGGAGCTAGCTTTAGGCATACAGGCAATCAGGACAGGGGCCTTCCTAGGTACACATATCTCCTTGTAAAATATGGGTGTGGAATGTGTCATTACTGCTGTTCTCACAATAGACAAAACCATGGCATGCCCTGCAGATCCTGTGCATGGGACAAATGTTTCATTTACCCAATGGGAAGGCCAGTTTCAGTGCATTTTTTTTTCTTTTATTCGTGAGTGAGTTCTTAAATTCTAGAGAGCATATGTATTGCTGTGCCTGATTCTGTGTCACACTAAAGGAAGAAAATTGGTTCTTTATGGTTCTCTTACTCATTTTAAAATGATCTCTTTTCACTCCCATTTCATTTGGGCTTATCCTTTCCGCATCATCCCAGTTCCCTAGTGCTCCTCTTCTAGAACAAAAATCCTCAGATTCTACTGCAATCTGCAGCGCTACCTCTGGTGCAGTTGCTTTGCAGGAGTCAAAGAAATTTGCTAGAGTCAAACACCAGCCCATGGCACTATAATTACAAGAGGCTTCTATACTCATTTGTGCAAGAGATAGACCGTGTTAAGGTGGCATGTTGACTTAATCACACTATGAGGGCACCAAAGGCCTTTTACATGATGAAACCTATTGAGGCTGAAACCACCAGCATTTGCATTTGCTGGATTCCAATAAATCTAGCACAAAACTCAGGCATCTGGACTGTATCTTAGAAATGCTATAGAATTCTGAAAGGAAATCTGATTCTATTTAATTTAATCAAACATTTCTAGTGCTGAGTCCCTTCTGCATCAGTCTCTATATTACATTTCTGGAAAAAATGTGTACAGGATATAGACAAACTCCATTGGTCACCATTTCTTCTTTGCTGCCAGTCATATGCCTTACCTGTTCCTGACCCAGAACAAGAACACCTTGTGGCTTGATGGGATGATAAGGGGCCAAGTTTTCCCCATTGCCTCGTTGTGTGCCATCCTGGTAAGCTTCCCAGACACCATCACGGGTTGTCCACGTGATGCAGATGTGGTGCCATTTTCCATCATTAATAACAAAAGGAAGCTTTGCTACCTGAGGAAAGAAAAGGAGAATTGCCGCAGGCTTGGAACCCATATAAGAGGGAAAGGGAGAATGGTGTATATAGAAGACCTTACTGCCAATCCTTCTTAATCTGGTGCGTTCTTTAAAAAGAGAGAAATTTCACTTGGTTTCTGCAATAGACACACAGATTAAGATCTGAAGGGGTTGCAGTGATCTGGAATCTACACTCAGGAAGTTAATGACACTGCTTGTTTTGCCTTCAAGGACACAAGATCAGGTTTGCTGGCTTAAATGCCCTAACTGTAATGGACAGAGCTCCAAATGATATGATTTTCACATTCTGGGAAATCGAATGTGTATCGACATCTTAATTTCTAGAGCAAGGTAGCTAATTCCATCCCCACTCCCCAAAAAAACCCCAAGAAAATTGACTGATTACCTTAAAAAATTATTTTGATATATCTGAGGTGGCACACATAGTTTGAAAGCTTAAAGCAAACTGATGCTGCAAAATGAAACAAATTGGAGGCATTGCCTTTGAAGTTAAGGATTTTCACCTGTCTGAAAATTCCTGTGAAATTACCTTGTGCACAAAGGTCTTTCTTTACCAGCATTTGCTCTTGCTTTGGTTCCTTGAGATCTTTTTTAAATCAGAATGTTTGTTTTGTAAATGGAAATATATACAGTGCTTTTCAATGATCTTATGTGAAACACTGAGGAACGGAAAGACAAATCAAAGCTTCTAAAGTCTAAAACTGCTTCCCCAGACGAAGCTAAATATAAGCTCCTCTAATTCATTTTTTAAAAGTTTTAAAGCCTACATGCTATATTTAAGTTGGCCCAGAAACAGACTGAAACTGAGAGAGGCTTAAAGTCATTTTCTACATTTTCACTTTACAGGTTAAGCTCCAGTATTGCAATATTGTTCTCTGCACTATCAACCAGCACCAAAGGTTCAGCTTGAATAAAATGTGGAGAAAACAAGCAGAGTTTTAATTGTTTAGAAATACATTTAATGCTGATCTGTCTGCCACTTATTTATTTGCTCATCTATAAATTTCTATTTTCTTCATCAGTAATAAAGCATTTCAAAGCAAACTAAATAACAGTGACACTTACCTTGTCATTGATAAGGATCTCCATGGGATTGTTGCCCCACTCAATAAGCACTAACTCATTGGCTTGCCCAGGTACTGCATAAGAGAAGGGTGTACCGACACCTGGGGAAGCATTTGATTTTATCCACATGCAGATAGTAAAGGCATACATTTCTGGCAGACTTTTCTTCACCTTGGCATACATGTAGTTGGTTCGCAAGGGGAAAGTCAGCTGAAATTTGTCTGTTGGCCTATTGTCTTTCTGGCCTGGAGAAAGAGAAAAATAATGTTCGCTAGATGTCCAGAGGGGAAGCTAAGTTTGCCATCTCTTAACATACTTCCCTGGAAATAAGTTCAGTTGAACTCAGTGGGTCTTATTTCTGTGTACAGCATTTCACAGCACGGTCTTTATCAAGTAATAATAAGAGACACAATTACAAGACAGATATTAATGCTTTGAGTCCATTTTCAGAACCATGGATAGGGGTAAAAGCCAAATGGCCTTTCCAAGATTTATTACTGGGATATTACTGGGATCAGGTTCGTTCATTCTTTCTCTTTCTTTCTTTCTTTCTTTCTTTCCATTATATAATGAGCCTTAAGATGGCAGTATTTAAATCCCTCTAGTACATTTCTGTACTCTAATCCTGGTCACATGGACAGCGCTTGGAGAATAGGGTCTTTTTCTCACTCCTCCCCCACACCTTTTTTTTTTTTTAAAATTGCCATAAAGCCTTTAAAAGGTAATGAGGAACACTCAATCCCAAAGAGTGGTGGAAGGAGGGGAGGATGTGAATGGACCCAACAATGGGTCCTGTTGCAGTTTAAGATATGCAAATGGTTTAGCAGAAGAGAAATATGCTATGCCTTGTCCTAGGTCACTTAGAGGGTAGCCTCATTGTATTTAAACATAGGATGCTAGGCAGCTGAAAGTACATTTCTCTGTTTAGGGTGTGCTGAGTCTAAGATGCTTTACTGAAAGAAGGAAGATATTTCTTTCCTGCTTAGGAACTATCAATAGACAACAATAAGGTACTGCCTGATTACCACCTTCCCCACCACACAGGAGCCCACAACTACCCCTAGATACTAAACTTCTTTTTATTGAGGGAGGGGAGGACAAAACAACAGAGCTGAATTTGCTCCTGATTAATGCAAAGCATCAGTTTATCTGTTTAAACAAGGCAAGGGGAAAACTGTAAGATGAAGCCTGTCTGTGTGGGACAAAGGGGAACTGCTGCCTTCCAGACGTACAATTATTCAGAATAAATGCGAACCCTTTCAATCCCCTTACCTTTCTCTAAGTCACTGATCCTTTGGTGAAGGGAAGTTAAAGTGCTTTCTATTTTCCCTCTTTCCTCAGATTCGTTCTTGGGGTTGTACTTTCCTTCCTCCAGGCTGTTAATACGAGACAGCACTTGCTTCTCCAAATCATCGATATTATTCTGTAGGATATCCTTCAGGGAATTGGTCTGGCTCGACGAATTCATCCTACTGAATTGCTGCGCGGGTCGGGTCGGGGTGGGGTGGGGGGGAGAAGCAGAGAGAGTAAGTGGATTGTTGCAAACCAAATTAACACCACAGCATTATTTACCACAGACTCGTCCTGGCGATCGCTACCCTGACAGCTAAACTCATTTGCAGCTTAACAAGAAAGGACGCGTGGCTTCGTCGGCAGGGAAGGCTCCCGATCCTCCGCGGAAGCCCCCGGAGGCAGGTGCGGGGCGGGTGGGGGGGCGACCGAGGAAGTGGCACTCCGGATTTCGCTGCGGACATTTTACCTCCGGAGTGGGGCAAAGGCTGCCCCGTTAGAAAACCACGCGGGAGCTGGCCGGGGGCGGGTGACCCCTCTCCGCCTCTAGTTCTAAGGAAAAACGCAAAGGAGAAAGTTGTACCTCCAAGTTTTCGAGCCTGATTTTAAGGGACTGCAAAGTTTGTCCGAGTTGGCTCAGGGTCTCGGCGGCCGGAGTCCGGGAGAGGTCGCCCATGGTGTTTTTGGAGGAGCCGGGCTGCTTCCGGCCTCCGCCGGCTTTGGGCTCCCCGGGCGCCGGCTCCAGCAGGCTCTGGCTCTCGCAGCGGCCCAACTTGGTGGTCAGTTCCCGAATGGTCTCCTTCTGGTTCATGATGGTCTCCTTCTGCTGGAGCACCGTCTCTCGGAGCTGGAGCACGGTGGTTTTCAAGTCCTCCGCCCCGCCGCCGCCGCCGCCGCCGCCGCCGCTCAGCACGGACGACGTGCACATGTCCATATCCACGGGCACGGAGGTGCAGATGAAGCGGGTCTGCCCAAAATTCTGGGCGCCTGCTCGCGGGAGGAGAAACGAAGCCAACAGGAGGCTGCACCGGACGGCGGCCAACATGGCGGGAGCGGAGGTCCACGCGGGCGCCGGGCGGCGGAGCAGCGACTTTCAGCACCACGGAGCTGTCCGGCGGCCGGCTGAGCCGACTGCGGCACGCGGGGCCCTTTTATAGCGCGCGGGAGGGGCCGCCACGCCGCTGACGTCACAGACGGGGTGGAATCCCGGTTTAATTGCCTGGTGGCCACCCCGCTCCCTGGCTAAGGAGGGCTAAGTTGGGGTGTGGTGGTTGTTTTAAAAAAACGGAGGGTCCCGGCGCTATTGCCTGGGCGCGCCCGTTCCCGCGCCGCCCCTTCCTCTCCCCTTTGCTCTCAGTGGAACGGAGGGAGGGAGGCCGGCGTGGCGGCGGGAGGGGAGGGGAGGGGAGGGGAGGCGGCCCGCGTGCGCGCCGGAGAAGAACCCGGGCAAGCGCGCGCGGGAGCCCCGGCGGCGGGAGAGGGGCCCCGGCAGGCCCGAAGCCGCCTCGCTCTCCCTGCCTCCCTCTCTGCGCCCTGGGGATACTCCAGCATGGAAAGTGGGGCGCTCCATTTATGAGCCCTGATCCCCCTGCCCAGGGGTCACTTTGACGCTCCCGGGGTTTTGCATGGCTCGGACCTGACCGTGGGAATGTGAACATGGGAGCGCCAGGGTGGACTTTGAGAGAGAGAGAGAGAGAGTATTGCCTGTTGTGTAATGTGAGTGGCTGCTCCTAGGCGCGCTTGCATCTGTGAAGGAGGCGCTGGAGTGTGCGAGAGAGGGAGCGGCGCTACAACCATGATGGCCTTGCGTGGTATTTGTACGACGTCGTGTGACTCTGAGCCCCGGGGGCGGGGGCGGCCAGCCCATCCCAGCCCTCGGGAAGACGACGGGCAGGATCGACACGTGCGACTCCCCAACGCCTTTCGCGAGCATATGGTGTGTATTAGCCACTGCGTGTGGACGTGTCACTCTGGCAGATGTGGTAGTGTCACTCCTCTTGTCATCTGCTTGGCAAGAGGAAGCCATGTCGGCACGTCTGAATGAGTCCATCGCTGGAGGGCAGACAAAGAGGAGGCGGAACGAGGAAGCGGGGGGGCGCCTCGGCAGGGCTCCACGCGCCCCGGAGCGCGAGGTTTAGCCGCCAGCCGCGGGGGGCTCTTCTCTGCAGCCGCCGCGCGCCCCGAGTTCCCCTCTGCTTCACGGCTGGCCCGTCGAGGGGTTCGTTTCTCAAAGGGCAGCCGAGCTCTCTCCACCGTTACACAGCCGCTACTCACTACTCAGTGAGAAAGGAATTTTCCCCCTGCTCAGAGGTCCGATGTCGAGCCCCGAGAAGCGCGGAGCAACCAAGCCCCCTTTGCCAAGTTGGGGCGATGTGTTGCCCTTCCTAGTGTTGCTCCATTTTCCATTTTGTTTTTTGCTTTTTGCCGGGTGGGGCCTCCCACTGTGGCAAACCTGGACGGGCTCCTCTTTCCATAAGTGCGCTTGCGAGGCCGGAGGCGGCAGAAGTGGCGGCTTTCTACTTCTTTCCCGGAGGCTTGCTCATTTCTCCACTCGAGTGCCGCCCCTCCTCCCCTCCCCTCCCCTCCCCTCCTTCCCTTTCCCCAGCCGGGTGTCTGACTTTCTGGATCCCAGCCGCCCGAGCGGGGCTCGAGAAAGCCCGTCCGCTGCCGGAAAGACGAGAAACGCTCTTCGCGAAGGCGCTCCCAGCCGCCCCCCTCCTGGCTCCCTTTTCCCGACCGGGAGAGAACCGATTGCCAATAAGGGAGCGCCTTCCCGCAAGACCACGACGACGACGAACCCTCCGCCCGAGGGACGCGCCTGGGGAGCCGGCAGCGGAAGAAACTCATTTCCTCTCCTCCTCCTCCTCCTCCTCCCGCTCCTCACCGTCGGGGGGGGGGCTCCGGCTCCTGAATGAGCCGCGTCTGCTTCCTTGGCTTGGCAGGACACCCGATCCTTGCCCGCACGGCAGCGAGGCGCCTCTGACGCTCCAGGAGCTGTTAAGAGAGCGGCCCGCTCCATCCCAGCCTCGCCCGCCCGCCGGCCCTGCCGTCTTCCCTTCCCTTCCCTTCCCTTCCTCCTGACGTACTTGGCTAGTTGCTGCTTGCTCGCCGTATTCGCGGCTGGCCCTTGGCGGCTAAAGGCCTGGGAGCTGAGTGCGTTTATTATTTGTACACACACACACACACACACACACACACACTTGTGCGCACACACACACAGACATATACATATACACACACACACATACACACGGGGAGGGGTGCGCGCTCACTTGCTGGCTGAAGGTCTAGGAAGCGTGTGTAAACGCACACACAAAGTTCCCGAGGCTTTAGGACGCACATACTGAGCTATTATCCAGGGGCCTTCCTTTTTTTTTTTTTTTACCCAAACACGGCCAAAGACACTGCAGCGCATCGGAAAAGGGGGCTGAGGTCCCCGACGGCTCCTGCTGAGCTCGAAGGTGCTGCTAGACTCCTCCCTCCCTCCCTTCTTCCCCCCTCCCAGTTTCTGGCGTGCCAGACGGAAGCGGCTGTTTCTTGGGCTAGGAGGGCGCCCCTCTTCTCCCGGGCCCGCCTGGGCAGAGGAGGGAGGCTGCCGTCCCAGGTGGGGCCGCAGATGCACCTGGACGGCGCGCGGCTGAGGCCCCGGCTCGTCCGGGCGCTTGAAGCGCCTCTTTCTTTTCCCAGCGTTAACTCTTTGAAGGTGCCCCTCGCGGGGAATCTCAAGGGGAGGAGGAGAGAGACGTTCCCCTCCCTCAGGGGGCCCCCGGTATAGAGGAGAGAAGGGGGTGCCTGGTGGAGTGACAGGAAAGGCATTCCCCCCACCTCCCCCGCCTGCCCTCAAAAGGCCTGGAGACCCTCCTCAGTTCCGCTCCCAGTTTTCCCTCCCCCCTCCCCGCCACTGACGCACACCCCACTTTTCCCCGGGTCTCCTAGCCACTGGCGCCCCAGTTCTCCGTGGGAAAACGGGGGGGGTAGGGGCGGCCAGCCCCGTCTGCGCTTTGAAAGCGGAGCCCGGCAAGTGTTGGAGGGGGAGCCCTTGGGCGAACGAGCAAGACTCCTCTCGGGAGGAAGGGAGGACGCGAGGTGCGCCGGATCAATAATATACAGTGTATATATGAAGGGATGGATGGTTGGAGGTGTTACTGTCCCTCTTTATCTCCTTTTTTCCTTCCCTTCTTTCGTCCTGGGAGAGGCCAGAGATGAAGGCATCTGGAGGGAAGGATACGCGGCAGGGGGGTGCTGGAGATGATGGCGCCAGGTTTCCTCGGAGGAGCCCCGAGGCGCCTCGGCAGAGCGATCAGGCCACCGTGGGCCACCGGTCTGCGCGGAAGGCTCCGTTGCCACCACCGACAGCCGACTGTCCTTCTCACCCACTCAGCCGTGGGTGTGCGATGGGGGGATGGTTTGCCGTCGGATGGCTTCCCGTGGAAATCAGAGCGTGAATCCGGAGCGTTAAAGTCCGGCTGGCGAGAGCGCGGCGCTTCTCCCGACTCCGGGAAGCGGAGAGGAAGCGCCGCCGGGGCGCAACGTCCGCGGCACCCCGAGACCAGAGCAGGGCGCGCTCGGGCTCTCTCGCCGGGCCTCCTTAAAAGGGAGCAGCCTCCCAGACGCTCCCGGGGGAGAAGGGGGCTCCCGCCCACACAGATCTTCCCCCAAAGACCTCCCCTCTTCCCTCCTCCCTTCTTCTCCCCGCCCCAGCCGCCGAAACAAAAGCTGGAGCCTGTCCGCCCCCTCTCGCCTTCTGAGCCGCAAAGGCGGGAGGGCTCCGCGGGACTGCGCGCTGGAGCCATTGCTGTTGAGGGGAGGAGGCTGTAGTAGGCCGACAGAGCTGGAAGGCCAACGCCTCCCCAAGCCAGTTGGAGGGAAGGGAAAGGGGAAGGAGGTCAGGGGTGGAAGAGCGTTGACCGACTGAGCCCCACCAAGACTCCTGGCCTGGTCCCACAGGAGGCTTAAGGCTCCCCGCAGGTGCCCGATAAGCAATCACTGTAAGCCCATTCTAGACACTCTCTTGTCATCCGCCCATGTCTTTGAATGGAGAAGCCCCCTCTCCCTCCACCATGGGTGTAACTACAGGAGGGATGTTCCCATTTTAAAGGTTAATGCCCCCTCCTTTTGTCCTCTAAAGAACCCTCTTCCCCATCTTCCTCTACCCTGGTGACTTGAGAACTGGATCCTCCCTTCGGTCAGGAACCATAAAGAGGACCTTCTCTTCTATCGCTCCCAAGTTATGGAATGGACTGCCAGAGGAGACCCGGCATATTATCAGTCTTGACTGCTTTAAAAAAGCAGTCAAGACTGTTCTCTTCCGACAGGCCTTCCCAGACTAGTACGCCACCGCCTCCCACCTACTGTCCTCCTGTTCTTTAATGTAGTTAATGTGTTTTAGGTGATTGGTTTTAGATGGGTTGATGGTTGGGGAGGATTGGTTATGTTTTAATACTTTTAATGTATTTAATGTATTGTTGTAGTACTGCCTCGATCCATGGGGAGAGGCAGGATATAAATACATTTTTTTTATTATTATTATTATTTCTCCTGTGTTCCTCCCCTCGTTTGAAGGCAGGAGGAATTTCCCCCCTCTTCTGTGTCTGCCTCTCTTTCTCAAGTACATGCTTTCTCCCCACAGTCCCACAACAATGTATATGGGGAGGTATTAAGAGCTTTACCTTAGGATGACAAAAGGAACAGATCCTTATGCCCCCCAAACCCAAAGGCCCCAGGTCCAAAAGTCTACATAAATCACAAAATCTGGACTTTTTCTTGCTCAGAAATGGACTTGCTTCCTTAGAGGAAAGTAGCTTCTGGGTGGAACAGGGAGAAACAGCTTCTAGACCTGACTGTTTCTAAGCCAGAGGCAAATAGCTAGCCCTGTGTGTGTGTGTGAGAGAGAGAGAGAGTATGAGAGCTTAGGTGTGAGTGAGAGTGTGTGCTTCTGACACATCTTCCAAGGGAAGAGGAGGAGAGAGGAGGCAGAATGGTGCCAGCCTCAGGCGCTAACTAGCAGCTGTGTTGAGCAGCCACCCCAGAGGGAGCAAAAGCTTGCCTCACTGCCAGGGGGGAAGATACCAATAGCAGCCAAAGCTTTCATCAAGGGAGAGGCAAAGCTGGGAAGCAGAAAAACAGAACCCAGCCTCCCAACAAATGCACATGTTCTGGGCAGGGAGCCAGCAGGCCTTAGTGCTCCACTGGAGCTCTGCCTGTGATTCATTGGCGGTAATAACAAGGGCGAGGCAACAACACTTTGGGGGGAAAAAAAGGGATGAATGAATGAATGAGGCTCTGATGGGTGCTCTGGCCTGTTGCATACAGACTGCAGTGCTGCTAGGAACCCACACAGGTGCAGGGATCCAGACACAGAAGCCCTGCATGTACAATCTATTATCCCATGAAGCCAGGCCCTTAGTTTGCATTAACGTTTCATTTGTTTAGACCAGGTAGAGGGAGGAATGTGTGATCTTCCAGATATCCCTGAACTGTCACTCCATCATCAGCCCAAGCTATCACAGCCAATGATAAGATAGGTGATGCAGTTTGACATTATCTGGAGGCCATATGGGGCTGGAGTCCTGTTAGTATACTATACCAGCATAACTACCCCAGCATGAGTGGTGGTGGCAGAAGGAAAAAGGCCATGGATGCAGCTGCTGTGAAGGAAGTGAGGTGTTGAAGAATTTGGCTGAAGATCTTTGGATAAGGGGTCCTTAAGTCCTTGTGCAGTGCTTTTCCCTAGGCTGTGCAAAAGGATGGTAAAAGGAACAGCGCCCTATGGCCCCAACCCCAAACGCTCCTGGTTAGCCATATGGGGCAAAGGGAGAGCTCCTTTGCACTGTCTTCTGGCTGATTGCTGTCCCCCTCTGCAGCTATAGTAAGTTTCTTAGCCACAGGTGTCAGGCAGCTGGCAGATTTTGTCTGCCTATCTTTGCCATCATTGCATGACACTGGAAAAATGCAACTGCTGTCAACCAGGTTTATTTGTTTGAAGGGAAAATAAAAACAAAGCAGAGAGTCCAGAATCCTTGACAGAATCAGGGATCAGCTGCCTCATTCCAGAGTAAAATAGTCACATAAATACAGCCTCCAAAACATTTCTTCTGCATTAGATGAGGATATGTTTCACAGGCAACAAACAGAAACACATATCAGCAAACAGGAACAAAAGAATCAGGGTTGTACCGTAAATATCGATACTTGTACAGTTGCTACAAAGACCAGGAATCCAAAACCCATACCAATGTTTCTTAACAAAAAGAAAGTACAGCAATTTCACCTTATAAAAGCCGATACAACAAACATACACCCCCCCAAATGCATAACCTTTCCAGTAGTGTTATAGGATACAGTTTTTTAAAAGGAGATAAATGAAAACATCATGGATAATGAAGCTGCCCTTTGGCATCTATATTCTAGACTCCATTGGGGCCATATTCCACAGCTTTTAAAACTATGGGTGAAAGGGCTTGTGCCAAAACTTCTTTTTTCAAGGCCTCTGCTAATTTCCAAACTAAAAAGCCATCTGCAGCCTCATAACATAGATACTTGTGGCTAGTCAAGACCACACTGTTTGTATTTATCTTCTTTTTAAAAAAAAAACTGTATTAGACACACGGACAAAGACTTTGTTGAAATGGATGTGTTTGTGTTTATCTCTGCATTATCTCTGCCTTTATTGGATTAAATCACTAAACATTTTGCATAAGAATACATGTTTTTGGATTCTAGTTCATTTTAGTTCAGTTGTGGTATCTGGGCTGCCTAAATTGTGCAAAGTACCTGACTATTACCATGACACAAGATAGTGAGGCATAAATTTCTTGCCTTTGTAAAAAGGCTCAGAATAGTCACCTTTTGGAGTTAGTTGCTTTAGAATCTCCTAGCTAGCATGCTGTGGCCCAAAACCAAACCAAAACCAACAACAACCAATAAACAAACAAATAAATAAAACCAAACAAAAAAAACCACACACACATACACAAAACCTTCCTAAATTCTGGAAATAGCTTGCAACAATATTCTCTGGCAACATCAGGCAATGGGCCTCCTGGCAAGAACATGTATCATTGCACAGGGAGCGAGGGACTGTAAATAAGAGTTTCTCAGTTTCTGTTCTTCCTTTTTCCTTTTGGGAGGTGGGAAGAATTGCAGAAATCAAGTAAATACAATAGTTATTTGTATACTCCAGTGCCTAGATACAGCTTCTCCACTATTGTTTATGTCCGTCCTACAAAGTACATTGGATATGCTTCAGATATGTTGGGTGACAATATCTATAGGACAACCAAAGCAGACCAGATTGAGAAAGGCTAGTATGAACAATTTAGGGGGGTGGGAGACAGTGGGCCATTCAGTTGTCTTGTGTGCTTCTGACGCATCCTCCAAGCAAAGACAAGTGATGCTCCAAATTAGAACGCCTGTGTTGGGCAAAATGCAGCTCTCCGGATGTTGTCAGACTGAAACTCCTATTAGCCCTAGACAACACATCCAATTATATTGTAGTCTTACAATATCTGCGGGGCTATGGTTTGCCTGCCCCTACTCTACAGTCAGTGTGGTGCAGTGGTTTTAGCATTGGGCTATGATAGAGACCAGAGTTCAATTTCCCACTTGGCCACGAAAACCCACTGGCTGACTGGTCATATCACACATTCTCAGCCCCTGAAAGCCCAATGATAGATTTATCTTAGGGTCACCATCAGTTGGCAATCACTTGAATGCACACAACAGCAAACTCTACAGTCTCCCTCCCTGCCTCCCTCCCTGCCTCCCTTCCTTCCTTCCTTCCTTCCTTCCTTCCTTCCTTCCTTCCTTCCTTCCTTCTATAATAGTTCTACCTCATAATTTCATAATTTTCATAATTTTGCATGTGAACTAATGTAATTTGTGCTCTGCATGGTACTATAAACAGAGGAAAGAAAGAAAGGAAAAAATTCCAGGTACACAGGAATCATTTAATTAGGGCTGAATGTGTTTAAAGATGAGAGAGTCTTCTTCAGGGCAATTAATCTGTTTCCTTCAGGGGAATTGTTTGAACAGTCATACACACTATTTGATAAGAAGTTTGTTTCATTTAATAGCACAATGATGGATAAATAGCTACTGCTGTCATTGATTAATATTTTGCTATCACTTTGAGAGAAAAATGTCCATCTCCCTCCTTCCTCTCTTTGTACTTGGGGGATGGATGGAGAGATAGATATAAAACTTTGAAGTGGCCATTTCATGTATATACAAGTAGGGCTCTGTCTGATTCATAAGGACTGATACCAAGATCACTTGTTAGACTCATGTTCTTGCAGCAACAAAGTAAACTGATATCCACAGATGCTTTTATTGGAATCAACTAAGATGCTACAAAAGTGTGAAAATTTGTGAGTTTTGCATAATTCTTTACCAGACCTGGTCATACAAAAAGCAGGGGAGGAAACTAAGAATCACAAACACAACACTAAGAAAACTTGGGCTGATGTTGTGGTTATAAGGTCTGAAGTCTACATCAAATCTCGAAACAGACTGAATAAATCACTAGTAAGTATTGCAGATGTCCCAGGACATGTAAAATTGCATTCTGGAATAGAGAAGCAATGACTGACCTTCTTTCTGGAAACATACATGTAATCCTTCTGAAACTTTCCCATTAAGTCTTTGAACTCAAATAATTTTTTCTTTGGTTTATCTTTCAACAAAGCAAGGTTTTTCATAGATTTACTTAAGCAAAGATCAAAAGGTATGGTCTGTCACTTGAAGGGGTTGTCCTGGTTGATACATGGCAATTTAAATACAAGAACATCTTTGTAGCACAAATACAAATTCTAAAACTATTGGCTTCCTAGCCTCAACCCTCACCTTCTGTCACATTCTTTGTGAAATACTCACAGAAAGATGGGGATGAATAAATAGATTAATACAAAATTCTGCATGATAGTCTCCTGCTAGGGCTAGATCCAAACCTATGTGTCAGTGGGCTAATTGTGGAAATTCACCATATGGTATTAGGCTCAATATCCAGCATGTTGAATTGATCAGTGTTATCTTCCTGATGTTTTTATCTTGGATGTGTTCAGTGGTTGTGGTATCTAATGAATGGTTTGGTCAGTTGAGCACCACTTGAGAAATGAAGTTGATTATATTTCTCCCTCTCTCTTTCTGGCTGTTATTCTGTCTTCCATCCTTTCTTTCCCACCCCTTGTCTTCTTGGTACCCCCCACCCCCACCCCCCAATTTCAGTACTTATCAGATTAAATATTTCAAGCAAACTAAGTTAACTGGTTGGGGGGAAATAGATGCATTCAGCTTTACTCAGTTTTGCATAATTCTGGATCCAGAAAGTAGGTTTTCTTGTCACAGAACTGCATGTTTTATCTTTTCTTGACTCACTACCTTCATGATCAAACTCATTCATCTCAGTCCAGCAAAGATGATCCACATGCAGAAGCATGTTTCTATGTGGGCAGCCAGTAAGCATCACAGCTTGGAAAGTTAGATTTTTGAAATGCAGCACATATCATGTCACAGCCAGAAAGGATGGTGGCCATGCTGCCTGGGAGATTCTAGACATTATAGTCCAAAAAGCAACTTTTCCAAGATCTGATGGCAATGCAGATGCTCGCTGGAACTTTACTGAACTGGCTGAAAGCATCTTTAGCTGTGAATGTTGATATATATCCCCATATAAAGCCACTGACTGCATGTAATCTGGGACTATTTTGTCTCACATTTTGAACAGCATAAACAATAACTTAGACCACTGACATCTATGCAGATGGTTACTGATCATTGCCTGCAGTAAGCACCAACTATAATACAGCTACATTCAAAATGGGTCTAGAAAGTCAATATGCAAGGTAGCAAGGTTTGTTCATTCTTTGGAGGATTTAGTTGGTCTAAGAGGGAAAACATTTCCTTTAACAATTCTCCCCACATCAAACAAAAAGACCACTATTTTCACCTGACTTTTCTTTGTAGTTCTGATGAGCAGGGCAGAATGCATCAAGTCCAGAGCTGTCAATGTGACCTCCTCCTTAAGATCAGATGAAAGAAACAGGCTTAGACCAAGGGAAGGAAGCATGGCCCACAGGCATGAAGATGGGAAAGGTTTACTTGTGGAGACAAAAGATTATGGCCAGCATCCTCTGAGTGGCATACACAGGAGAATGCAGGTATAAGTCAACCTTATCTCTTTTGGGTTGATGCACAGGTTGGTATTCCTTTCTTCCCTCTGATCAAAATTCCCCCAGTCCTACCCCAAATTTCTATAGCCTGACCCATGGCTATTCCATACCTGGTGAGAGCAGTGGGGGATGAGAGAAGTGCCTAGCTATGTCCCAATAGCGGAAATCTTTGAGAAATCTTGGGGGACAGGAGAAGTTCCAGCAGACTGGAAGAGGGCAAATGTTGTCCCTATCTTCAAGAAGGGGAAAAAAGAGGACCCAAATAATTATCACCCAGTCAGCCTTATATCAGTACCCCGAAAGATCCTGGAGCAGATCATTAAGCAGTTTCTAATCACTTAGAAAGCAACATGGTAACCATGAGAAGTCAACATGGATTTCTCAAAAATAAGTCATGTCAGACTAATCTTATCTCTTTTTATGATAGAGTTACTACCTTGATAAATGAAGGGAATGCTGTGGATGTAGCATATCTCGATTTCAGTAAGGCCTTTGACAAAGTTCCCCATGACATTCTTGCAAAGAAGCTAGTAAAATGCAGGCTAGACAGGCCTACTGTTAGTTGGATTTGTAATTGATTGACCGACCGAACCTAAAGGGTGATCACAAATGGCTGCTTTTCATTCTGGAGAGAAGTGACTAGCGGGGTGCGACAGCGTTCTGTCCTGGGCCCAGTGCTGTTCAATATTTTTATCAATGACTTGGATGAAGGAATACAGAGCATGCTCATCAAATTTGCAGATGACACCAAATTGAGAGGAGTTGCTGTTATGCCAGAGGACAGGATCAAAATTCAAAATGACCTGGATAGATTGGAGAGCTGGGCCAAAGCTAACAAAACGAAATTCAACAGAGAGAAATGTAAGGTCCTATACTTAGGTAGAAAAAATGGAATACAGAAATATAGGATGGGGGACACGTGGCTGGGTAGCAGTACGTGTGAAAGGGATCTAGGAGTCTTAATAGACCACAAGCTGAACATGAGTCAGCAGTGTGATGCGGCAGCCAAGAAAGCCAATGCAGTTCTCGGCTGCATCAGTAGGAGTATGGTGTCTAGATCGAGGGAGGTACTGTACCACTCTACTCTGCTTTGGTTAGACCTCATTTTATACTTATACCTCATACTTTGTCCAGTTCTGGGCACCCCAATTCAAGAAGGACATGGTCAAGCTGGAGCAAGTCCAGAGGAGGGCGACCAAAATGGTGAGAGGCCTGGAAGCCATGCCCTATGAGGATAGACTTAGAGAGCTGGGTATGTTTAGTCTGCAGAAGAGAAGGTTAAGAGGGGACATGATAGCCATGTTTAAATATTTGAAGGGATGCCATGTAGAGGAAGGAGAGGGCTTGTTTTCTGCTGCTCCAGAGACCAGGACAAGGAGCAATGGATTCAAGCTGCAGGAAAGGAGATTCCACCTGAACCTCAGGAAGAACTTCCTGACAGTCAGGGCTGTCCGGCAGTGGAATATGCTGCCTCGGAGTGTAGTGGAGTCTCCTTCTTTGGATGTTTTTAAGCAGAGGCTGGATGGCCATCTGTCAGGAGTGCTTTGAGGGTGTTCCTGCATGGCAGGGGGTTGGACTGGATGGCCTGTGTGGTCTCTTCCAACTCTACATTTCTATGATTCTATGAAAGTGAAATGATTACATCTTCTGCTGAGAACTCTGGAGGACTGGCTGAACTCAGAGGAGGATTCTCCAAACTTCTACCACAGAATGGCCATAGGGAGGTCTACAGAGACTTTATAGTAGGTTCAGAGGGTGGTGAATGGCCAGCTGTAGCATAGGTCCACATAAGAAACTACTATACTGTTCTGGACCTTAGAGGATTATAGTATATGTGATCTTGGATGTAGCCCTATTCCAGCTACATCTTAAATCCAGGATGGGCAATCTCTTTTAGTTCAAGGGCCAAATTCAGTTTCAGAGATCATCTTCAGATCTGCCTTCCAATGGTGGGTGGAGCTGAATGCACAAGAGTGAGACCAACATGCCTTGGTTTACTGTTCTCACTGCTAATAACAGACATAAGAAAGTCTTCTTGAATTGGGGGTGAGGGTGGGGTAAATCTATACAAAATTTATAAAAAAAACCCTGCAAGGTGACGGTATCATGGGGAAGGGGTATATGACCACATGAAGAACCCTTGAGGGGTAGGTATTGCACCTGGAAGGCTGGATTTGGTCCCAGGGTCTAAAACTCCCAAGCCTCCATACAAAATAATCATGTCTAAGCCCCCTCCCCAGACTCCAAATACATAAATCATTAAACATGTGGGGGAGGAGGAGGCAGAGAGGGAGGAAAAAAGAGTATGCTGGCACTGATAATGTATTTTGCTACTTAAACTGACTTGCTTTTACATTTTTCCTTGGTGTTGAGACACCTTAATTTATAAGTGGGTAATTAAGCTGTCATAAGAAAGCATGGGTGGTGCTTGCTTCACTGCCATTCTATCAAATGTTCTTTTTAAAAAAGCAAATGCAATGCAATTGCAACAGACTGATGTTGCAAAGGATGGCAGTAATACCATGAGCAACCAGTAGAAGGGTCTTGTGTCCATGGAGAGCAGGTGAAGTCAGTAATGACTGTAGCAAACAAGGCCTAAAGGCCCACCAACTGCCATCATCCCCATCAAACACAGCCAATGCTGAGTGGTGATGGGAGTTGTAGTCTAACATCATCTTCAGTATGAGACTCTCTGGGCTCTGAGACTGTCTTGAGAGGCTATACTTTGGGTCCTATGACTCCAGATCTGCTGATGGTACAAGAGAGGACCTTCTTAGTGGCTACTCCCAGGTAGGGAAACTCCCATCCACAGACAGAGCCACTGTTGTTGTTGTTGTTATTCCAGCTGTCTTTGTGAAACTGATTATTTTTAACAAAAAAGCTTTTTAATAATGGCTTGTGGTGCTTTTATTGCCTTTCTTTTTTAAAAAATTGATATATTTTAATTTTTTCCATTTATAGATAGTATAATTACTGTAACTATATATTTTATTTATATCTGTTTTAATATTATAGTCTTATTCTGGGGGAGAAACAACAGCTGGAGAGTGACCTTTTCTTCCCCAGTAGACATGCTGAAAAACCACATTTGGCAAAAGCTTCTCAATATTTGCACTATATACAAAATGTATTTATTCTTGCAAGAAATTACACAAGATGGCCTAGTGGTTTGTATGCCACTTCTTTCATGGAAGCAGCCTTAATTTGCAGTGTAGATCATATTGTCAAGGGGTCTTATTCTGCCTCCTATTAAACCCACCCTAGCTCTCCAGGTGATGGAGTGCTTAGCCAGGTTTGGTTTCTTTTGGAATGATGCCTCTGAAAATTTAACCATGTTTTGTCATATTTGTGTTTATTTGCAAATATACATGGAGAACAGAGATGGAAGTACAATTTTCAGTATTCTGCTAGATTCCTCTAAATTGACTGTTTCCCCATTAGATATCTCAGGAATCGTCAGGACTAGTTCTACTCAGCTCTATGTCTTTGCTCAGTTTGCTCTGCCTCCTTAGTCTACAGTTTCTTACCTGCAGACCTTGCTTGGTTTCATCATCCCCAGTCTTTACAACTAGTAGGATGGGGGAGGGAAGACATATCCTTCTTCCCTAAAGTGACCTCCCTCTCCCAGAACTGCCTTTCTCTGACAATTTTCTTAGCCATTGCAAAGGCCAGCTATTGAAAGCTATCAGTAGATCAGCAAAGAAAAGATACTGAGCAACTTTGCTAAGATTATAAACTAGTGGAAGACTGCGATCAGGTATGCCTCAAGCAACCTACAATGATAGTAAATGCATTCAGAGATATTTTAGTATGTGTAAATGCAGGAACCAATGAGCTGGCAGGTATTCTAAGTGGTCATCAAAGCTATAACAGTACCTGATTTCTGAAGAAATTTTTCAGTGCTGTGGTCCAGTCATGTATATAAGCAATATAAACTTTATTTTATTTAAAAATGTATCTAGTTCACTATCACTATCTGCCAGAGAGAGCCTATTTGCTGCAGAGCAGTGCAGCTGATTAAGGAGCAAGACATATGGCTTAAAGGGAAAATAAACTAAAGCATTATTATAGGAACTCCATATTAAGATAGGAAAGTCTATCTAGTCTAGCTGCATTCTCAGGGAGGACAGGGAAGAGAGAGGAGGGATCAAAGAGAAGAGGCAGAGAAATTCCTAAGAGCATCAGTTTACATCACAGAGGGATCAGGACAGGTAGAGCCAAGAGGGAGGACACTTTGGATCATCCTAACTAACTAACTCTATTACTGCTGTCCCACTGCGAGGCATTTGGAGTTCTTCGTGCTAAACCTTGTTGCACTTCCAACACTATCACCATCTCTTCACTAGCTAGGAGAAGGGGTTGGTTTGTCTCCTGTTTAGTCTTTTGTTGAATGGCTTGGTGCATCTCCTCCTTTGCCTTGTTATTGCACTTTGAAGCAATTTTCTGCTTACCTCCAACATTTCACAGATGAAAACCAGAACATGTGTATGGTTAAGATAGCAAACATTATTAATGAGGAGGAATGTACAAACTAGGGGAGCCTGCAGAAGTCTGCTTTTGTCTGAACCTACTGGAAAGCATAACAATATACCCTCTCTTCTCCTCTCCTTGCTGAGTTGAGTGCAAACTAATTCCATACCTTGAACTCAGTTGGCAGCAAATGAAGTAAGCTGGAGATGAAAGGGGAAAGTGGAATTAGAAAAGATAAATTGGGATATTTTAAAAACAGCTGAAAAAGTGAGACAATAGAGGATTGCAAGGGAGTATTTTGCCAAATCAGGACAGTTGGAGGGTATGTTGTAGATATATTTACTAAGCCACTATGTCAGCAGCCTACATTGTGGGCCTAGCAATAAAGATGCACTTCTGTAGTTGTTCCACTGGGTTGCATGTCAATTCAATCATCACAATGAACAATTAACATTTCTGCAGTTCTCTGAAACCTGTGTAGACAACCTGATTTACAAGCTGACAACAAATTTGGGCTGAACTGTCCCCATCTTTCTACTTCGATTGAAATAAAGGAGAAAGACTGGTTGGAATTCTGAGTCCTTTGACATAATCACAGTGAGTGCTTGTCTGAAAGTCTGGTCCGTTTTAGTGGAGGTGCACTTTGTAAGTGCATAGCCACCTTAAACGGTCCTCTGTACCTTTAAGAGGGAAAGCTAATTTGCTCTAGGAGGCAGCAGGCAAACATTTCAGTCTGAAGTTTGCTGCATTTTGCTGCAGTCCCTTTTTGCAGATCTCCATCTATGACGCTTTCTTTCCTCTCACTGTCCCCTTTTGCAAAGTCAATATCTTCTTGACGCTTGACATTTGCAGCCAAGTAATAAAATGTGTGTGGGGATATAGGAGTCAGGTCCCAGCAATGCTATGAGGACATGGATCCTTTCATTACAAATAATTAATTTCGTTACATATTGCATAAGATCCTAAGAAGCTTTCTGGGGCAATCTCCTGCTCACTGGATGCACAGCTCCTATCAATATTACATTGCATTTGGGTACCAGAGTTATGAAGTTTCATTAAAAATTTAATTTGTGGTTTAAAACCACAGCATTCCCTTAAAAAAATTAGTAAAGAAATCACACAGGGTATAAGATGAAGTGGGGTGAAGTTGAGTGGAGGGAAACTGCCAAAGAATTAGTGGAAAAGTAAAAGAAGAAGAAGAAGCTCAAATAGGTTGTTGAGTGTTGGGATGTGCGGAGAGCAGAAAAGAGTAAGGGAGCAGAATGAAGAAGGGAAGGGATCCAGTGGTCTTTCTTAGACTACTCTAGGAAATGTTTTAGCTACACCTCTGTTGCTGTCTGACTCTGTCACAGTCCTTAACATGCCACTCTGACTTCTACCCTCTCTCCACATCCTTGTCCTTCTTACTTAATGTAGACTCTAAGTTTGGAGTGGGGAACCTGTACCCTCCAGATGTTTTTGGATTTCAGCTTCCATATGTCCTACCCCATGAGAGTTATAATTCACCAATATCTGAAGGTCCCAGGCTTCCTCTAAGTCTTCTGGAGAGGGGCTGTATGAATTTTATGAACTATATAGGACTCCCCCCATTTTTAATACTGAATATGTATGAATTATAGCCACAGCTGCTTGTGTGCATGCACTTTAACAAAATCATATGGGAATGTAATAGAAGACACTTTATCTAGAGAAAGGACAGAATTCAAGGTGGTTAGATCTCTAAGAATCCAAAGCTGGAACCTGGTATAAAAAATTAGAATTAAAGGGATTCTGAGCATAACAATTTGTTTTGACTGTCTGAAGTTAACAGAGGTCCTGTTCCAGTCCTTCTGTACTAAAATCTATTGTTGGGTAATGAAAGATTTCTTCATTCAAGCATTATATTGTAGATAAGGAGAGGAGAGCTCTTTTGATGTTACTGTTGGGAGTTAGAAATCCTTGTCAATTTACTTCAGCTAATCCAGAGAGCTTCCAGTAGACCAAAATATATTTTCTATCCACACTTGGAATAGGTTTGGTGGACCAGACCTGCTGCTGAAGTCATATCTCAATGCCTATACCTGCGTATCCTGTCCTCCACTGCCACGGTGCATGTAGAAGATGTTCTATTTGAGTTGAGGCTCACTTGCTCTGGAATTTTTCAGCATTAGAGCCCAGACTTGAAATGTGAAAAGAGAGTACTACTGAGCACATTAAAAAAGCCTTTCCTTCATCATTGAGAATCCATAGCCTGACCCAACATATATGGGAGTAAAGAAAAAGGCTTCCACATTGAGTGGTGTGGCTTTTATCCATGGGACCTGGATAAGAGCTGAGAGCTCCAGAGAGAATCAAGCCTTTTAATACCTTCAGGACTGGTGTATTTGTGTGTGGGTGTGCGTGTGCACATGTAAAATATCAGATGTTTGCTGTCTGGAACAACAGCTGCCTTGTGGTATCTCAGGCTGCTTGTAACATGTGACACTGCTCTCTGTGTGGTTCTGCTGATGTATCACACAAAGAGTTCACACTTGACACTCAGACCTCTAACAATGCATGACACAATTCCTCTCTAGCACAAATCCTTTCAGCATCACGACCTTGACTTTGAGTAATAGCTAGGACTCTGACACAAATAGGAGGGAGCCCACTGAATCAAAAAGAACAGTATAGCAAATGGTGAAGGAGATACTGACCCAATATCAAGCCGGGGCCAGAGTTGTCATGTCCCTGAAATAGGATTCATGGCTCAATTGTGATGTCCCTGAAATGGGATTTCCAGACTCACCCCCTCCCTCCAAGCCAAATTCCCAAGAGAAACTTGTTCAGGGGCTTCACACTCCTAAAAACAGTAAACACTTTTTCATGTCTGTTCAATGGGATGGGCCTGGCCCACCACTTAGAATTGATGGAACACCAGGTTCCAGATCAGGGTACAGGGAAAAACGCTTCATTTCCTTTGCATTTCTCAGCATGTCACCAGCATTCTCATCCCTTCCAAGTTCTATACTGGGTTACAAGACTTCTTCTCACATGGAACTTTGTGTGTATTTTGGTACATGCTTTTTCTTAATGTATCCATTTTTATAGCATTATAGGTACTTTAATACATGTTTCCATTGACTACTGTGTGTTTGTGTACATTTCCAAATGTACACATTTTTAGTTGGGTGTATTGACTTGTGTATAATCAAAACCAGAGAGGAGGATAACGATGTTCATGGTTTCCTCCTGAAGATATGCACATGTTTTTGTTGACAATCTTGTAGACTAGATTTCTTTAAAAAAAAAATCAGTGTGACTTCCTCTCAATCCCTACAAGAGAACTGTTCTTTAAGACTCTCTACTCTTCAGGAAGGAAATGGTATCTGGGAGGAAATAATAAAGAAATGATAAAGTAGATTGTATGCAGCCCCCATGGCTGTTTTTGCGGCCTCTAGGGTTTCCAGGTGTGTGTGTGAATGTGTGTGTGTTCCAAAACGCCTGCTTGAGGGTATGGAGGACAGATCCACCATGTTTAGAGGCCCTCTGGGATGCCAAGAGATCCAACAGAATATTTTTAAAACATCAAGGGGTTTTTTTTTTTTTTTTGGATTTTTTTTTTGCCTCAAATGCCCTCTGGGGAATTTGGGGAGTATTTCCTCTATGTTTTGGGTTCTCCTTTGGCCAGTTTAGACCCAGAGGAAGTCTTTTTTGAGACAGGAAGTAAAAAGGAAATGATTTATGCTCATTTCCTATTGCTACAAAAAAGCCTCTCCTAAAATGGTCCAGAAAGGCCCAAAAACATGATTTAAAAAAGATGTCCACGTTGCCTAGAAGGCACTAGGGGTCTTTTAAAAAATAAGCAGGAGTGAGTACACTGTGACCCTTTTCGCACCTTACCTGGTGCCACTGGCGTCATGCAGGGATCACATGAAAAGCCTCCTCTGGGAGGGAATTGCATCTCCTGCACTTCCCTCCGCACCAGCTCTGTGCTGGATGGAAGGAAACGCGATAGCTCTGCTCCTTCCTTCCGCAGCGCAGCCGGGCACTTTCCCAGGCTGTGCTGGGGGAGGAAGTGTGGCCATCACATGCCAGATAAGTGCGGGAGGGACAAAGGAGGAATGCGCAATTGTGCATCATTTTTGGCAAAGAGCCGAAAATGATATAATGTGCAACTGCTGCAGGATTGCTACCGGAGCAACGCGCAATCGCGAGAACGTCATGCAGAGCTGTCCTCACAATTCTGCATCACTCCCATGGCCATTTCACATTCAAAGTCATGTGCGAAAAGGGCCTGCATGTGGAGGTAACCCTCCAAGGTCTCCCTCCAAGGTCTCCCAAGTAGCAAATACAGCCCTCTACCCTTCCACAGTTGGCCACCCTTGTCATAGGCCATTTCTGCTGTCCGGCCCCTCCCGAAACTGCAAACTCCAAGATTCCATAGGATGTGGAAAATGGAATCATAGCACCATAACAGTCTAGTGTGGAAATGACCATAGAATTGGAAGGGAGCACAAGAGCCATCTTGTTCAACCTTACTCAATGCAGTAATGCACCACTCATCTTCTGTTTTAAAGACCAAAAAAGAAGAAGGGTCCCTCACCCCCTGGGGTAATCTGTTTCACTGTCAAACAGCTCTTAACTGTCTAGTCAAGAAGTTCTTCCTAGGAATCTTCACACATTGGGGACTCCTCTTTCTAGATGCCAAGCACATCTCTGAGCAAGTTATATGTTTTAGATCAACCTGAGGAGATGGAACTTCAGCCCAAGTCATCCTCTTGTGCCCATAATACACTGGATTTGCTTCAGACAAAATATGACATAAAGCAGATCAGGAGAGGAGAGGGAAATAATGCTGAAAGCAGTGGTGTCTATAAGAGGGGAGCATAAAATAAAATGTCCCCAGTGCTCTGGAGTGGCTCCCCCATCCTACCCTTGATATAAGGCATGCCTCAATGCAATTTTGATTTCAGTGCTTAGGAAATAGCTTTCTGTTTATTTCAGTATTTGATAGGTTACAAAGCCAAGCCAATTGAATTGTAGTTGATTTTTTAACACTTGGTTATACTGAAGAGTCTTGATTTTTATTATAATGCATAGTACTTGAATTTAATGCTTGTATTTTGTCTTCATACCACCTGAAAATGGTGCAAAAATGCTAAAACAAACAAACAAACAAACAAACAAAGGGATAATGAGAAAAAATGAATTAATTGCAGTCAGCAGCAGCATGTTCACGAGATGATGCAGCATTCTTAGGCCCTTTCTGCACTAAACTGTTATAGCACTATTATTCCTTTCAACATCCTATGGAATTCTGGGGTTTGTAGTTTCCTGAGGCCAAAGAGCTCTCTAGCTGAGAATTTTAAATGCCCCTCCCTAAACTACAAACTCTAGGATTTCAATGGATGTTGAAAGTGGAATAATAGCACTATGACAGTGTAGTGCGGAAATGGTGTCTGTCTCTTCTTGTGTTGCAGCTCAGGATGCTGATCTGGGTTGTAGCATAATGGCTGCCATGCACTGTGGCTGCAACACAGTGGCCAAGGACAATGTTACCCTGATTTCTGGGGTCCTGGGAGGGACACCTCAGTGTGCTCACAATGGGGAATGGGAATTAGCAAGAGCACCGCTAGCAATACAAGAGGCAAGGAAACCTAGCGAGATCTTAAACCCAATATCTATGGGGTCAGGCCGAGTCAAAGAGCAAACAAAAGTAAATAATAATTGCTGTTTTTATTGATGTACAGCACAGTCAAACACGTGTATGCAACACACTCACACAGATCTATTGAAATAAAGGTAGGGGTTGAATAGAGGGTTTTAAGAGGAGGTTTTGCATGGGAAATACTACACCTGTCCTGAAGCCCGGGTAGTCTGAAGAAAGAGTCCGTGGAAGTGGAAATTCTCAGCACGAGGAGCTGAGGGGAAGGTTTGCCGAACGAAGCAACAGCAAGGCGGGATGGAAGCCAGGAGCGATCCGAGGAAGCGCTCAAAATCAGGGGGTCTTATAGGGGAAAATATGCCCGTAGGCTAGTCCGTTCCCGGGGAATACAATGGGTTTCGGACTGGAGACAAAGCCTCTGAAAGGTCATTATTTTACATGATTGAGTTATGACAGCATTGTCCATAAAATAGACAGTATGCAAACGCGGAGTGCTCGACAGTTGAGTATTCAGCTTGTCAAGCTGCCTGCTCGGGGCAGGGTGTCTTTTGTAAACAGCATGCATACATAATAGGATCTTAAAGAGGGTACTTGCCTTGAGGTCTCCTAAAGCGTCAGTCTGGCTATTACTGGCCTGTCTGGATCTGTTTTGAATGGTTCAACTATTTTTGGCCATGCCTGTGTGCGTGCTTGTCCGGGGGCCTCACAAGCAAGTGGAGAGGAATGGGTGAAGAAGGCCAAATTATTGATATCAAATGATATCTAATATCCCACAAGTCCGGGCTAGAAATTATGGTAACAACAAGCATTCACTGGAAGCTATGATGGCCTTGTGTACAACTTCCAAAAGCCTTTGTCTCTCTGCCTCTGTCCTACTTGGCCTATATTACAGTTCTTTTGGAACTACCAAAAGATGTAAAAGTTCTTAGAGCATGAACAGTGCAATTCCATATATTCATTATGTCAGCGGGCAGACCACACCAACATAACGTCAACCTAGCATTCTCGGATTCCTACTATACTGCGAGGAGGAAAACTGGGAAGAATACGAAACCACTCCAACATTTAAAAAGCATAGGAACTATGCCAGCCGTGCCCCCTCTCCAGGACAAAACTGCCAATACATACATGCACAGAGTGGCATAACAACCAAGTTCCCATGTTACCCCTCAATGAATGAAGCTTATTCACACTGAATGATAGGATAACATACCTATAATGTCTCCCTATTCCACTTCACACACAAGGAACAACCTGACAGACACAAGGACACAGTGCCCTCTGCAGCAATAGCCACTATTTGATGGGCAGCAAAAGCCCAGCAATGTATCCTCTTTTATTACTCAAATACTGAAGCTGTTAATAACCACAATGTTGAATTTCCATACAGGGCAGAGAGAGCAGCAGGTACAATAAATACCTAGACACCCCATTTGGGAGGAAGCATATATTACAAAGAGAAAAGCTTTCCTGGGACAAATCTCCTGCTGTGAATTTTTAACTACAGCTTGTTTTAACTTTTCTTAGCTGCCTTAAGCCCCAAATTGGGGGGGAAATGGGATATAAATAAGTAGGAGAGGGGTTGGGTTAATTTGTCACAACAATGGCCATCTGATGGAAAGGAGCCCTTTGCTTAGGGAAGGGGTTGGGAATCAACAGTAAGAGAAATAAAACTAAATTCATATAGGAACAAATGCTGGTAGCCTCACTACACAGAGACAGGGAAAAGGTGAAGCAGGTTTAAATCCTACCGATAGGAATGTTACCTCATTTTTTTTCCTAGCCAACATTTGGATCTGAGATAATACAGGGAAGCAACAGGCAGAGCTGTGTGTATGTGCCTTCAAGCTTCTGTTGCCTTGTGGTGAGCCCATGAATTTCATAGGGTTTTCTTAGACAGCTTGAAAGGTGCCTAAGAGGTGGTTTGCCATTGCTTTCCTCTGAAATTTACTCCACAACACCTAGTATTTCCTGGAATCTCCCATCCAAGTACTAATCAGAGCAGACCCTGCTTGGCTTCATGGGATCTGCTACCTCCAGGATACACAAAATTAGCATAGGATAAACTCCACAGAGCAGCTCTCTAACTCAACCAACTAGAGGATCAGATCGGAGGATTTGCCCTCTGCCAGACACCAGAGATGGACCCAGCTGGCAGTTGGTTCTCTGGAGCCAGCAAATCTCTTAAGATCCACCAGGGCAAAGGATTTACACTGTATCCTAATGAGCTCCAGCCAGCATAAATGTAGCATAGCATTGCACCGTTAGTATTTACATGTAAATTCTGTGATCCTGTGCAAATATACTTCAAAGCAAATTCCATTCTCTCTCAGTCACACTTCCAAGCAAATGAGTATAGTCAGTATTTTTATTATTATTGTAAAACCAACAGCAAAATTAAACCCCTGTGTTTTTTTGTACTTTTACATTTGGCAGCTATTTCTTTTAACACAGACTAGAGATGATTCTTGAGTTCTGCAGAGCTCTTTATCCTTTTCACATAGCCAGCTCGCTTCCAGACCCAGCTGTTGCAGTGTGGAATAAACATTTCCAATGAAAAATTCAACAGAAAATAATGCCTTTCCTATTTCTTCTTTCAGGTCCCCAAACAAATCAGCAACGTTTAGTTGTTTACAGGAAGTTTTAAGGGAGAAAATATTCTAGTTGCCATTTATGCTTCTAGCAGACATGCTTAGAATTTCAGAACAGCTCTACTTGGTGTGAAGGAAATAAGAGCTACTGTGTGCTGTTGTTGGCGGTAGCAGTAACAGCAGTAACAATTCTGGTAGTGGTGACAGTGGTAATCAACATCAAATCCACTGTTCTGCTGCCTTTCTTCCAAGAAGCACAGACCATTTTACATGAGGGAATAATTGACTATATCCTCACAACAGCCCTATAAGGTAGGTTAGGCTGCAGGATGCTGATTTGCTTGCCTAAGCCTGAACAAGAGTTTGGACTTCTAAACCTAGACCCATCATCACAGACCATGGATAACCAATCTCCAACATAGGTGCCATAGGAGGATACAGCACACCTGGCCAAGAGCAAAATGACCCATTAGCCCAGTTATTGCATAGTCTTGCCAATGCTACTATTTATTTTCCCGGTATTTAAAGGGATCTTGTAGCACCTTTGAGAGTAACTAGGAGAAAACATATTGTACCATAAGCTTTTATAGTCTACTTCATCAGATGCCCAAACCTTTTGCAGACATAGGCCATTTCCACACTAGACTGTTATAGCACTATTATTCCACTTTCAACATCCTATGGAATTCTGGGGTTTGCAGTTTCGGGAAGGGCCAGCAGGCCCCTCCATAAACTGCAAACTCCCTAAACTGTAAACCATAGAATTTTGAAAGTAGAATAAGAGCACTATAACAATGTAGTGCAGAAATGGCTTGTGAAAGCCTATGTTATAAACTTCTTTCTCCCAGTTAGTCTCAAAGGTTTTGCAAGATCCCTTTGTATACTGATACAGACTAACATGGCTACATTTTTTAGTACTCTCCAGTACTGTGCTGGTAAGTTCTCCTTAACCTTGCATACCATAAAATATACAAAGACTTAGCATGCTACAAATCTAGCTTTACATCTGATAGGACACAGCCTCAGACTTGGTTCATAGCACTCCATCAATGAAAAGATTTGGGCCTCACTGCTGTAGCCACCACACCACAGAGGTTTCTCTCATTTGCGTGGATGAAGACTATAACTTTTAATTATGTTCTGGTTCTGCTTAGCCTTGGGACAAGAAAATCTAGCAAAGGCCTTATTTAAAGAGCTGAGGTTGCTGTTCTGTCAAATGAAAGCAAATTAAAAACGCTTCAATATCCAATCATGGTCATGGGGATTCTGAATACCCTTCCAAGAGATTGTTAACCCTCAACACTCTTTCAGACCATTTATGTACAGTCGTTTTGTTGCTTTCTGTAGTCTGGGAGCCTTTCATTGTTAACAGTCGGGTCTGAGATTAACAAAAGAGCTGGGAATGCAAGGAACAGAGTCATCTTTATTTTCAGCACACAGCATAGAACAGCCAGTAGGTTTTAACTGCTTTCCAATTAAAGGGAACTATTTAATGTGCCTCTTCCTCAGCACATTGTTAAACTGAATGGTTTTCTCTTGCATTTCTCTCTCCTGTTTCATATCCATTTCTCCCACTGCAAAGAGATTACAGTTGCTGCTAGGTCTGTCCTATGCTATGATAGCTGCACATAAAGCTAAGGACCAGGAGAGAATCTGCCCTCTTGCAACCTCTTTGAGACAGAAACCCAACCCAGCACCAGCATCACAGTAGCCATCGTTGCTACTGTTAGGCTTGAAATTTGGGGCTCTGTAATTTGCTATAGAATTGATGTGTGTTAACAATTGACTGTGATATTAATTGGCATTTTAGACATCAAACAACCTTGCTTTAGAATTGTTTATTCTGCTCTGCTCCTATTTATAATCAGTATGTATGTGCAAAGGACTCTTGAAACGTCAGTGATATCTTTGAGAATGACCTAGGATGTAACAGGGTCATGTAGACTCACTCAGGAAGTTAAGGGTCAGATAGAATGTAACACGTGTACAAGATGTGACTCTGCTAATGCTGATGCATGAACCTTTTCTTTTCTGTAAACATTCTTCAATATAAACATAAAAATGGTATAAGAAGGGAAGCCTAAAATAATAAATCGTCCCTCCTGGGATCCTTTGGCCACAGTTGTGTGTGTGTGTTTCTTTCCTTCTCTTTTCTACCTTCTTACCTTATGTTTGGGGGTTCAAGCCAGCTCCGTGTCCACCTGGCGATATGGTGAGGTGTGGCTTGTTTATCCACCCTAACACTACTACAGAGAAATTTCCTCCATGATGCATAGATGGACCTCATCTTGAACCCTGGGAGCATAGCAAGATTTGAGACCATATTTTTTGGTGGAGCCAAAGTCTAATGACAGCAGCTTTAAAGACATTGCATTAGAACAATGCTGTAAGATACACAGCGCAGAACAACCACTAAGCACAAGACATCTTTATCATGTTCATATCCTTTCTTCTTTCTTCAAATGAGGCCATAGCTTCATAGCACCCCCCACCCCATTACCATCACGACAGTTCTGTGAAGCAGAGCAGATTGACAGACCCTGACTGTCTGACTCAAGATTACCTAGTGAATTTTGTGACTGAGCTAAAATTTCAACAGAAATATTCCAGTTTCATATGTAGCATTCTGAACTCTCTGCCTGGTACATGTGCTCTCTTAGGGATTTCTAGTAAGTAACTTACTAATTTTCTGGCTCTGCTTATACCGGAGGACATAACTATCTGTTATTTGTACTTTCTGCATCAATTGTACTGTTTGGGAGCTGCCAGAGTTATTGGAACTTGAAAAGGAATGATGAGAGCCATGGCCTTGGGCCTTGAGTCCTTGGACATAAGAGTCCTCAAGCAGTAGGAGCTCTGAATAAGACTCCCCTCTGCCTGCGACTACTTCTGTAATCCTGACAGCACCACCTTCTACACCTGGCCCCCTAAACCATGAAGATGTATTTCGACTTTGGCAAACTAACCTAACCACTCTTTTTCTTACTGTGCTGTGTTTTCCAGATGGCGCTGTGTGGCTGGAATGCTCAAGAGCTATTCCAGTATTGAGTGGGGAGGCTAAATTATGACCTGTCTTCCCTTTAGGCTCTTCAGAATTCTTCTTCGGTTGGCCTCCAAAACAGAAGGTGGGGTTAGCAAGCATCCCGTCCCTTCTTTACCTGCTCACACTTGTCGCTTAAGCATGGAGGAAAGGCTTAGTTCCCTGCAAGACTTCCTGTAGATGGGACTACAACTCTATTACAGTGGTAATCGAGTGTCAGCTCATCTTGTCACTCATTTATTGCTCTGAAGCAGTGCATAGCTCCTTAAAAAAGCACACGTGTATTTCTCATCTGAGGTGGTTGCTTCACTTCTCTCCCCACTGAAGATGCATACCCTCCAACTGTTTTGATTTGGCAGTGACAGTCTGCTGCTGTCTCACTTTTTCAGCCGCTTTAAAAATGTTCCAGTTTCTCTCTCCTCCTCCCACTTCCCCCTTGTCTCAGATTACTTCAGTAGCTGCAAACTGAGTTCAAAATGCAATTGATTCAGCAGAGGACAGAAGAAAAGATGAGGAAGAGTCTTGATCCTACCCAGTAGGCTCAGACAAAAGCAAACTGCTACAGCCTCTCCTAGCTTGTCTGTTCTTCCTCATTAATAACTTCTGCCATTTTGATCACACTCTGATGTTGCTTGGCCACACGTGTCCTGGTTTTCAGCTGTGAAATGCTGGAGGTTGTGAGCATGGCAAATGGATGAGATGGGGAAACAGCGCCTCAATATGACCCACATGAGTGATAAGGATGCTTGGTGTCTGCTGATCTTGGGTGTTGGAGCTGTCAGACAATAATTTCCATTCAACAGAAAGACCTGGCTGAGGCTGAAGGCTGCCCTTGTCCAACATTTCCTTCTCTATATGCTTTCCTTATAAAATCAGTGGCATAGTTGCACATTGTGAACTGTAGGTGCTCTTCATGACAGGGGCCGTAACCATATCCCAACAGAGAATTTAAAATACAGGCCTAACAACAAACTAGCTTTAGCTTATTATCATCTCAACTAAAGACATGTGTTTTATGAATGTAATGAGTCTTATTTACCCATTCAAAAACAAGAAACCCCCAAATACTTTGCATGAGAGGAAGAACATTGCTCTCAACCGTACACTGTCAACGGGGAAATTAATCAGTTCCCACTCCATCTGAACTGCAGATAAACTCAGAACAAATGGGGAAGTTGGGTGTGGGAAGGAAACAGATAACTTCATCATCCTGGCTGATGATGATGATGATGATGATAATGATGATAGTAGTAGTAATAATAATAATAATAGTAATAATAATAATAATAATAATAAATAATAGCCTGATGCATCATCCTTGTGAGCTCTGACTCCACATCCCCACTGCATATAAGACAGGTTTCTGCTAGATGGAGGTAATACTAATCCTCTCTTCTTGAGGTGGTATATTTGACACAATAATACAAAACAATAAATACAACGAAAAGATGTACTGTAACTGCAAATTGGGCACTGGGCCTGAATGCTTCCAGCTGCTCTGGACACGCTGGATACCCACTCCATAAGGGTTAGGGACTGCTGCCGAGTTAAAGCCTATATTCCTTTATAGCACCTATCACTAAATGTTTAAGGAAACATTGCTACTTGGGGAGAGGCGAAAGACTCTTCTGTGGTGTGCATGATGCCACTTGCAGTACATCTATTTTTAAATATGCACATGGGTGGAGCTGTGGGGGAAAATTATAACAAGTGTTGTGAACAAGCACAGAAAGCTAGTGATATAACAAATGAGCTAACATTTTATTTATATAACATCTTATTCAGATGCATATCAGGAGAGAGTGTGTAGAATCACGAGGCTGGAAAGGGATCCAAGAAGTCTCTCCCTTCAATCTGGCGCAATGAGGCAGGATTAGTTCTATCTAGGCCATAGGTGAGAAATATTCCTTCGGCCAACTCTTCCCTCCAGAATGCTTTACAAAGTAAGCAACACACCTAGATAAAGTGGGGCTAAATCAAGTGCTTGTCCTAACTACAGCAAACAGATTAAATCAATTGGACCTTCAATTAACACTTAACTAAATCCAATTGATTCGATATGTCTACTCTAATTGAGACTAAGAACTGGATTTAACCCATGAAATTCACTTCTGCAGAGATGTTGCAAATGGGCATTCTCAATACTTGCTCAGATCCCCTTGATATAGATGGGATGGAGTGTTACCCTGTATTGTGGGGGTCCTGGAAGGGACGCCCAAATAACCAAATAAAAACGTAAGATGGGGAAATTAACTCGAGCACTCTCTTAAGCTAACGAGAGGCAGGGTAACTTTAGCTGGGATCTTTTAACCCTATGTATACAGCGTTGGGTCAGAGAGCGGTTAGACAAGTTCTAAAGCAACAAATAATATTTTTATTGGGAGCAAACAACACAAAAGACACGACATACACTAACTAACTGAGAAATAGAAATGGAGAGTTTTGGGGGAATGGGTAATATGACACCTTTTCTCGTAGTCCTGGAGAGAAATGGAGGTTGAGGGGAGGAAACAGCGTGGTCTGCTGAGGGGAACTCTTCAGATGAACTGACAGCAAGGCGGGATGGAAGTCCAGAGCGATCCGAGGAAGGCTCGGAATTGGGGACCTTTTATAGGATGGATTTTACCTACAGGCCGTGCCATGCTCGGTGAGAACAAAGGGAATTTAGAGCGGGACAAAGGCATTGGAAAAGGTCAGGTTTTACATGATGAGCTTAGCACTAGATGACAATAGTATGGCCAGTATGCAAATGGACCAACATAAAGGAATGGCTCGGCACTCGGCTGGGCATCTTTGTGTAAAGTCGCACTGAGCAAGATGGGTTTGCAAGAAGGAGTGGTCCCTGAAGCATCAGAGAGGCATTAAGTTGCCTACCTAAATGAGGTTTGGAATGTACAACCATTAGCGGCCGCGCCCATTACGTGCTTGTCCGGTGGCCCTTGCAAACACGTGGAGTAGGGTGGCAGAGAAAGGTCACATAAAGGCCAAATTATTTGATATCAAGAGATATTTAGTGCTATCACCAGGCATGACAGAACCGTGGTAACAGGAGCTAAATGCCCTAAAGGCACCAGATCCTGTCTGCAGGATCAGCCCTGATTTGTACTTGGATGGGAGACCATCAATGAATACCAAGTACTATAGGCTATATTTCAGAGGAAGGAACTGGAAAAACAATCTCTGAGTATTCCTTGCCTAAGAAAACCCTATGAAATTCATGAGGTCGCCACAAGTTGACAGGTGACTTGAAAGCACGTACAAATGCACACACGCACACACACAGACACATACACACAAACACACTTAAACAGGCTGTAGGATCACAGCAAGTCCCTTTTATTCTGCACATTCTGAAATTCCCCCATTTCCTAAATGGGTCTCTTTTCCCTTCAAGGGGAGAAGTAGCATCAGCTGAACTGAAAATTACATGATTCTGTTTACAATGCAAGTAAATAAACAGAAGAGTTGAGGCTCATTTTTCACAGTGGAACTGCATCAGACAGAGAGGGACACATGTAAAACACAATATGCTAACTGGTTTTATAGCAATTTGCATGTCTGCCTTTCTGTCTGATATCTCATGCAGAGAAAATAGAACATCAAACTGCATTTACAAAGCTGTCCTTAGCTGCAATCTGATAAACAAATAATGCAATTATCCTTTATCAGTAACAAATTTGTTCACTGAATGTTCACAAAGATCGCATACAATAAACTGACTTTGGTTTCGCAATGTGTTATACAAAATGTAATCTAGCATACTGTAATGTAGAACAAACAGGGGTGGGGAAGAAAAAAACCCAGTAATAATCCTAACAGAGATAGGTAACGTAGCCCATAAGACAGCACTGGAATCTGGATGTTAGTCTGCCTTTGGAAGAAACCAAATGATTATTAATGCCAGCTTTCTAACAGGAGAAGGCTTATTTGCATTTCAGAGTTCAGAAGGTAGAGAGAATTCTGGCAAGTGCCACTTTGCCTTGTCTTGCTAGCACTGCAGTGACCTTTCTGCCCAACTTACTTTACTAGTATTTTGTATACTACACTCAATGAGGAAGACTAGTGATTTGCTCAACCACTGCAATGCAGGGCAAATTTAAGACATTTTGCTGCCTGAGGCACAGCTGTGCACGGTATCTCTTCTATCTATCCAAGTGAAGGTCCATAGTACCTAAAACCAAATCAAGTTACTTTGGCACATAAGACAAATAATTTGAGTGGCTGCCACCAGGCTCTGGAACCCCATCTCTCAAAAAGGTTAGACTGGCCCCCTCCTTACTATCTTTCTGCAGGCAGGTAAAGACCTTTTTATTTTTATTAGAATTAAGTTTTAGAGAAAACAGGCCTGTATAATGTTCTGGAGTTTTATTTGCTGTTGTTGTTTTCAATAGTTTATGTTTTTCACTGTCTTTTTAAAAGTAATTTAGCGTAATAGCTTATTTACTTCTCATAGAATCATAGAGTTGGAAGAGAACACAAAGACCATTGAGTCCAACCCCCTGCCATGCAGGAATACGCCACCAAAGCACTCCCGACAGACGGCCATCTAGCCTCTGCTTAAAAACCTCCAAAGAAGGAGACTCCACCACACTTCTAAGCAGTGCATTCCACAGTTGAACTGCTCTTACCGTCAGGAAGTCCTTCCTAATATTTAGATGGAATCCCTTTTCCTGAAGTCTGGAGCCATTGCTCCATGTCCTAGATAGGGGATTTTAAGAAGGATTTTCGGGGAAAATACTACATCTGATCCTGTAGTCTGGGAAGCCGAAATAGAGCCAGAGCATCGGGAGCGGTGAATCTCAGCACGTGGAGGCTGAGGGAAGGGCTTCGGCCAGCAGAGTGGCAGCAGGACGGGGAGGAAGCCGAGAGTGATCCAAGGAAGTGCTCAAAGTCAGGGGTTTTTATAGAGGAAAATGTGCCTGGACGGTAATCTTGTCCCGGGGAGAACAATGGGTTTCAGAATTGAAACAAAGCCTCCAAAAGGTCAGTTCTTGACTTGATGGGTTTTTGCCTGGGTTGTCAATAGCCCAGACGGTATGTAAATAGGGAGCACCTGACAGTTGTATAGTCAGACGCGCTAATCCTGTCAAGCTGACTGTTCGGGGCTGAGAATCTTTTGTATGCTTGGTGCATACTTGGTAAAGTTTTGATGTGTACTTGCCTGGAGGTCTCTTGAGGGAAAGTTACTGGCCTGACCAGGATTTTTCTTGTATTTTTCAGCCGTTCGGCCATGCCCGTGTGTGTGCTCATCCTGGGACCTCTCAAGCACGTGGAGGGGTATATTTTTAATAGCCAATTTATATTAAATTGTAGACCCCAGGTTCAGGTATATTCCATCGCAGTAACACTTTGGTCCTAAACTTCATATTTTCAGTGGACGTACTTCCCCTTGGCTCCAGTGGGGGTCCTGTCCACCATGAGAAAATAAGAAATGCCCTTCTCACTGGATCCTGCACTGGGTCATGGAAGTTTTGTCTTTGCTTCTAGGCCTGTATTTCTGGGAGGCTTTTAAACAGATTTTGAATGTAAGAACTCTCTTCTTCTGTGCCCCAAACAGATGATAATCAGAGGTATACTGCCTCTAAATATAGAGGTTCTCTTTAGATAGGTGATACGCATTCAAATATATGTCCACTAATTTGTATAATTCAATTTAAAAATAATAATAATAATGTCAGCAGTATCCCCATATCCTACAAAACTGAATTCTGTAAGTTAGGTTGCAACTCTTGAGCGTAAGCCTCACTGAATGCAATGGGAATTAAATTCTCTGTAGGCACAAAGAGGACTCTGTAGTCAATTATGCATTGTGTACTTTCTTTTTGTCTGTCCCAGATCTAATGTAAGTGCCAAAATTTTTTGCCTGCTGCCTTTTCTTCCCCCCTGTTAAAATCTCCTGCACTCCTATGCTTATTAGTAAAGCTGAAGATGGCTCTGTTCCTCTGCACTGGTACTTCATGCTTTTGATAGACTAGCAGACTTATTTGGGATGCTGTTTCCTTTGAGTCTAGTGCCACAAACAGCTCAACGTGTGCATCCTATGTGCATAGTGTAGGCAAATAAGTGTGCCACCATGTCCTCCCCCCCCACACACAGAAGGCATGCTACTGGGTCCTGTAAGGGAAAGAAAGCAGCCATCTGGCACTCCTCATCACTTGGCTCTCCTTGAGGGCAGTTAAGAAACTCTGCCCTGTACTAAGTGCTCAACATTCCTCCTGTCTTCCCAAATCTTGCCCTGTTTCTTGCCTCGGAGTGCTCTTATTCTCATTGTTTTTTACAAGGAGGCCAACTACTGAAGCTTGTGTGCTGTGGGTGCATAAATAATAGAACTGAAATCACCCTTAGATAAAAATAGATATTCTTCTTAATAAATATTTTACTTACTGTCTTTAGGATATAAGCTTCCTTGACTGAAACCTCGCTTTTCTGCCCAAAGCTTAAAACGACCCCGGTTCTGGCTTTGCAAACAACATGGGGTTGGTTTAGAAAGGGTCTCTTTATTTTCTTTCTTAATGTGTGTTATTTAAAAAGTTTTGTTGCTGCTCAAACATTTTAAGATGTCAGAATATAACGGTGAGTCTGTTTAACTAAAGGGCTTCTCATTTCATCAGTAATTTGGGTAACCTTTGTGTTTAACTGATGCAAATTCATAATGAAACATCTCTTGAATGTTTATGAATCCTTTTCATTTTGCTCTGTGCCTCTGTCAATGTGATGAATCAGATAAGTTAAGTGGGACAAAAGCCAGCAAATGCTTAAGCATTATAAAACCTATTGATTTCAGTGGAAGAATTATCCACCTCCTTCACTTTTCTAGTGAAGTATTTGGGATTTAAGTGCTTGATTTTGGCTGAATCATCCTTTTTGCCTTTAAGGCCACCACTGGATTCTTTGAAGTAGACTCAAGTTTTGCCATACTTAGAACCCATCTGTTTCAATGAGACTTACATCATGTTATGATCAAGTTCCACTGGTTTTAATGCATCTGCTCTAAGTGTGGCTAAGTCACACTGGTTTGTGTGGCTAAGTCCAATCGGCTTACTGTAACCCAAGGCTGGGCATCCACAGAAAGAACAAAGATTTTAACAACCTCTTTTCTCACCATTTTGGATTACTATGGTCTGTGTATGGACACTTTCGCTAACTGAAAGTGATGTTCTGTTTCTTCCTGTTTCTATTTTCTGGCTGTTGCTAACTTTTCCAAGTGTAAAACTTTTCCAAGTGTAACTGGTTTGTGCCATTATCAATGTATCCAGTAGGATACATCGATAATGGCATAAACCAGTTAATACATACAGAATAGCATGTTCTAGAGGTGTTCAGCAGACCAATTGTGTTTTTAAAACAACATTTTTTTTTCCTTGAGGGAGTTGGTGGAGGGGGCAGGGGAATCCAAAAGAATAGATTAGATCCAGGATTTGCCTTCCATAGACTCAAGGGTTCAGCTCATGGAAGATACCACTGCTTGACTGTGGTGGAGGAGAGATCCTCTTTATATCACACTGTAAGCTAAGATTGCTAGATCAGGAGCAGAAGCAGATGGATCATGCATGACTGGAAAAACTAGATAAGGAGAATTGATGATGGTGATGATGACAGTGGCAAGATTAGAAACTGCCTATCTTTACAGTTGGAAAAAGAAACGTTGGTCACTGGCCCTTATGGAAAAGCTGGCCTTGTGTATAAATGAAGAAATAAAAACCAAGCACATAACTCAATGTGCATAATATGAGTCCCATTTATTAATTATTCTAACTATAAAAATGACTGATATTATCCACCTGTTAAAGATTTACTTATTATTAGTTAAGTATTATATATAATTTGGGCAACTCTGGAAGATGTTAATGAGATTAACTTAATTAGATCAGATGGTATCCATTATGATAATCTGAATAAAAATAAAATATTCTTACAGGGGGGAAAAGAACTTTTGGAGGATATTGTGCTTTGTGTATTTTTTGCTGTGTTGATTGTGTGCATCTTATGCTTCTTAGTCTTGTCATTTTTTTAAAAAAACTATAATTGTATAAAACTTTTTTTTACAGTACAGAGAAATTAGCACAAATCTGGAGTTGCAATGAAACAGAAATATCCACCCTGTATCCATGAATGTGTTTTAATTTATTTTTAATCTTTGTTGGCATCAGGTTTTGTTATTATGCAACTACTATCTGTCTAAACCAGAAGCCTAAAAGGAAAATGAACTTACAATCTTTCTTCATGGGTTTATTGTTCTGTTTCTCTGCATAGCTGGTTATACATACCAAGGCAGATAAAGTTGACACACATCCATCCCATTTATCATCCTTTGTCTTCTACTTCTTCTTTGGTGCACTTCCACATTCCACTTACAGGTGTTGTTCACAAACCAGGCTTTGTGATATCAGGCCAGTTTCCTTGGTATTCAGTAGTGATGCTCCAGACAATGCAAAAAGCCAAAGCACTTTCGGTTCCAGACTTCTTTTAAAGAATCTTAACACAGTTGACACTTGAGAGTCAATGGACCTGTATTTCCTATTATTCAATTCATCTCTAGTTTCCTTGGCAATGGAGATGGAACAGATTAATCTTTGATAAGTGATAGAAAATAGTTAACGACAAGTGGGAGCAACCAGAGAGGCTAAAGTGCTGGGACTTCATTATGTACCCTCATGCAGACAGAACAATTTTCCCAAACCTCTTTACAGTGACCTAGTACTTCTGTTCCTGTTGGTACTGAAAGCACTAATCCAATTTCCTGTTGTGCCAAAGATAGGATTTTCAGCATCTCCGATGGGAGTTAAAAGTGTCCTAAAATTACCAGTGACTTCGAGTGAACCATATTGCATACTAGCTTCCTTGAGTCAAAATAATATTAAAATAATATTAAATATTTGCTTCCCAAATAAAAGGTAGGAAATTACTGAACACGGTGACATAAATCTTGTGCAAGGATTGCTAAAAATGATGGCTGGAATATCCCAGCAAGAAATTTCTTATGCTTATTGTTGTCAGTTTTTGCCCATACATCTTACAGTTGAGCCTCCCCGTGTCATTAGAATATGAGCGTATGAGCTGATTGTTTCTAGGTTAGTGCTGTTAATGCTGTTACTGATAAAACTTTTTCAGATTTCTCTCAGCCAGTGATCTTCTCTTGATTACTACCTGGTGTTTTCAGACAAAATTGCCAGCAACTGAATCTGGGACCTAAAATGTAACTAAGAATGCACCCGTAGAAGAATTTGCCCCTTCCTGGGCTTGAATTAAGATGTGTACTCTTTGCAAATTATGTTTCAGAGACAAGAAGAGGCAAAAGTCTTGATTTTTGCTAGTAAAGAGATTGGCATCTCATATTAATTGGCATTTGATGACAGATCTTGTTCCATAGCATGTGTGATGGCATTTAATGTTGCAATATTACCATACATGGAAGGTAATTCTTTTTTTTCTTCATTCTATTTTTCATCACAGGATTTTCTCCAGTGGGTCAGAAATGTCTGGCGACAGCATTGTGCCCATCTCATATCACCTATATAGACTTCTATTGCTAGTAGCAGCAGATTAAAGGATCAAATCCTTAACCAGGTTTTGTATACATTCTCCCCCAGAAACAGAAGTGCTTGGAAGGCTATATGGGAAAATATTAATCTCCACTTTCATTTTCCAGGACAAAGACTAGATGAAAATAGTGGTGTTAAGTTAGGCAAATTATCTCTATGGCTCAGTGGCAGCTAACCCATATAATACCACAGATGATTCCTGCTGGAACTTTGCAATCATAAAGTTAGGCAGAAGAGCAGAAGGAGTCTGTATGTAAAGCTGTTGTTGTTAACTGCCATCAGGTTGGCTTTGATTTATGATGACCCTGTGAGTGAGAGATTTCTAAGTTGCCCTGTTATCAACAGTCCTGCTCAGGTCTTACAAACTCAAAACTATGGCTTCCTTGATTGAGACCATGCACTATAATGCAGCCTTCTTCTTTTCGTACTGCCTTCTACCTTGCCAAGCATTATTGTCTTTTCTAGTGAGTCAGGTCTTCTCATGATATGTCCAGAGCATGACATGGACATGGCTTCCTTGACTGAGACTTCTTGGCTTCCAGGGAAAGTTCAGACTTGATTTGTTCTAGCACCCATTTATTTGTCTTTTTGGAAGTCATTGGTATCTGCAGGACACTCTCCCCCCCCCGGTATGTAATCTAGATAGATGACATGTGACTGATGGTAGAACTTTTCACAGTTCTGTTCACAACTATTCTCTGCCAGCATTTACAGACAGCTAGTCCCAATGTCAAAAGGCTCCCATACTTTGTGTGAACAGTTAGAGGTCTCTTATTCCTCCTGTTCATACTGGAGTTCTGAGCAAATTCTCTTTGCCGGCTGTGCATAACAAACAGAAACAACCTTGGGCAGTCAGCCTAATACATTTTCCAGTTTTTTATCAGGTTTTGAAATCAGCATGAAAGGCAGATGCCTTTCTCCCAACAAGAATTACTAGTAAATAATATTTCAGGATAGGAAGAAGCTTAACACCTTAGGCACCAAGATCTCCTCTGATCCCTCTTTCTACCTCACTTGAAACATTGGAAAAATTAAGCAGCTAGATCAAAAAGTTTACAGTTTGCCATCTTTTTTATCTGATATTTGCATGTAACTTCTCCATTACCTAGTTTGCCGCCATTACTGTGATGTGCCAGTTTGTCCACTGTAGTGACTTCTTATTCCTCTGCTGTAGCTTGCCTCATTGTACATATGCCAAGAAGGCAAAAGGCCCTACCCAAATGGACGTCTCAGTTCTCAAGGTGATGTGGAAACAGAACTACTAGTAGATCAGCCAAGCAGAAACCAATGGAAGGAAGTGTTTATCTGCATTTTGAAATGAGACTTAGCCCTTATAATTAAATTTAAAAGCTTGTCTCCAAGTAAACATGTTAGGATTGAACTGCATGTCTGGCAAAGCTCCATCTGTGTAAAGCAAATTATTTTAATTTCAGTTCAGTGTTGACAAATTAGGAACTGTTCTGACCCCTTAGCTTATGTCTTTAAGGAAAAAAAGTAACTTGCTGGCCTCAGTAATAGGGGTGAGGCTGTAAAAATTCTCTTTTAAATATTTTATTTCCTTCTTTACCTTGATATTTGCTAGGTTTGGTTAATTCACAGATCCCCAGATGAAGATTTGCAGAAGAAAATGTTATGCCCTTTTCATCACACATTAAAAAGTAAAGTGCATTCATGGCTGTGACCTTGCTCTCAGAGTCAGGCATCAAGTATCGAGATAACAAAGGCAGCAACTCTGGTACTGAGCAGCTTGCATGCTGAGAAGTTGTCTTTTGCTTTTGTATCAGCTGTATTTTATAGCCTAAATTTTGTTAAGGCAATGTAGTTTCACTATATTAGATATGTTGTCATTTGCAACACGGCAATATTATCTGTGTATCATTTATACCTAGCCGGCTGGCTGGTAACTTGAACTGCCATATGCCCCTTTATTTGTGTTCACATTCTAATTACTCAACTTTAGTCAGTGAAATTTCTCCTTTACTTTGAGGGAGCTGAAACAGCAGCTTCTTCTAAATCTTTAAAAAAAAATGAGTTGCTTCCACCTTGGAGTGTGAGCTTGTGGAAGACTAGGGGGCTGCATTAGCCCTCCAGGAAAGCTTGGAGGGCTGCCCCTACTCCTGCAAAAACATAGTTTTACCCCCAACACCCTCTGTGGAACATGGGGGTATGTTTAAAGGCCTTTTATAAATAAAGATGATGGTGGTGGTGGTGGTGGTGGTGGTGATGATGATGATGATGATGATGATGACTATTGTTATCGTTAATCATCATCACCACCACCACCACCACTATTATTCCTGGGCTCCTAGAGAGCATTTTGAGACAAAAGAAATTGATTTCCAAAAAATTTGTTTTGACTCTTGGTGGGTCTCCAAACATTTGGAAATGACCTCTACTTTATGGGTGTTTTGGAGGGAAAAAATTCAATTGAAAAAAAATGCATTTTTTTATACTTACAGTGTCCTGAGGGCTGCATGCTAAATCCGCTAGCCATTTCTCCCCAGTGTTCAAAATTGCAGAGGGGTGAGAGAGTATCTTCCCCTTTTTACCTAATGCAATTTGTCTTTAGTTATTGGTTTTAGAATACCGTTTGGAGGTGGAGGGAGACATCCTTTGGGTAAAATTGGACCAATCAGCGATAGTGCTTAGAGATTTTATTAGGGCTCTCCTGCCTTTTCCTTCCATAACTGGACCACTGCCTCCCACACATTAAGAAACCTGGAACATGAATACATTCTCAGCCACAACAATTTCTTGGAGAAGATATTGATACACTCCCTCTACCTCCACGAAAGTTCCTTTTTTTTTTTAATTAGGATTCAAAAAATCCTCCAGCCAGCACAGCTACTGGAGGATTCCCCGAGCTGTGGTCCAAAAAGGCAACTTTTCCAAATTCTCTCCAGGGATAGAATTAGTCCAGGAATTGAACAGGAGTTTCATTCTTCCATTTAAATTAAGGCTTATCTAATGGGTTTTGATTCTGAATCACTGAACTGTCAATAATCCCGTTTACATAGGGTTCTGATGTATTGCCCCAAACTTTGAAATCAGCTCTGAACCAAATGCTTATTTACACTTGTTATTGGATTATGTTATTCTTTTTCTTCTAAGAGCTCAGGGTGATACACATGTGGTCCCTAGAGGTCTTTTCTCCAAGCAGAGCATATTCTGGCACAGAACATTTCAACATATCTTAAGATGGGGCTAGTAGGGGGTATATGCCCTTTCACAAAACAGATCAATGTGGCATCTAGGCATCTTGATCCCTGGTAGAAGGTTATGGAGTAAAGTGGGAACAGGTAAGGGGAGATACTGACTTCACCCCATGGAACCCCCAGTGCATTTGCACTGATCACAGCATGTAATAGGGCTGCCAAGTTCCAGGCACTATGATTTCAGGACCAAAACACCAGATCAATTGACTATCCCATGGATGCCTCGAGGGCAGCTTCCCATGATGTCATTAAGCATACATTGTAGAGCATCAGCCACAGTTGCACAGTATGCCACTCAAATAAAACACGCTGTCTAAATGAGGAAAATGTGCGTACACTTTTTTCAAGGCAATGCTCTCATCTTGAGATTCCTCTCCCTTGCCCTGAGGACAAGAGAATGGGACTCAGGTCCTGGCCTGGAAATCTGGGAATCCTACAGCGTGATGACCTGTTATTATTTCCAACAAGGTGAATGGAAAAAAGAGAGTGCAAGGTATGAGCGACACTGCTACCTGCCCTTGTTGTGGAGGGAGGGCAATTTGTATATTGCCCACCAACCCACATTTTGCTTGGTATTACAGTTACTGCAGGTCAGAACTGCCTTCTCTGAATGGCCAGAACAGATAGTGATGGTGATTGTGATAGAATCTGTGCCCTCTGTTTCCCTCCTTCTCATCCAATACTAGCTTCTCTCTGCAGCTTGAACAGTGCTGCAGCAACATATTTTACTGAAGTACTGCTGCAGTAGAGTAAACCATTGTTCTGTCCCCTGACAGAAAGTCTGAGCATATTCTGGTGAGCTTATCACGTGTTACATGCTGCATTTGTGATTAATCTTAAAGCCTCCCACCCAACAGACAAACACAGCCTGTCATACTCTTGTATCAGATTTCATCTCTGTTGGTATTCTTTCACAGCATTTTAAAGGTGGTAATCAGTGGAATACAACTATTCCTGACAAATATCCATTGAAACATACAAGGTTTTGGTGCAATCAATATTTGGTTGGCTGTGCCTGAAATTCTAAACAATTTGACATTTCAGAGTGGTATTTTGTGTGATTGACAATTAAAAATAAGGGATCTGTAATATCAAAATATCTCAGCAGATGCTTTCTAAGCTGTACAGAAATCTGAATTTTGAAGGTGGCACTTCAAAAATTCTTTGTAGGAATGAACAGTCTGACATTTTGGAAGGGCAAGGAACTAGGCTATGCATTTCTTTTCCTCCCTTGTGTACTATGAACAACTTGCTTGCCTAATGCGAAACAAATGTACCAATATTCATCTGTCAAAGGCTTGAAAGTATGTGCCATTACAAGGATGAATAAAAATGCTGCCTGTGTGAAGTTGGTCCCATAATAGCCAATCTTCTTGCATTGCCTGGACTGTTAGACTGGATGGATAAGTGAGTGAATCTTATATAAATGAGTAGTGTGAAAAAGATTGCCTTGTTTTTTTCCATTCATTCCCTTTTTGGGGGGACAGTAATGTTTTCTGCCTAATTTCCTGACTGATGTTTTATCTTATTCTTTGCTTTTATTCTGGATTTGATGGCAAATCACTACACAATTGGTCCTTGGGCCTGAAAGGCTGATCTGTTGCTGTGGTAACAAACTGATGGCCTTTCAGACAGTCATTCTAGGGTTACCACCTCTTCTTTTAAAGGGAGTGTATTTTAATTTGCATATGTCAATTAATCTCAGCCCATGCATGTTAACATTTACTAGCTCTGGAAAATGCAGTTGTTATGTCACAATGAACTTACAGTGCGGCTGATTTCTTGCAAAGGCTCTATCAGTTCATCTCTGTTGTAGAAAACTCTTTCCTTGAGGCACTGCCCAAAATTATCATTAAGCATTGTTTTAATAGCTTGTACTGTAATTGTATTTTATTGTTGTATTGCTAATTGGTCCATAAGTTTGCTTGGGTGATGGAAAGCCCTAAACAGCAGGATAAAAATCTATCAAATACATAATTAAAAACCACTGTGCAATGTCATGCAATTCGTATTGTAAGCTTATGAGCTGGGCTTGTTTACATTTTTTTTTATATGATGCCCAGGCCATGGATGAGAGGTTAATAAAGAATCTTGTAATGAAGTACAAGCTATCTTGCTGTGTTGTGGCTTGATTTTATTCATTATTCCAGAATTTCCTGCCTCATAGAACACAAGTGATATGTTCCTCTTGTCAGAGAGCAGAATTTTAAAATGCCAGTTACGCTTGAAATCTTAATTTGGCTGTTTTACCAGGACCAACTGAAGTAAAGGCCATAATATGCTTATGCTTCTGTACATGTGCATGTGAACACATGTACACACCTTTCTCAGATCATCTTAAAGTAGAGTTGCTAGCTGAATTAAGAGATAGGGCTCTTGTCTCTTTAATGGTAGTGTACAAGAGCAAATTTCAGCAAGTGTTGCTTGTGTGATAATAAGCAAGATCTGTTAAAATTCACTCTTCTACACAACCATTAAAAGGACAAGAGCCCTACCCCTTATTTCACCTGACAGCCCTAAAGTACAATAGACGATTCAATCTAAATGTTTGAAAACAAGACAACATACAGCCATTGCAAAATTACTTTTTCATTAGGAAAAGAATAGTCGATATGCAATCACATAAACTCTCCAACTGACAGATTATTTTACCTGTGCCCTAGTGGATGGTTAGGGGGTACAGCAGATGTGGATCACCTGGTGTGGCATACCTTTTCATTCATTCAGTTCTGTCCATCTGTTTCAGGATTGCAGCTGAACATTGTTTCCTCTAAGCTTTATGAACACCTTGGACCAGAACAGCATGGAGACAGAAACATATGTTGATGAAAATGTCTGTTCCTGGGGGTGGGGGGTGAGGTGAGGAGCTGGGAAGGTGTGTAACTCAGGACAAGACTGCAAATGAAGATTAAGTTACACTGGTAAAATCGTGCACCTCTCATCTGGAACTGTCTTGGAATATTCCAGGACTGTGGAATATTGCCAAACTGCATGAGGAGCACATATCTCAACTAGAAAGGAGTGCCATAGGTCACATTTGAGATGCATTAGCTGAGATGTGTGAAAGAAGGTTGTTGACAGTCTGTCTGGCACTTACCTATGCTCTTAAGCCCTCACTGGCTTGATTTTGAAGGCCAGCTTATTGGTTTTCTGTTTTTTTTTTAAAGCACTGCATCCTACTTTATCACTGAATTCTCTGTCTTTTCTTCTTAATTTATCTGTAGCTTTCTTACTGCCGTTCTGGGTTTTCTGAAGGAAACTAAGCAAGCACATTCCAACCTGTAGACAGAATGAGCTTATCAAACTTTAGTTCTACTTTGCTTTTGTTTTTACAGAACCCATATATGGACAGGTAATTAATCCTGAGAATGGACTCTTAAGTAAGATTTATGTTTCCACAGATGTACTATATAAACAAAAAGACAAGCATTATTTTTTTGCAGAGAAACGGATGTAACCAACACCATATGCTGTATGTGGATTTAGGAGGCTGTACAATGTTGTGAAAATGAGATATTATAGAAGTCTACTGCAGCCTTTTGGAGCACGTGAAGAAGCAACAGCTCTGTTATTGCATAGCATAGAGCTGATTTACATGGCCTAGCAACTCAAGAGGAAAATTTGTTATGGGAACACTAGGCACCAATTTAGCAAGTCAACACGACTCATGCCATTATTGAGGGCTGACTTGAATTGACCTCCCTCATTGTAGATTAGCAAAATGTGTAGTCTAGAGGCCTAGAATTCTCTCAAAAATAAGATGGGAGAATCTATCATATGCTTATGTCTACATTCAGTTTTATTTTATTTTATTACATTGTATGACACTTCTTTTGTATCAATGGCCATTGATTAATTTCTGAGCTCAGCTCAAAATGCTGACTATTACTTTTAAAGCCCTCTCCTAGTCAGGATAGTGATACTGAAAGGAACAGCTTTTCCTGCATCATCTTACCCTTCCACCCTAGTGGGGTAGTCCCAAAATTCCTACCAATGTCTGAAGCACAGCTGGCAAAGATAAGAGAAAGAGCCTTCTCTGGTGCAAAATCCAGAATGTGGGACTCTGTTGTCTAGGAGAGTCAACTTGTGGCTGCCATTGGTGGTCTTCTATTGGCATCCTAAGGTGTTTTTGCTGTGGCAGGCTGATCCCACTTGCTCCTTACTTTCTGTCTGTATCTATAGCCTATTTTTAACTGTCAAGTGTTGTGCTTTTAAGTTGCTATTTTTTAAGCAAATGTGGTGGAGCAGTTTGACCATTCAACTACAGGGTTTGATTCCTTGTTTAGCTGTGGAAACCCACTGGGTGACGTTGGGCACATCACACACTCTCAGTCCCAGAAAACCCCATGATAGATTTGCCTTAGGGTTGCCATAAGTCAGAAGTTGCCATAAGTCAGAAATCACTTGAAGGCACACCACAACAATATATATATATATATATATATATATATATATATATAACACACACATATATTTTAACCTTGCGGTGTCAGCTGCCCTAGTAACTTTTTTTAAGAGGAAAAATATGGTAAGTGGAAAATAAAAAAAAAGAAAGACAGAATAAACTATGTGAGTTAGTAAATATCTTTGTCTTTTACTGTATAACTAATGAAGGGATAAATGGCCTTTTAGGTTCCATTTAATTCCATGTAGGAGAAAGGTATTGATTGGCACAAATATTCTACCAGTGAAAGCCGTTAGGGCAAGCATGGACACAATCCAGCAAAGGTTCAGCACTTCTAAATCCCATTAGCCTGGATCCAGACCCATTCAAATCAATAGGACATATGGTAACTTAGGCTGTTTCCACACAACACTGTTATAATGTTATTATTCTACTTTCAATATCCCGTGGAATTCTGAGGTTTGTAGTTTACTGAGAATTCTAAAGGCCCCTCCCTAAACTGCAAACCTCAGGATTCCATAGATATTGAAAGTGAAATAATTATAACAGTGTAGTGCAGAAATGGCCTTAATCGTGATTAATGGTAGGCCCCACTGAGTTCAATGGGTAAGCAGGTTGAGACCTGGATCAAGTCTACTGATTTGAAGGATGATGTATGTACACACTTTACTTTTTTCAAAAGCAAACAAATTGATTTAAGCACAGTGGCTGAACTGCATTGCACAAACTTTTCCTTGCTGCTCCCTCCCTTCTTTCTTTTTGAGCTGCTTCAAAACACTGTAGACATAATCCTAGTAATTTTTACCACAGTGGTAGACTCTTGATTCTGTGATTTTGGTTTATGACTAAAGACAATAACTTCTTCTCCCGTGACAGGTTTTAGGCTGTAATCTTACACCTACTTCCCTAGGAGTAAGCTCAATTTATCTTACTTGGGCTTAGTTCTGAGCATGCATGTGTACAATTGCACTGTTAACCAACTTAGCAAATACTCTTCTGGTTGCGCTGTCACCAATTATTGGTGCTACTGTCAATAGCTATTTAATCAAGCCTGACATTAGTTTTTGAATTTCATTATCACTCCACTTGACTCCATTGTTTAGCCTGAGAGTGGGGAGAGTCTGTACACCCATAACTGCTGACTTAATAATACTCCTGGTGAATTGTACCCAAACCCAGTGATTCTCAATCTGTGGCCCTTCAGATGTCACCATGGATTTCAACTCCCCAGAACCTTGACATGTGGGCAAGCTGGGTGGTACTTCTGGGAACTGAAGTCTTAAAAAATGTGGAGGAGTGAAGACTGAACACTCCTGCTCTTGGGCACAAAACCCTATCTTATGATAGAACTGCTAATCTTGAAGATGCTATTAGATTCTTACTTATTTTCCTTGCAATATATTGACAATACATAGGTAAGATTACACTGCTAATCAAAGCAGCAACACTCATCTGATTGTGCTATCATCAATTATTTATATTCTGGTAGAGGTTTGTTTAAAAAATAGGTCTTGCATGGGGAAAAGTAGAAAAGTATTCTAGTTCAGATTTACCATTATCAGATAACAGTAGTTAAGTGGGAAATGTGAAAGGTTTATTGTTGTTACTCTGAAACAGCCTGAGTTCTAACAGTGTATCTGCAGGGCAATTTCTCAGGCTCTTTCAGTACAGATTTAAGAGCATTACATACCAAGAGCTTTGTGTATGAAAAGATAATCATTCTAGAGGCTGGAAAAGAACAGGTTGCTTACCTGTAACTGTGGTTCTTCGAGTGGTCATCTGTGCCATCATACACTAGGAGCTTTAGCGCCTGCGCGGTAGCGTTCGGAAACTTCTAGAACTTGTTCGCTTGGCGGGAACCCCTCCCCCACGCCGGTACTGCGCATGCTCCTCCCGCCGAGCAACGGTCTCTCCTCAGTTCTGTCGTCCGCCGTAGAACCTACAGGGACCTGAGAAAGAGGGGAGGAAGGGCGGGTGTGTATGATGGCACAGATGACCACTCGAAGAACCACAGTTACAGGTAAGCAACCTGTTCTTCTTCTTCGTGGTCTCTGTGCCTTCATACACTAGGAGACTGTGTAGCTTACCGGTCGGACGGCGGGTCAGGTCCTACAGCACGGAAGCCAACACCTCACGTCCAAACCGGGCATCTCTGCGCGACCGGCAGTCGAGCCTGTAGTGGCGCACGAAGGTCGATGGTTGGGACCAGGTCGCCACACGGCAGAGTTCATGCAGGTCAACTCCTCGCAGGAGGGCCGCAGAAGTAGCCACAGCTCTGGTGGAGTGGGCTCGAAGCAGGACTGGCGGAGGCTTCCTCGCGAGCTCATACGCCAGTTGAATAGTCCATACCACCCACTTGGAGAAGCGCTGGGTGGACACTTTGAGGCCCTTCCGACGTCGCCCATAGCAAACGAAGAGATGCGGCGTCTGTCGGAAGGAAGCAGTCCTGTCCATGTAGAAGGCCACGGCCCGACGCACGTCCAGGGAGTGGAGAGACCGCTCCAACGGTGTCGTCGGGTTCGGGAAGAAGGCAGGCAGGATGATGTCCTGGTTGAGATGGAAACTGGACACCACCTTAGGGAGGAACGAGATGTCAGGTCTCAGGACCACCTTGTCTCTGTGGAAGACCGTGAAGGGCTCATCGGATCGAAGAGCTGTGATCTCACCCGCTCGCCTCGCTGAGGTCACCGCTACCAAGAAGGCAGTTTTCATGGTCAGGAGCCTATCATCCGAGGTCGCCATCGGCTCGAAGGGTGGCTTTGTCAGCTGCGAGAGCACCAGCGAGAGGGACCACGGCGGTAGCGGCGGCGATACCGGCGGGTAGAGATGATGAAGTCCTTTCAGGAACCGCTTAACGGTATCGTTCCTGAAGAAGGCCGAGGCAGCCGATCGTGGCGGTTGGTATGCCACGATCGCGGAGAGATACACCTTCAGGGATGGAAACGCCAGCCCCTGTTGCCGGAGGTGCAGGAGGAAATGCAGGACGGTAGAGAGCCCCGCGGGCGATACCGGCTCACTCCTCTCGTTAGCGAAGGTCAGGAAGCGTCGCCATTTATATTGATAGTTGCGACGGGTGGATTCCTTCCTGGCTGCGACGAGGACGGTACCGAGCACGGGATCGTCTAGTGCAATATCCTCCAGGCATGGAGGGCCAGGCGTGGCAGGTCCGGATGGAGGACTCGGCCGCCGGAGTGGGAGAGCAGGTCCGGTGTCGGTGGCAACCGGAGCAGGTCGTCTCGTGCGGCTTGTAGCAGGGGTGCGAACCAATGTTGCCTCGGCCAGTACGGGGCTACCAGGATCGCGTCGGCTCGGTCGGCGAGGATCTTCGATATCGTTTGGCCGAGCAGCGGGAACGGCGGGAACGCGTAGAGGAGTTCCCTGGTCCACGGAAACTGAAAAGCGTCCCCGATGGAGGCACGATCGTGGCCCGCTCTGGAACAGAATCGGCGACACTTCGCGTTTTCCCTGGTCGCGAAGAGGTCGATGGATGGTTCGCCCCAGCGGTCCCGAATCAGTCTGAACGCCTCTCCGGAGAGAGACCATTCGTGATGGGATGAGGTGTCCCTGCTGAGGGCGTCTGCCGTGGTGTTCTCCTGCCCGGCCAGGTGAACTGCCACGGGATGCGTATGCAGGCGAATGCACCATTCCCACAAGTCGAGTGCAATGTTGAGCAGGGTTGTGGAGTGAGTCCCTCCTTGTCTGTTGATGTAACAGACGGCGGTGGTATTGTCCGTCAGAACCAGGACCGTCCGCCCCGCTACGACGTGGCGGAACGCCCGTAGCGCTTTCAAGACGGTGAGCAGCTCCAGCGCGTTGATATGGAGAGCGGTCTCGTCGTCGGTCCATCTGTCGCGGACTCTGAGATCGCCGCAGTGGGCACCCCATCCATACAGGGAGGCGTCGGTCGTTACCGTCACCTTCGGTGTCGGCTGTTGGAAAGGCATCCCTGACATGAGATTGCGTCGCGACTGCCACCATCGGAGGGATGAGCGGACGTCTTCCGGCAGCTGCAGTCGGAGTGTCTGTTCGTCTCGCAGGGGGTTGAATATGCAGACGAACCAGTGTTGAAGAGGTCTCGCTCTCAGCCTGGCGAGATATGTCACAGCGGTCGTCGCAGCCATGTAGCCCAAGAGCTGCTGGACGCTTCTCGCAGATAACGTCGGGGCCGTACGAGCGTGAGCGGCGGCCCGGATCAGGGTTTGGGCTCGAGACTCTGGTAGGTACGCCCTGGCGGAGGTCAAGTCGAGCGTCGCCCCGATGAAGTCCAAGATCCTCGCCGGCTCGAGGTGGGACTTCTTCGGATTCGCCCGTAGACCAAGGCGGGACAGGAGTGACAACGTCATGTGGACGTCGTGGTAAAGTCTCTGTTTGCAGGACGCCACCAACAGCCAATCGTCGAGGTAAGGGAAAACAGAAGCACCCTTCGTCCGCAGGAAGGATACCACCGGGGCCATGCACTTGGTGAAGACCCTTGGGGCAGTCGAGAGTCCGAACGGCAGCACCTTGTACTGGTAACAGGTGTCGTCGACTGCGAAGCGGAGGTACCGTCTGTGCTGCGGGTGAATGGCGATATGGAAGTATGCGTCTCGGAGATCGATGGAGGCGAACCAGTCCCCTCAATGTAGGAAGGGCAGGATCGACGGTATCGTGACCATCTTGAACCTTTTGGGGCGGATGTAGTAGTTCACCCCCCTGAGGTCTAGGATCGGCCGGAGGGTACCGTCGGCTTTCGGTACCGTGAAGTACCTGGAGAAGAAGCCAGTGGTCTTGGCTTCTTGCGGGAGCTGCTCGATCGCCCCTTTCTGGAGGAGGGATTGGATCTCTTCCAGGAGGGCCGGACTCGACGGCGTGGAATAGTAAGCGCCTCGAGGAGGAATATCGAGAAACTCGATGGCGTAGCCAAGACGGACGATGGAAAGCACCCAAGAGTCCGTAGTGACACATTGCCACTCCGCGAGATGTCGAGCCAGAGTCAGTCGGTCTCCGAGCGCTGATGGTAGGCTGAAGAGTGGGTATTGGTAGGTCCTGCCAGGCACGTCAAAACCGAGACTTTGTCTCGGAGGAGGACTTCTTGGACGAAGCCGGGCGTCGTCTAATCGTGCGTCTGGCCGATGAGCCGGAGGACGGTCTCGACTGTCCAGACTGGGCCGAACGCTGGAACGACGAGGTGGAAGATCGTCGCCAGGATGGGCGGAAGGTGGAGGCCCTGCGGGCTTGCGTGGCCGGCTGTAGCCCGATCTTCTTGGCGGTCAGCCTCGCCTTAACGAGATTGTCCAAAGCTTCGTCGGTGGACGAATTGAATAGGCCCTCACCGTCGAAGGGGAGATCTTCAATCCTCCTTCTGGTGTCCTCCTGGATGTCGGCCGGCCGCAGCCAAGCATGGCGGCGCAGGCCGATGGATCCCGCCATGACCCGGGAGGCAATCTCCACTGCGTGCCTGGAGGAGGCCATCTGCTGCCGAGCGATGGAGATGGCCTCGTTGAAGATCACGGAGGAGGCTTGGCGGATGTCCTCCGGTACCGCCTCCATCGCCGGTTGCAGGCGATCGAGCACCTTTTTCAGGTATGCCGCGAGGCAAGCCTGAGTGTTGGACAGCCTGATCTGCAAGGAGGCGGCGGAATAGAACCTTCTTGCATAGGCGTCCAACTTCCTGCCCTCTTTGTCCGGCGGGGTGGTGTGTTGCCTGCCGGAGCCTTTCGTCTGTGCCGACTCGACCACCACAGAGTTCGGTGCAGGGTGATTAAAAAGATAACCGGCGTTATCCTTCTGCACCCTGTAGAGGTGTTCAAGCCGCTGCGGTATCGGCTGAGCCGAGGCCGGCCTATCCCAGGCGGCCTTCACCAGTCTGGATACCCGGGGCAGGAGAGACAGCGGGGCCGTGGCAGGTTGCTTCCCTTCAAAGACGGAGAAGACTGGATCGCCATCCTCCGGCTCCGCATCGGCGATCTTCAGGCCAAGGGTAGTAGCCATGCGGAGCAGCATCGCAGAGAACTGGTGGACGTCCTCTGGAGCAGAATCTGGGATCGGGTCCCCGAATCCCAGCGGAGGAGATTCCTGGGAGGCCGCCTCAGACACCTCTGATTCCGCACTCGAGTCGTACGACTCTGAGGTCGGTGAGTCCTCTCGCCGCTCGCTTGCCGGCTCCTTCGTAGTCGCCACAGGTGTTGCCTTCCTAGGCTTCTCTGCAGCCGGGGCGGTGGTAGTAGCAGCGTCCCGCTTGGGCTGGCTGACTACTGACTTCACCTTCTTAGTGGTGACAGGGGTAGTGTGGCAGGCTGACGTCGTCGTAGCCCGCTCAGTCACCACCGACTCCATAGGGCACGTCGCCGTTGCCGTGACCCTAGGAGGTGGCGATATCGCCCGATACCGAGGTGAAGGCTCCCTCGCCCTTTGATATCGAGGAGAGGGAGAGCGGCTGAAGGAGCGGCAGTCCGACGGAGATCGGCTTCGGCGTCGACGGTACCGAGCCTCGTCCCCTCTAGGCGAGCGCGATTCGCGCTGTCGACGAGGAGACCGGGACCTCCGGACGGTCTCCCAGCGACTCGGGCCACGATGGTACCGATCCCGGTACGATGGCGAATGTGACCGATAAGAGGCCGGGCGCTCTCTCCATTCAGATTCCCTCGCGTACCTGGCCACGTAGGACGCCGAGGTGTATCTGGAGGCAGACGAGCGAGGTTGTTCCTCTCTTGTCTCCCTAGGAGGCGGCGAGGCCACCGGACGCTCGGAAGAGCGGGACCGGGACCGGAAGGAGGTCGAACGCCGCTCCGGAGAAGCAGAGGGCTCTCTCTGCTGCAGGTCGGCCGACCTGCGACGGCTAAGAGGGCGGTGGCGCTCCTCCACCAGGGTTGGAGGGTGTGCCACAGGCGAGTCCGGGCGCTGTTGGGGAACGTCCTCGATCTCATCATCCGAGAGATCGACGGACTCGCCTCGCCCTTTGGAAGGCTGCTGAGTAGGAGGAGGAGTAGGAGGTTGAACGTCCCCAGCCGGGGAGCGCTTCTTCTCCTTCTTCTTCTTCTTCTTCTTCTCCTTCTCCTTGCCCTTGCCTCCGTCCGGAGCAGGGCGCTTTTTAGCAGGCGTCTCCGTCAGGGGAGCTTCAGCCTTCCTCGCCGTCGAGGATCCTTTCGCTGACTTGGCAGCCGCCGACCGCTTCGGGATCCTCGGTAACGCCGAGATCGGCGTTTTCGCCGGTACCGAGCCCGATACCGACGAGGTGGACGGAACGGCAGCCGCCGATACCGTCGATGGCGTGGTCATCTTCTTGTCGGCCATCTTGGAAGTGGAGGTCTCGTCTATCGCCCGCAGAGACTGTTCCCAACAATAAGACTTAAGTCTCGCGGACCGGTTGCGGAGAGTTTGGGGAGTAAAATCCCGGCAAATTGGGCAAGTCCGAATGTTGTGGGACTCACCCAAACAGAAGAGACACTCCTTGTGGCCGTCGTTGAGGGCAACTTTGCGCCCGCAGGACACGCACTTCTTGAAGAGCGCGGACATAAGACGAAGAACGCCAAAATCCGAAAAGACCAAAAGCCGAAGGGGGAGTCCGAAAGAGAGGTCAGAGACAGTCTAAAAGTCCGTAAAACCGTGAAAACAGCAAGCCAAGCACAAAAGTGAGAGGAACAAACCAAAGAACCTTCCGTACGCGACGGCGGACGAGAAAGAACTGAGGAGAGACCGTTGCTCGGCGGGAGGAGCATGCGCAGTACCGGCGTGGGGGAGGGGTTCCCGCCAAGCGAACAAGCTCTAGAAGTTTCCGAACGCTACCGCACAGGCGCTAAAGCTCCTAGTGTATGAAGGCACAGAGACCACGAAGAAGAATTACATCTAATAAGTGACTAACAACTGTTACAGTTCCAAGGGCCCCAGTAGTCAGCTGCAGTAATAGTTATGAGATTTTTAAAGCTACTGTTTACCTTCTCATTTTCCAGAATAAACTAAAATAGTTACTTTTTGGTTACTAAAGAGCTCATCAGAAAGCTAAAAACTTGGTGCAAAACAAACTTAAGTGGTAAGGAGGTACCTACCCTGTAACAAAAATAACTGGAAACAGTTACACAGCAGAGAAGAGTTATCCTTCGCTATTGTGATGGCTAATGTAATTTATGATGCCTTAGTAACTCATTGGCTGGAATCCTCTTGGTACACTACAGTGGCACAACCATGCTGGTTCAGGAGGTTGCACTGGAGGTTTAAAAAACAAACAAACCTACAGACACAATAGTCGCGGAGGAAGTAAGTCATTGGAGAAACAGGCCACTCTGATTCAGAGGCTGGAAGAAGTGCAGCTATGAGCATAGTATACCAACAATATTCCAACTATAATCTGCAATGGCTTACTTACTAGGTTTGAACTCTTCAAATGGTGACCAACCATAGGCTTCTAGGAAGCTTAGAAACAGGGCACAGGTTACACGCAGTCTCCTGGGGGTTTTATTTTTTTACCTCCTGGCACATAATTGTCAAACCTTTAAGTGTTTCTGGTCATAAATGTCTCATCCTGTTATCTTGACCAATAGGTACCTATAAGTAGAGTTCAGAAAAGTTACTCTGTCAGACTACAGCTCCTTGAATTCCTTAGCCAGCATGGGCAGCTTTAGTGTGAAAAAGCAGCTTTTCCAAGTTCTGAGGACAGATCAGCCATCCAATGATTGTAATCCTTTTAATACTTCTAAACTCTTAAACTCTCCAAAGGGTGGGAACAACCCTTGGGAACAGAAAAGGCAAAAACATATTCATCCAGAGCATTCCTTCAATGGCACTGCAAAGTCGATAGCACGACTCTATCAGATCAGACATATGTCCTACTGAATTCTGTGATGCCTACTGTAAGGTAAATGCATTTAGGACTGACATCTGAATCATTTGGATGTTTGTGCAAGAAATTACCATAGCGGAAATTCACAAAGTACTTCTCAGCTGGACAGATTGGTAGACTGAGGCAAGAGGAAGTAGATGAGTCATGAAATAAATTAATACCATTAGAAAGCTTCAGTTTTTAAAAATCTCTCTTCATTTGTCAGATACAATAAGCTGTCACAATTAAACAAAATCTCAGTACATTATTCTAATAGTTACAAATAATTTGCAGTCAATTTACCATATTCTGTGCATATTAAAATCTCCTTTACATATTACTTGAGTCTTCCAAATAGCTTGTTTGTCCCTTATCATACCACTATAATAGGCATATTAAATGGCATCTATGTTGGAAACAGCTACCCTTGCCCCAAATTATATTCTTTCTCAGGAATAATCTTGATTAAATTTAAAATGAACTCGAGCCAGGCTAAGCTTGGCCATTTTCATGCTAGAACATAAATTTTTTCCTAAGTATTACAGTGGAAAGTTACATCTAAGCATAACTGTGCTTAGGTTCCTGGAGCTTGTACATATTAATAAAATCACAAACAAAAGATCTTTCCCTTACAATATAGCCACTGTATGAATCAAGGGCAGAGAGAAACAAAACCAGTACTCAGAGTTATTTAACTTATGTTATATAACACAGGAGTAGGGGAGTGAAAGCAACACTTGAGAGGTATACACTTGAAAAACTTAAGTGCATATGCAACTCAACGTGGGTTATGCTAGTATGATTTTCTTTAGTAACTTTGCAGCTCTTCACTGCTGAATTTATTTACATTACATAGGGAGAAAACAGAGACTAAAGCCAAGAAAAAGAAGAGTGAGGGGAAATACAAGAGCCTTTCACTAATAAGGAGCTCTTTCCATACAGTCCTTGTCATCTCAATATAAATGATAATCTGGGTAACAACGCAGTCAGTCTAATTGATGAGTGATGAAGTAGCATGGTTTCCTATTCTGTCAAAAGGTTGTGGATGTACACCATCCCGCTCAGTAACTCTTTGTGTTGCATCCCTGCCATTGCTACTGAAGATCTGAAATAATAACCTTGATATAATGTAGACAAGCATAAGGAATATGGCATAACAATCCCTCACTTACTTCTTCTGTAAGAACTTCAAACCCCTTTCTATGGAAGAATTTCTCTATATAATGAATCATTAATTCATCACTATCTCATATGTTGATCTTTACTGTACTAAGCAGACTGGGGCCAGCTTATGTGCTCTACATGAATTTACCTACTTGTTAGGCTATTCTGTTGAAGCTCTAATACAAAGTGTGAGAACTGAGGAGAGAGACAATCACCTGCTGGAAAGGTTTCTTCATTCAGGATATCCCTACCCCAAGGAACAGGTGATCAGCAATTATGTCAGCCTCTAACAATTTCCAAATAGTGTTCTGGGATTCTTTTTTTTTTTTTTTGGTGGGCGGGGGAAGTGCAAGGTTTCCTCAATGAGATCAGTAATGGCAAACAAATTTCCCTGAGAAATAACTTTCTTACTTCTGCCTAATCTTCTCTGCAGCGAACAATCGCAGCGAGACTATGCCATCCATCCATTCATCCATGACTTTATTTATATAGAATAATGTATTTATATATAACTAGCATATATACCTGGCATTGCCCAGGATTCTATTTTCTCATAGGTAATACTTGTTAGAAAGATTTGAGATCCTGTGTCTCTAATTCCCCAAACTCTCTTGTCCAGTACCTGTAACTTTTCCCTATACTCCCCAATCCAATCAGTATTCAGAGTTATTAACATACAGAGGTTGGGTTTTCTATGGGAATACATTGCCCTCCTCTTTGCTGCTAGGCCTCATCTCCATAGCAACCAGCCTACTCAAGACAGACACAGTTGACTAAGGTCCAATCCTGGCTGAGAATTCTAAAGGCCCCTCCCTGAACTGCAAACCCCAGGATTTCATTGAATCTTCTTAGGCCAATCATATCAGTCTCCACCTGACACAGGCCCTTTCCGCACCTTACCTTTTTTCAGTGCTGGGGTGTGGGGAATTGCATGAGCAGCCTCCAGTGAGAGGCTCTCGCATCCCTGCTGCTTCAGGTCCACACAAGCTGCCTGCTCCCAAGCAGGTAGCGCGAGAGCCCCGCCTCTTCCTTCTGCAGTGCAGCCTGGGAGTTTCCCAGGCTGCGCGGGGGCAGGAAGCCCGACCGCCGCAGCTCCGGAGGCTCCGCACACCAGGTAAGTGCATGCGGGGTCCTGGAGTAATGCGCAATCATGCACCATTTTCAGCTGAAAGCCAAAAATGAAAAAGTGTGTGAGTGGCACTTGCCCTACCCTGGAGCATCACACGATTGTGAGTGCATCATGCAGATCGCTCTGCACAAATGCACGATGCTCGAGGGGCCCTTTCGCATGGCAAATGCCATGTGAAATGGGCCACAGACAAACCAACTTTGACTTTTTATATTAGATAATTTATATTTATTTATATTTATTTCTCCCAAGCTGCGACTCAAGGCCACTTACAAAGTGGCAGAAAATTACAACAAAACATATATACATAAACATACAAAATTAAGATTAAAACAGTAGTAAACAACAACAGAATTAAAACCAATCAAAATCTTCTTGTAAAATCAATTATAATCTTACTTCGATACCCACTGAAAACAGTACAGCACCATAAGAGCTCTTTTTTTGTTAACAGATTAAAAACAATTGTTGTGTGGCTCCAAGAGCCATTTCTGAATTATGGCGAACCTATCACAGGGTTTTCTTTGTTCAGAGGGGGGTTGTTCTTGCCTTCCTCTGAGGCTGAGAGAGTGTGACTTGCCCAGGGTCACCTAGTGGTTTCCATAGCAGAGTGGGGACTCAGACCCTGGTCTCCAGAGTCGTAGTCCAATACTCAAACCACTGCACTATGCTGGCTCTCTTAAAAACAGCATATCATAAAAGCCTTTTTTCTTGTTAAAATCTAGGCTTGCTGGAAAAAGCAAAAACCTGCTCCTGAAATGAAGAAGCTATCCTAGACGCCCTAAGGAGTGAGATTCAAAGTGTGGGAGCAGCCACAGAGGAAGTCTGCTCCTGTGGTTTCACTGCCTGTGAAGGTGATGGGATAGAGAGTAGTACCTCCCTTGCAGATCTTAAAGCTTGGGCAGGCTCATAGGGGAAGATACTGTACCTCAAATAGCCAGGGCCGGAGCTGTATAGCGTTTTCTAAGTCATAATAGGCACTTTACATTGTGTCTGGAAACAGACCAATGGCCAAGGAGCTGGACAGGAGTTCTCCAGTACCACCTTCTAGGTTTGCCCTCTAGAAAGGCGTAGAACCACTGCAAAACAGTACCTCCAAGTCCCATCCCAGAGAGATGGCTCAGATGTCACTGGTATCAGATGCCACTGAGAGGCCCAGCAGAGCCAAGGGGGACACAACGTTGTCTCTATTCTGTAACAAGACCTGAAGCCAGATTAAAAAGAATCCAGACAATCAGTCTGATCCAGAAATCCCTGGAGCTTGGAAGCTATCACACAATCCAGTCTTTTGCTAAAGATAGGCGATTATGGGTATGCTCTGTGGTGCATTTATTTCATGTAGTGGCAACAAGAAGAAGTTACTGGCAGATATTCTTGTTTCCAATACAGAGATCTCCTTGGACCTAGGACTGTGAAGTGACGACAAAAAATGACCTAGACATTTGTTTTATATCCTCCAACTGTCCTGATTTGGGAGGGACAGTCCTGATTAATCCACTTTCCCCACTATTTTGGCTCCTTTCAAAATACCCCCGTTTTTCTCTCTCTTCTCATGTTTCCTCTTTGCCCTCAGCTTACTTCAGATGTTGCAAACTGAGTGCAAAGCACAAAAGTAATGCTGATTGGATACAATGGGACTTGTAGTCTGGAGGGTGCCTGTTTAGGAAAGCCTGTTTTAATTGAACTACCCTTTGTGCTAGATTCTGCATTTAGATACACTGTAAGATTTTGGGCTCTTTTTCCTGATTTCAGTTCTCGACCCTGGTTGATATCAGCTCTGCTCACTGACTGGGTTAGGACTACTGTATGATCAAATTATTTTTTGGGCTAGTCTCTGCTTCCAGATCTACTGTGGATTTTTGGGAGTTATTTCCTGGTTCCACCAGTTGACCCACCCTGAGTTCTGTTCACTGGCCCAGGAGACTTTGCCCTAACTTCATCCATACACCAGAAGTCTTTATTTCAGCAGCTGGCAACACTGTGAAGGACGTGTTCTTGAGTATTCTACAAATCACAGGGGGTTCTAAGCTGCTAAGTCAATGTAAAAGTTATCTGAAGCCAGAGACTTTTGAAAAGTGCTCATCTATATGGCTGTTCATGCAGGCTGCACAAACACCAAGAGCTCCCATGGCATGCGATCTAGAATAGTGAAAACCTGCATACAAGAATCACCTTGCCTAGATTGAGGTGACAGGCTTTTCAACAACACTGCAACAGACTCAACAAACAACAAACAGCCACACCGACCAGGACAATAACAGATTACCCTTGGTGGAAATTTAATTCTTTTCCTCTCCCTGAGATTTAGACAACTCTCAGTCAAGAACCTACATTTACACAAAGATGATACTGGAAAATGAAGTACCGGGTTATATAAATAAATAAGAAAAAATAAACAAATTTAAACAGCAGCTATTTAAGTGTCAGCTCTAGCCAAGTAGGTAAGGTATAGGACTTGGACTTTATCAAGCAGAATGGAAAATACTTTGGAAAGGTGATGCTTTGATGAGAGATAGGACAAACACAGAGGAGTAAAACCAATTAAAATCTGTTTGAAGACTGCTTAACCAGTTGTGTCTGTTCTTCTGAATTTTCACCTTTTCTCACCTTTCTTTCCCTTCTGCGTACAGACACACACACACACACTATGAAGCACTGGGCTATATAAATGAATAATAAATAAGTAGATTTAAACAGCAGCTATTTGAGTGTCAGTTCTTCTTTGTCTAAACAAAAAAGTAATGAAGGAAGAATCATACATTCATATACATACATACATACATACATACATACATACACACACATATGTACACGGGGGGGGAGAGAGACAAACAGACAGACACCTGGCCTACGGAACAATAATTTGAATTTGAATTTGTACTAATAGACGTACTATTTATTTATTTATTCTGAGGAAACCTCAGTTCACTTGGTCAAATGTATAGTTCTGATTTAATATGTTTTAATCATGCATTTTTGTGGATTAATGCAATTCTTTAAAAGCAACTGTGTATCCTTTATTGTTCCACACAAAAATGTATATTCATAGTACTGAAGCACAGAGAAATAGGTGAGTTATCAACACATTGAAAAATAATAACATAGATGTATGTTTTTAAAAAAGGCTGCTCAGTACCAACAGTTATAAACGTTAGCATCATACGCTATAGCTCTAGGAATGGTTAATTGGACCAATGACGTCAAGGTAATTTACCTTCAAGTAAATGTGCTTCACACTGAGTTGTGAGCTACAGGCCCAAGTGGCAGGGCTTCAGTAAATTTGATTTATGTCAGCATGCTGCATAAGAGACATTTTAAAGTTTATGTACAAGATGTGTGTTGATTTATTGAAAAGGGTTTTTATTCGACCAGCACGCGTATCTATGCATCTTGAAGTCACCTGTTCAATTATGGAGACTCCGTGAATTTCATAGGGTTTTCTTCGGCAAGGAATCCTCAGAGATGGTTTTACCAGTTTCTTACTTATTTCTTACTCTGAAATATAGCCTGGTATTTACTGGAGATGTCCCATCCAAGTACTAACCAGGGCTGCCCCTGCTTAGCTTCCAAGAGCAGATAAGGCCTGGTGCTTTTAGGGTATTTAGGCCCTAGATCAATTAATAAATTAACCTTGCTGTTGTTGTTGCTGTTGTTGTTATGTGCCCTTCAAGTCGTTTTTCACTTACGGTGACCCTAAGATAGGACTCTACTATGGCAAGAATTGTTCAGAGAGGATTTGCCATTCCCTTGCTCTGAGCCTGACTTGCCCAGAGTCACCCAGGAGGTGTCCATGGGCACATGGGAATGTGAATTCTGGTCTCCCACAGCCCCAATCCAACACTCAACCCATTATACCACATTGGTTCTCTTCTACTTTCTCTAAATATACCCAGTTTAGTATCATTCAGAACAACCTTTCTGGATTTTGTACAATTTTTGTTGGAACAGTTAGAGTAGATACCCTATGGAAAGGTAGGATACAAACATTTTAGCTAAATAGGTAAAAGAAAACATAAACAGTATATTCTTCCAGTCTTGTCATTCATTGCAAGTTTCTGGTATTCTAATATTGCTACATTAAGTAACTTTTGACCTTTCTCAATGCTCATTGATTGACACCATCTATTGGCAGACCACAGACCTTTACACCCCCAAGGAAGATCACAGCTGAGGATTCAAATGAACTCCTGGCAAAGCTCCTAGCAGTTTGAATACTGTGTCATAAACACAAGCTCCTCTTCAGTACCCTACAGTTTAAGCTACTTCAAGGTTGTTTGTGGTGATATGCTGATTCAGGACAGAATATTCACGATTGCTTCACAGAACTCACAAGAGCTTAGGGCTTTTTGGTTCATCAAAAAGGGGACAGGGAAGGGGATTTGGCAGTGGGTGGCTAGTACCTCTCTCACACAAGCTAGAGTGATCCAATAAAGTTATTGAGATCAAGTTCAGGGGAGACAAAGAGAACTATTTCACACATGTCAAGTTAATTACTGTGAATTGTGGTAATGGCTGCTAAATTAGATGGCTTTTTAAAAGGCTAGACAGATTCCTGGAGGCTGCATCTATCAACACTTATAAGTCATGAGAATTAACCTGCCATGACCAGCAGTTGTAAACATCTGAGTATCAGATGCTCTTGACAAACAACAGATTGGGACCTTTGCCTTCATGCACTTGTGACGAACTTTCAGCACACCTGGCTGGCTGTTGTTTGAATGCTGGAGTAGATGGAATTTGGTCTGATTCATCAAAATAGTTCTTGGGTACAGGGAAGCCTTATGAGAACTAAGCTGCAGACAGCCACCTAAGGTGACATATAAGTCTGAAAAACACCCTTGGGAGTCAGAACAAACAACTGAAAACATGTCAACAGAGTCAAGGAATAAGCAGAATCTGAGCCAGAGGTCAGGACTGAAGTATCAGAGCCAAGAAAAACACTGCTATAACCATGCCAGAGTTGGGGGAACCTTTGGTCTCTCGTGCATTTTGGCCTAAAGTTACCACAGTTCCATATGATTGGCCATGTTGGATGGGGCTGATGGGAGTTGCAGGCTAAAACAAATGAAGTGACAAAGTTCCCCCACATCAGGTTTAGGTCTTTACTTACTAAAGAAGAGCAAAAGAATAAAAGAAATAAAGAATCAAACATAAAGAAATCTTACAAGTTTTATCTGCAATTAAAACATTTGTTTTATTCAGGTGGATAAGGACAAGAAATCATACTGTCTATCCAATTAATTTGAATACCCCCTTCTCTGTGATAGGTATGGCAAAAGTTTTGATTGCCAACTGCTGCCAGCCAGATTTAGAAGATCTAGGATATTCAAAAGGGTTTACCGTACATCCTTCTGTGCAGTATTAACAAGTGTTAATACTATGATGTCACTGCTGTTGAGAGATCCTTCGCCACTGTCATCACCCCCACTCCACTACTGCTGCTGCCCAGTATTTGTTTGGAACATTAAGTCTGGGTCTGCAGCAAAAGCTCTCTGACATGGGAAACCCTACTAGCAACACTGCTACAATCAGCATAGCCTCTTGCCTCACAGGAGCACACATTCCACCACAGAAAGATAGTGCCAGGTGAAGGGGGCCATTACCTACTCTGGTACCCTCAAGAGGGCTGCATGGGCTGCCAAAAGTGCCCCCAGCCAGATGCCTACTTCTGATTTTGGAAAACAGTATTTTTAAATATTAAGTAATGCATGATAGCCCTACAATCTGGTTAAAAGATGAACTGTCAGATCTGCAGTCTTCCAGTAGAGGCAAATGACATATAGAGGGAGTAGATAAAGGATGGTCTAGAAATTTGGACAGGTTGAGGTCCACAAAACTACCTTAGGGAGTTTCAGGCAGCCTAGGTTTGTTTTGGAACAGAAAAGGGGAGATCAGATTTTGAATGTCCACTTGGTTATGATAACCTCCAGCTGTCCCATTTGGCAGAGACAGTCCCAAGTCAACCTCTGTTGTCCCACTTTTTCCTCTCTCCTTCTGCTACCTTCCTTCGTCCTCATCTTATTTCTGTTGTTGCAAAATGCATTCAAAGAGCAGAAGTTGTTTACATTCAGTTAACTCAGTGTAAGGGGGTGGGGGAAAGGAGAGATGGAATCTTGCCCTTCCCAGTAGGCTCAAACAAAAGCAAACCACTGCAGTCTCTTCTACTTTGTGTGTTCTTCCTCATTGGTAGTTTTTGCCAAAATTGGTAGTTTTTGCTAGGCCATGGGTGTTCTGTTTTTTATCTGTGAAATGTTGGAGGATATGAGCTTTACCAAATGCTTGGGGTGGGGGAGCTTGACAGGGGGACCGTCTCTCAGTCTCTCTCTATATAATTATGAAAGGCATGTGTTCTGCTCTCTGGCTTGTCTAAAACAGGGTACACAAAGGAAGGAGAATGGAGGGACAAGGGATGAGATTGGTTAGCAATGCCAGAATAAAGAGAATATAAAACACCAACAGATGGGAACAGAGGTAAAACATCCCAATGGTAAAGAGCTAGGGTGGGCACTGGATTTTTCCAAGAACAATGAATTCTCATGAGCTACCCCTTTGTTGTTTTTGTGTGCCTTCAAATTATTTCTGATTTATGGTGACCCTAAGATAAATCTATCTTTGGATTTTCTTGGCAATTTTTGTTCAGGAGGGTTTGCCTTCGCCTTTCTCTGAGGCTGAGAGAATGTGGTTTGCACATGGTGTCCCACTGGATTTTCATGGCTGAGCGGGGATTCAAACTCTAGTCTCCTGGAGTCCTACTTTAACACTCAAACCATGACACCACACTGGCTCTCCCTGTGCCATCCCTACCAAAATACAAACCACAGTCCTCCCTCCCATTTATGGGTTTGACCTTCAAAAATCTGATTATTTGTCAGGCGCATGAGTTCCTTTCTCCCTATTTTCCTCCTCCTATTCCCTGGGCAAGTGTGCCCAGGCAGAAGGTTAGGGAACGGTGGGGAGGCAGGCAGGGACATGCCTTCCTTCTCCCTTCTGGAGCTCCCCCTCCCGCTTTCTTCCCTCTGGCCCCAGTGCTGAGAATGCACACTGAGGAAAAGGGCAAATGAACGGAACGGGGATGGGAAGTCATGCACAAACCTTCTCCCCTCTGAAGCTCCCCTCTCCCATTACCTTGCCCTGTCCCTGGTGTGGAGAAGGAGGCATGCGTGCCAAGGCAAAAGGCAAGAGAATGGGAGGGGGGAGCTCCAGAATGGAATGGGAGGGGGATTTGGGAGGGGGAGTTATCTGTGGTTTTTCCACTTTGTGAGGGTTCTGCACCTTCAACCTTCATGAAAGTGGAGCAGTCATTGTATTTGCACGGTCCCTTGGCTTTGGGGGCAACTTGGACCCACTAGCTTTAGAAAGAGACCTGCCGCAAGTAGAGAAAACTGTTAGAACTGGTTTGTTGCTTTGAATCAACACAGCTACCTTATTTTGAACTCTGATTAGAGGGAGTTACGGGGCATAGGCCCTTTCCACACGGGGGTAACAAAACGGTGTAGCGCGACCTCTGACGGAGGTCTTCTATACCTTGGAGTGTGCTGGGTCATATTTAATTTTTCAGCTCTACACCTCGATCCATGCAGAAACGCCTCCAACTGTAGTTGCGCACGCTTTTTAAAAACCGGAAAAAATGTGGTCTTTTTTTCCCCAAGGCGCTATCGTGTACGTGCTCACTTGTGTAGAAGTGCAGATACGCGCTGATTTACCCATGAGATCAACGGAGGGTGGGCCATGGGCGTGGACAGCTTCAGCAGTTGGTCCGCCCCACAAAGAACAGGACAGCACCATTTTTTAATCCTCGGAAAGCGGATAAGAGCTACAGCAAGAAAAAAGAAAAAAGATTGCAGGTACGTAGTTTGGATCAAAAGAATAGGTTTTTTTCTTTAATTATAACTTTAAAATATGTATTGCATGTGCGCATTGGGCTGTTGGCAGTTCAGGAGGTTGGGGATATGTGGTTGGGGGGCCCATGGCTTGGGGAGGGCTGCCTTGGGCAAGTCACGTCAACTGGAAGTCTCCTCCTGAGGAATCTGGCCATTAAAACCCCAGGAGAGGGCGGTGGCTGTGGGAGCCAGGGGGGCCACAGCAGGGGCGAGGGAGGAAGGCCCTTCGCTGCCCAGCCTTGAGGGCACAGGACAGATAGGGCAGCGTGGGGGCTGGCCAGGAGTCCCGTGGGAAGCCTCGCAGTTTAATTATTAATTATTACTGGCGCTTTCGCTCGGGAAAAGTGCTGTGGGGCTCTCATGCCTCTCGTCCTGAAATGTCCAGAGCATGTGGGTAAACGGTGCAGGGGGGCCTTTGCAGCAGCGGGCAGAATGTGTGTGGCGGGGGGGAGGTGGAACGGGGTCAGTTTTCCAAAGGGGGCCAGCCTGGCTTTGTGCTGTGGCTGTCCTTCCCTCTGCGCCCTGAATAAAAGCAGCCACAATCCCACCCCACTGGCTGGCAAAGCAGCTGGGGGGGGAGGATGGGAGGGGGGATGAGCAATTAACATTAGACACCTTTAATTAGACAACTTTTCTGAACTTTGGTGAAATTGAACCGCGTCCGGGTCCCTGCAGCAGCAGAAACGTTTCTGTAACCATCCTCAAATATCACACTGGCAATGGATAAAGGTAGGGATTGGGAAAGAATGCGTGGGAAGACCAATTAATGCTGCCCTCTCTCCACAGGCGCACATGGGATGTGTAGTCCTCCCTGTGTAGACAGCTTTCCTGAACTTTGGTGAAATTGAACCGCGTCCAGGTCCCTGCAGCAGCAAAAAAAGTTCTGCAACCGTCCTCAAATATCACACTAGCTATGGAAAAAGGTAGGGATTGGGAAAGAATGTGTGGGAAGACCAATTAACGCTGCCCTCTCTCCACAGGTGCACATGGCTATGGGATGGTAGGACACATGGCTATGGCCATTTCAGCACTATACTACTATAGCATGATTATTCCACTTTCAACATTGTATGGAATTCCTGGGGTTTGCAGTATCGGGAGGGGCCTACAGCAAACCCCCAGGAATCCATAGGATGTTGAATGTGGAATGTCTCCATTCTTTTATAGTGGAAGAGCAGGCACTGAGCGAGGAACTTTTCGAGGATAACACTCAGAATTCCTCTGGTGCAGAGACATCCGGTAAGCCTGTGTGGATGTGTGATCAGAAAAAAATAGGTATTGCTTTTGCTCCCCCCAGTAAAGATTTGTGCATGCTCAGAGTAATGAAACCAATTATTGGAAAGGTACAGGTATGCTAGCAGCCTCAGCCTGTGTGCATGGGGCATGTGTAATCACAGAATAACTTGCTATTTAACATCTTAATGTAGAGTAGTGTTAAACAAATTCAGCTTTGCAGTTTCATTGCTTACCAATGAAAGGTTCCCAGTGCAGGAAAGAAATGCATTGTATTTATTTGGGAGCTCAAACAGTTGCTCTGTGCACTGGAAAGAAAATGGGATGCATTATGCTCAAAAAATGGCACAAATAATGCTCCTTAGCTATTTGTACTATATTTCAGAGTATCCAGGTAACATATGAGGCTACAAATAGTTTTGCTCTTTCAAAAATGCTGCTTTTTATCTAGTCCTTGGAAATCCCCACAAGGAAATAGTTGTATACACACACATACACACACACGAATACACACAGACACACACAGACACACACATATATGGCTAAATGCCATATTGCCATCTTTATCTGTGGTTCTTGAGGTGGGAGTGGGGGTTGCCTATTTCATTTTCATCTTGTTTTGAATGCATTATGATCATGATGCCACTTGGCGCCCCGCTAGTGCACATTAACAACAGGGATGGCCCCTTACACACGATGCTGAAGGGCACATGCAGACCTCAAAAGATCCAAGGCTCTCAGTAGTGTGATGGTGAGCATGTGGTGAGATAATGCTCAAGATTGATTCCCAAGCATTTTGAACTGATGTTTGTTCCCCAGGGGCAGATGTGGGGTGGGAGAGTGCTTGGAGCAATTCATAATGGTATTGTGAGTGTTGTCCAATGTGTTAGCCCTGCTCCAGAGTACTCCTCATGACTTATTTCTCCATACAGGGGTCGACGAAAGATCTTCCATGCCGGTGGAGGTTGGCATCTCGAGAACAGAGAATGGTAGCACCACAGGCCCAGGTGAGAATTATCAATTAACCTTATCCCCAGGTAGAATTCCTTCATTCTGTCTTACTGCAGGGAACAGTTGTAATCACTGTGGTTTATTTGCGATGAATGCACGTTACTGCATTCAAAGTAATGGCAGGACATCAACATATTGCACTAAAGTGTTTATCCTCTTGCAGAGTGAGAGTGTTGAATTAAGGGAGCACATTAGTAAGGTATTCCAGGGTTTGTTCAGAGCATTTTGATTTTGGGAGTAGGGAACAGAGCACGGACCTTAGCCATGTCCTGTGTCCTGTTACTGTGTAGAAAATCCTAATCTGGAAAGGTCTTATTAACATTCCCAGCCACGCCGCCCACAGATCCACATGGCCCAAAGTGTGAAATACACGGCAAGATAGGCAAATGTAAACAATACGAAATCCGATCTGTTTATGCCACAGCGACATCAATCTTTTGGTAAGGTACTCACCCTTAGCAATGTACTCCCTTTTAGACATTTTTTCCATGGTTTATCCCGTGGTAACGGCAAAACAGCAATTACCTTGTAATCACAGACCTCAAGTGCTAGTATGTTACTGTCTCTGTATTTTCAATCCCCCTAGATGAGGCCACCACTGGAACCCCTGGTGTCCCATGGCCCGTTCCCATGGCAGGAATATCCCCAAGATTGAGGATCCGGATGTCCCGGTACAGGAGACAGGAGTGCCAGCCGTAGTGACACTTTCACTACGGTGATTGTGACCACGGAATTTATTAGGGAGCAACAGGAACTGAACAGGCAGCAGCGTGCCAGGGAGTACAGTGGGATGGACCAGCGCCACCAGCAGGAGATTGCCACGGTGGCAGAGGAACGGAGAGAGATCATCTCCCTCCTCCAGGTATGCGCCATGGCAATGACAAGGATTGCGACAGTAGCAGAAAGAATTGGTGGATTCCAACCCAGGAGTGATGGCCCTGTGGATGCCGAACCAACAGTGCCGGAGACTAGTCAGAGCCTTGCTCTGCCAAGGACCTCGATGTCTTCCCAGCACCAAGCACCAAGTGGAAAGGCTTCCCGGGTCAAGAAACGCCGCCACCGTTACAGCCTCATGGCCCGCCCAAACAGTTTGTTTTACTTGTGCATTACAAACGTTAAGTGCCTGTTGTACAATTGTCTGTTCAAAGCCAAACGTTTTTACACTGTTTATATTGTTGTTAACCCTGTTTTATAGAAGAAAAGTAAAAAATATTCAGAAGCCATACAAAGTTTGAACAATTTATTTACAAAACGATATAGCTAAAGAAAGGCAACGGTGTATAATGAAATTTTTAGCTATTATAGGCATCCAGCTTATTATTATTATTATTATTATTATTATTATTATTATTAAGCACAATTTTCTAATTTAACTATGAACAAACAATCTTTACGAAATGTTTCCAGGCCCATTCCATACCCTCCCGTTGTTCCCAGTGTGGGAAGCGCACAGCTGCAGCTATTCATTGTCTCCAGCAATGAGGCTTGCTATGGTGTTCCTCACACTTTCCCCTTCCTGGAGCCTCCTTGCAGAGGCATAGGGACGAAAGGGAAGAGTGCCGGAAAACAAACACATCATGCGTTCTCCCAGTATATCCCAGCACAATATCCACAAATTTCCTGGCATGACCCACCATACCCTGTACGAGTATGGAAAAGGAGCTCTTTCTGTTGATAAACTCCTCTCCTCTTCCTTTTGGTGGCCGCACCGGAATGTGTGTTCCATCCACTGCCCCGATGCATTGTAGGAAACCCATTTGTTGGAAACCATCCATGATCTGCAAGTGGTGGGATCAGAAAAAAAAGTCAATTTTCAAAGGAATTGAACATGAACAGCTATACAAATTTGGGGACAGTGTGGGGCCACAAAGGACCGCATGTCCCGTGTTTCCTTGGTGGGGGGGTGGGGTTTGCGTGTGTGTTTATATGTGTCTTTGTCTTGTGTGACAAGTGCTGAATGCTGACCTTTGTAATTTTTTATTTTTGGCTGAGAGAGTGTTAGACAACGGGGACCAAGGGAGGGATGGAGAGCAAGGAAGAGGGCAGGGTTTGTGTGTGCACGTGTGAATTGTGTGTGAAACTTCCTGGAGTGCTGATTGCTGGCTGAGGGTCAGGGGAAGCGCTGCCTAATGGTCAGAGAGATGGTGTGGCCAGGAAAGACTCCACGTGCCATGTGTCCCGGAGGCAGAGGGTAGTTCTCATTGTTCTCCTCCTGCCAGTTCCCCACTTTAAACCCTAATATTTCCCTGGAAAAAACGGAGCAAGCCCCCTTTATGCTGCTGCTGAGAATAGGACACGGAGCAATGGGTGCAAAGTTCAGGAATAGTGCCTGGCCAGGAAAGACTGCACATCTGAGGGAAGAGGATAGGGATTGCTAGGGAATGGGCGGCCAGAGAGCCTCCCATAGTGCTCTTGTGTTAGCACAGGAGTGAGTGCTGAGCTATGTGTTGTGGGGGAGATTGGGTTTTAGAGTACTCACCCTCCTATAAACGTCATAAACGGCCCAAGGACCCTGTAAGCATTCGCAACCCCCTCTTCTTCCATAGCCAAATCAGCTGAAATCAGCAGAAAGAGTAGGCGCGAAAAAACACTCAAGCTAAAAATAACTCAAGCCTAGAAATGATCTCTCCCTGAGGCTTCAGAGGAAGGGGGGGCAGAGGGAGGGTGATGTCGTGGGAGGAGCTAGGTGGCGCTGCGTACGTGCTCACGTGGGCACGTATGCAATGATGCAATGACGCACGGAGCCATTTTAAAAACAAACAAACAGCCAATCACAAGCGAAGGGGGCGAGGTAAGGAGACTAACGGGAGTGGCCATGAGAAAATAGTGTGGATCTGTAAACACACGCTAGCCCAGTTCACGCTAGAGCCGTATGGAACTTCTTAAATTAAAGTCCGCGGTAGCGTAGATACAGAAAAAAACAGCCGGAAGCATCACAGTGCGATTTCCTCGCCTTGTGTGGAAAAGGCCATAGTTGGAAAACTAACCAGTGTAATTGGAAAAGGCTGACATGTGGGAGCAAAATTACATTTACAGTTAATATATTTGAAAGTCAATAGTATTTTACAGCAGAATACAAAAAAACTGAAAGCGAGAAAAGTTTAAAAATGAACGTGACAATAAGTAGAATAATTTAGGTGAGCTCATTAATTTACTGTAGAAGAATAATACCTTTAACATTATTCTTAACTACCTTTAGTCTCCTTCACTGTAAAGCTGCCAGCTTTCCCAGGCCTTAATCAAGGATGTACTTTTTTTTTTTTTTAACAGTAGTGCAGGTTAATACAATTTATCTGTTTCTATATAGGTTTCAATAACCAGTAGTAAAACTAGGAGCTCCTCAGAAGATCTATCTTTTAGAGCAGAGCTTTCCAAACTGTGTGTTGCCACATGTTAGTGTGTTGGCTGCAGTGTGTAGGTGTGTCACCACTGCCATTCCGGGCTGAGAAAGACCCCAACGAGAGCAGTGGTGGTGGGCCAGGCTTGGGTGGAGGAATTGCCTCTTCTGCAGCTGCTGCCCCAGCCTGAGAAAGACCCTGGCAAAGATTGCCATTAATTAGTTTAACCTCCGGTTTGTTAGTAATTAACCTCTTATAAGAGATATAAGAGATATGGACACATACATAAATTGTAATAATGAAATGTACGGGGACACAATGTATCTCATGAAAACGTTTCATTTATATTTTTAAAAATATATAATTTATGCTTTACAATTTATTTATTTATAATTCATAAAACTGAATTACTGTGTCATGAAATGATGCATGTCGTGTGTCACCAACATGAAAAGTTTGGAAAGCTCTGTTTTAGAGGAATACATATTATGAAAGATATTGTATCTTCAACTTATTTCTGATAAAAAAGCAGAGCACACCTCTTTGACAAGCAATTGAAGCATCAGATTTGCTAACAGGAGAACAGTTTTTGATATTCTGTGCATAACTTGATACATGTCAGACTTCCTCTGGTAAAACTAAAAGTTCAGGGCAGAGAAAGGAAGCTAGGTTCTGACCTATTGAACAATGACATCTTAAGGCAGATCATTTCAAATATATGGCATGAAGCCTAAAAGCTTTTAAATCAAATTTCTGTTCATGTGGGAAAAACCTCAGAGAACTAGTCCAAAAGAAGTCTAAAAGGATAATATTGCTTGGAAAATGTAAACTACTTAATTGAATATAAAAACATTGCTGGCAATTTTGCTGTTTTGGAAAATTAAACAAAAATGAATTGCCATTTTTCTCACTAGAAAGCAAACATGGCAGGTTATTTTTTGTTAAATTGTTTAACTTAAATGTTAAAGTTTTTAACTACCACTGAAAGTGAACTAAAATACAGTCCTCTCTCTCTCTGTATGTGTGTATGTACAGTTAGCCCTCCACATTTGCGGGTTTCACTTTTGCAGCTTTGATTATTTACGGATTATTAGCTGTCTCCTCTGCTGCCTCCCTATGCCATTTTTGATAGGGACTGCAAGCCTTGTGAGACTGAGAAACTATGAACAAGACTTGGAAGTCCCTATTAAAAATGGTGTGGGGCAGCAGTGGAGGTGGCAGTAAGCCCCACCAGCCACCCAGTTCTGCCTTGTGAAGGAACTCTAATGCATCAAAGGAATCCATGGTGGCTTGAATATGGTGATCATGTGGTGCCCAAGTGTGGAAATTGACATCAATTTCTAGGATAGAGGATTGGCTTTTAAAATTGTATGATATAGAGGAATTTGATATAATTATGAATTCACTAAAAGATAAGACAAAGATGAACTTTACTGAAGATTGGAGCATGGTATTCCCATTATGGGAATCATGTTGGGGCAAGAAAGCTACTTTAAGTTGGATAGGAAAGGAGCATGAAAGTTAGCTATAAATAAAAATCTTATCATCCTTTTCTCATTGTCCGTCTTCTTTTTTCTTTTTGGATGCCGTTAAAATAGAATTGATAAAGGTTAGGTGGCATGTAAACTAACACTGATATTGAAATATTTGATATTAGTATAGGAGATTTTTAAGGGAATATCAATTGTAATAAGGTTAAATCCAACTCTGAGGCTAGAAGAAGACAGTTGAAATATAAAATGAGTGACACAAATGTGATAATAATCTATTTATTTTTATTAGAAGGTAATGATACTGTAGTTTCTGGTCTGGTCTTGTGGTATATTAGATATCATTTGATATCAACAATTTGGCCTTCTTTACCCATTCCTCTCCACGTGCTTGCGATGCCCCCGGACAAGCACACATACAGGCACGGCCGAAAATAGCTGAACCATTCAAAACCAATCCAGGCAGGCCAGTAATACCCAGACTGCCTCTTTAGGAGACCTCCAGGCTCTTTAAGATCATATTATGTATGCATGCTGTTTACAAAAGACTCCCTGCCCCGAGCAAGCAGCTTGACGAGCCAAATACTCAACTGTTGAGCACTCCACGTTTGCATACTGTCTACTCTATTGACAACTCTATCATAACTCAATCATGCAAAATTAATTGTTTTCTTTATTGATGAAAAACACAGTCAAACACATGTATGCAAACACACTCACACAGACCTATTGAAAGAAAGGTAGGAGTTGGATAGAGGGTTTTAAGAGAGGTTTTAGCATGGGAAATACTACACCTGTCCTGAAGCCCAGGTAGTCTGAAGAAAAGTCTGTAGAAGTGGAGATTCTCAGCACGAGGAGCTGAGGGGAAGGCTCCTTGAACGAAGTGACAGCAAGGCGGAATGGAAGCCAAGAGCGATCTGAAGAAATGCTCAAAATCAGGGGGTCTTATAGGGGAAAATGTGCCTGTAGGCCAGTCTGTTCCCAGGGAATACAATGGGTTTCGGGCTGGAGACAAAGCCTCCTTTCATCTGAATATTAATATTTTTTCTGTTGTGTTTTGTAAAATCTTGTTTTGTTTTAAAATTAATAAAATAAAAAAATTATTTAAAAAAATATAGCGATCATACTTTTTCTCTGTGCTTGGGAGGGCCTACAGGGGCTATGGTTTTTCTACTTTCATGGGGGTCCTGTGTCCCTAAGCCTAGTGAATGTGGAGGGATGACTGTATATCACACAAATATGGTGAAAAGACCATATGATCAGGCTTTTCTCAATATCCCTCCCAGGTTCTGGAACTCTTTCTGCTTTCTTTTCTAAGCTTACAAGATATGTAGCATGTTGTTTATAATCCTTCTACTGAAGACTTCAGCCCCCGTGTGGGATATGTGTGCTTATGGTGTTAAAGAAAGGGCCAAGGGAAAAGTTAAACTTTCCTGGCTCCTGTGCAATGGTCCTGACATAAATTAAAACAGTGTACACTTGCTTAAAAGTAAACCTTTTTTTTAAAAAAAAGGCATATGGTCATAAGCTTAACATCTAACTCTCAGCAAACATCCAGTAATATCTCTAACCAAAAAAAACAGTCATATTCTTATTATAAACAATATACTTTGGCATACTATTCAGCAATTGATTGGGTCGTTTTGAATTTCATACAACCATCAAGTAACAGAATTTTCCTTGTTCACTTGAACAAGGTGTACAATTTTATTTGTTTCTGTTGTTAACTGCTGTCAAACTGACCATGATTTATGGTGACAATGTTATATTCAGGAAATGAAAATCTAAGAAGAAATGGGGTGGCATTACTAGTGAGGAGAGATGTGGCAAAAGCAGTCAAAGCATATAATGCAAAATGTGACTGAACAATATCAATAAGATTTCAGAGAAAACTCATCGATATAACCAAAATCCATGCTTATGTTCAAATAATTTCAGAACACAATCAGCCTGTACTTTATAGATAATGGCAAAGCCTTTGGTTGTGTAGATCATGAAAACTATGGATTGCTTTCACAAAATGGGTATGTCACAACATTTGATTGTCATTGTGCATAACCTGCACTCATGACAAGCAGCTACCATCAGGACAGAATACAGAAAAATGGAATGATTTCCAATTGGCAAGGGGGTCAGGCAAGACTGCATTTTATCACCCTATCTATTTACCCTATACACTGTACATATCATACATATGTACAGGCAAGAACCAGGCAAGATCCAGAAGTATAAAGAAATATCGTTGAATATTACAGTTAGGACTGACCATTCCATCATATTTCCAATTTCTATGTATTTTTGTGAAAGCTGGACAGTGAAGAGAGTGGAAAGACATAACTCAGTGGAAAGGACGATAATACTTAGTAAGATAGGATGCAGGAGAAAAAGAGGAAGACTGCATTACAGATGGATAGACTCAATCAAGGAAGCCACAGCCCTGCATTTGCAAGGCCATTTCCACACTAGACTGTTATAGCACTATTATTCTACTTTCAACATCCTATGGAATCCTGCGGTTTGCAGTTTAGGGAGGGCCCAAGACTTGAGTAGGGCTGTTGACGACAAGGCTGCCATAAATTGAAGTCAATTTGACAAGAGCTAACAACAACAAAATCCTGCCATTGTTGCCAACCACTGCCCTATATGATGATGATGATGACGATGTAGCTAATATATAGCCATCAGAAACCTTGAACATGGCAAACTCCCTGAATTTTTTTTCTGCAAGTCTGCTAGCTTTTGGTAGGCTAGGGGGAATGTGAAAGTGATTGGAAGGAAGTGTATTGGAATTATATTTCCTGTGCACCCTTCCCCACCATGTACACTGCCACTGTGACAGGAAGAAGACTTGCGGAAGGAATCTTTCCAATGCACCATACTCTCCAGTCGATCAGTAGAGAGAGGGATGAGCAATGGGGCCTCAACATGCTGGGAGGGAAGGTATAAACTCTGCCCATTCTTGCATGGTGATATGGAAGAAAGACCCCCAACTGTCCTGATTTGGGAGGGACTATGTCAGGTAATCTTCTGCCATTGAACTCTTTCAGCTACTTTTAAAATATCCCAGTTTCTTTTTCTTCCTCTCACTTCCTACCTTTGTCTTACTTCAATCGTTCTCAACTGAGCTCAAAGTGAAAAAGTAGTTTGCACTCAATTAAATCAACAGCAAGGAGAGGGAAGGATTGAACCCTTCCCAGTAGGCTCAGGCAAAACAAACTGCTGCAGGCTCTCCTAGCGTGTGCCTTCTTCCTTACCAACAACAGAACCAGACTCTGATGTTGCATGGCCATCCATGCTTGGGTTATCAGGGAAATGTTGTATGGTATGGTACCTCTGTGTGCCTCCACATGTGAGTGGGAGTAGAGGGGTGAACTGTGAGACAGTGAGGGACGGTGGTGTGTGTGTGTGTGTGTGTGTGTAAATGAGGCAGGGTAAGCTGGCCAGGGCCACGTCTGCCACCAACATGCAGCCTCATCCCCGACCTAGTGCATTTCCTAGGCAAGAAGCGTGGTGGTGTGAGGTGGAGATGAAGCCTGGCGATAGCTGGTTCCAGAGCTGGGGAAAAAAGCTTTTTGGACAACCATGGCTAGTTTGTTGGGGGATTTGGGGAGCTGTGCTCCAAAAAGTCAGATTTCCCAAACTCTAATTTTGTTTATGGTTCTATATGCATCCGTCACGCTGGTCCTTCTTTTCTCGCAGTACCTACACCTGTGGAAATAGCTTGTATTTGGGAGAGTGAGAGGAGGGCCAACAGAGGGCCATTTCCGCACTAGACTGTTATAGTGCTATTACTCCACTTTCAACATCCTACCGCCCCTCCCTAAACTGCAAACCCCAGGATTCCATAGAATGCTGAAAGTGGAATAATAGCACTATAACAGTGTAATGCAGACCTGGCCAGAGAGTCTGTGAGAAACGGAGTGAAACTGCGCCTAGGAGTGAGAAGTACGTGTACCTTACAAACAGTAATTTTCAACCTACATTGACACCATACATCTATTTTAGCCCTGAACTGTACCTATTTTCCCGAGGCCTTCATCCCGACTGGGCCACGGCCATTTCCTAACGCCACACAGTTCTGGGGGGGGAGAGCAGGCAGCCTCTCAGCCCCCCCCGCCCGGCCTCCCTCTGGCGGCGCCGAATACCCTCAGGCGCCTGCTTAGGGAGTTGCTACGGCAACCCACTCGCTCCTGCTCCTTCCTTCCCCCCTCCTTCGCTGAACCAAACGCGTCCCACTCCGCATGACCCGGCCGGCGGCCCGTCGCCGTGATGCATTGTGGGCCTCCGCAAGATGGCTGCCTCCTTGTTGAGGTGCTGAGGGGAGTTTGGCTCTCCGGGACGTTTTCCTTCAGCTCCCCAAACCCCGCTGCCTGGGGTGTTTGCCGGCGAAGAAGAGCCACCCCCTGCCCGTGGCGGGGATCGCGATGGGGCGGACTGGGCTCCCGTCGCAGCGGCCGGGCAGCGAGCGAGCACCGCCTCGAGGGTAGGACATTTCTCCCCTTACCGGCCCCCGCAGGCTGTCGGAAACAGGGCCGGGAAGGAGGACTTATCCCACCGCCTAAACCGGACTGACCGCCCCTCCCAAGGGGTAGACTCGTCAGGGGTGAGCCGCTTCCTCCTGAATCCTCTCCGAGGAGAGGCGCAGCCGCACGTGGGACAGAGGGGCGCCTGCCGCCAAGTAACCCCCTGTCCTGCAAGCTCTTTCTGTACCAATTATTGTTTTGGAAGAAATAGGCTCCCGACCCACCTATTTACAGTTCTGTGGTGGACGGGAGGCCGTCGCGCAAAGCTGCCCCTCGCTGTCGTTCCTGCTGTGGCGAGGATCCTGCACCGAGGACCTTCCCGTTTGAATCCAGAGCAGAAGGCGGCTCTTTGAAACTCGATATCCTTCCAACATCCTCTTAAAGAGAAGAAAGACGAGCCGTCTGAATAGGGACCCCCCCACTTACGTGAGAGGAGGGTGTTGGTGTGACTCTCCCGTTGGATATGATTTCATCCCTTCTGGGCTCCTCAGTTGTCCACAATTTCTCAGTGTAGTTCAGAGCACCAGCTTTATCCTGAACAACTGTCAAGCCTGATCTGCTATCAGTGTACTTTTATACTTTATTCCTTAGCTGGGCATGGCAGGAGTCTGCTGCTAGATTGCCAGTTGTAGATCACACTCTTCTACCAAACTTTTTGTAGGCCCGTCTTTTCAAATTTGATTCTGAACCCTTTAGTAGATACTCTTCTGCTAAACTAAGTCTTCTCGATTGTGGGACGCTTTTAATGAAGACAACTATCTGCAACAACTCTTACATCTCCTTAATATTGAGAGACAGTTCACAATTGTGTGTCCAGTTTTAGAAGGCGGGAAAAACGGATCTACATGCATATCTGTGACTTAATGCTACAGCTAGATGGTGATAACCCATTTCCTGCCAGATAGCTGCCCCCTGTATGGTGATTGCATAAACCACCAACTTGCCCCTCCCAAACTGGAAACCCCCCCAGCTGCTGAGAAGGGAACATTGCCGCACACTTTTTAAAACAACAGCGTTTGCTAATCTACTTTGAACAAGGCACCTTCCCAAAAACTTCATCTGGAACTGCAGTTGATAGATTTCTTGCTCTCCTGGAAGCTTTTCTCCTCATACTTTGTTGGATTGGGGACTTTTGATCATTGGTTACTTCGGTTCCTTCTCTTGTCATGGAGTCTGATATGCTGCAGTCACCCCTTCTGGGGCTTGGAGAGGAAGATGAGTCAGACATGACTGACTGGAATCTGCCTTTGGCCTTCATGAAGAAGCGGCACTGTGAGAAAATTGAAGGCTCCAAGTCACTGGCTCAGAGTTGGAGGATGAAAGACCGGGTAATGATCTCTAGTAGCAAATTTTGTTTGAGATAAAAAGAGATTTTCATATTTCTCTTTATTCAGCTGGGTTCTGCACACTGTCTTTTATTGCAGGCCTTATACCTCTCAGGTTATATTTTCTTATTTTTGTTTAGGTTAATTACTTATTAAATGTAATTAACACTGCATGCTAAGAAACAAATTATGAATATATTTAAAGAACATTTAAATCATTTGCCCCTTTAAAAATGAATTAACTTTTAAGTTACTTTAAAAATGAGATTTTAAAATCTTTTTGGCAAAGTAACTGGATGGAGAACAATTAAAGCATGAGTGTCTTGTGTAGATTTGCTCTGTTGAGAAACTTAGAGCTTTATTTCTTACCTGTTTGTCTCATGGGACAGTTCATACTATGTTGCCTCTGAGGAAATTTAAAAAATTCGCTGCTGAAGACATCCAACTAAATTTTAAGAGAAAACCACTGGGAAAATTTAATAGTTTATCAATGATGTTACCTTCTACAATATTCTCTCACATTCATTTATAAAAGCCGGGTTTATGTTCTGTAGCAGTGTAGAATTTATTTTTATAGCAAGTGATAAAAATTAACCAGAATAGCCAGGAATGTAGTCTCATTCTGAGTATGTGTCTGAACTTATAGTTGTCAAAGAACTTGATTCCATGGTTTGTTATACAGCATCAGCACATGCATAAATGAGTGCTAGCCTCTCAGTGTTAACAAGGAGACATTTTGCCCCTTGCTGTGGAAATTATGTAAGTGCTTGGGAAAGGCTCTTCTGTGGCACATCTTTTGTGTTCAAATGAGGTTGTGATGTGGAATTGAAAACTGATTTAGAACTGCCAAGACTTCTTGAATCACATCTTGCGGGCTGTCAGAACTTGCCTGTTCCCATGACATGAAAAGTGTAATTTAAGGGTTTTTGGAGTATCTGGGGCAAGTCTGTGTTATATGCAAGATATATGGAGGGGAGGAAGCATCACGTGGCTGCTGTTCCTTCCCATTTAGTTGCCTATCACCTGTGAGCCTGGAAGGTAGCATGGTTGGGCAGAACACAAGTGAATGGGGGGTGGTGGTGGTGGAAGGGAATGGGAGTGGGAGCACTCATTGAGCAGGGGAGTTATTTGAACTTTTTGAGTTTCGTGAGGGCTCTGCATCCGGAATCCTTGCAAAAGTAGAGGGATCACTGTATAAATTGTCCTGCTTCAAACAAACCCCATACTGAAGCTGATTTTTATTTAAGGCAGCAGGAAGTAAAGACACTTAATTGGAGTTTATTTCATACCTTTACCATTTACTAGGCACAAGAAAGAGATAACCTGAAGAAAAGAAATGGGGTTTGCAACAAAATGTTGCAGTGTGGGGTGCCCCTTCAATACTTCAGTCAGTTGTGCAATTTTCTATTTCCAATTTCCCATTCTTCCCCACCAAACAATCAGAATTCCGTGTACAAAGTATGTTCCCCACGCATCATTCCCATTTATATGTTTGCAAATGTAGAACAAGGATAGGAACCCTATGACTGGCAACTTCTATCAGCTCTATCCTGTGTGGCCAGTGGTACAGTCCAGTGAGTCCTAGGTCAAAGTATCTGGAGAGCCACAATTTCCCCACTCCTTTGTTAGGGTTTTCTTCAGCCTGTTGATACTTTACTCTTGGAAAAATGAATTTGTTGTTAGTGTATGTTGTACGCTGTACTGTACAGCTCCTCCCAGAGGGAAAAACATATTTACACACATAAACGAAGGCACATAAACGAGACTCAGTGATTGGTTTACTTGATCAAGGTAAAAAGAGATACAAAAGTCAAAGCTTCTATAAAACAAAGAAAGCCTTTATCACAAAAGTACTGGCTGAATAGCTGACAAAAGAGATTCAGTGCCCAGCGAAATATGTTCCATGACTCTTTAGGGTTTTTTTTTAAAGAGGTAGACATATTATGAAATTAGTTATAAATCAGGTCTTCTGTGACACCAACTATTTCTTAGGGGTAAATCTTATCAACAGTGGTTGTCATGTGACTTGTTAATCTGAGTCCTGTTTGTCCATGTGAGATTATGTTTAGTCTCGGGGGTGGGGGGCACACCAGGGCTAGAAGTACTTATTTTCATTCTATGTGCTCATTGTCATCATTATCATCCTTTATTTATAATACACCATTGATGTATGTGGTGCCTTACATGTAAAACAACCAAAAACAATGGGCCTTGCCAAAGGCGTACAGTCTAAAATATATATGTGTACACACACACACACACACACACACACACAGAGGGCAGGAAGCAAAATAATAAAAATATAAAACTGCAATACAATTGTAAAAATTATCCATATAAAATACAAAAAATATTAAGCAAACTGACAAATACATGTAATCATAACATACAAGTTTATAAAACAGTATTACATTAAAATTCCAAAAGCTTTAGGAAACAAGGACGTTTTTAACTGAGATTTAAAAATAACGAGGGAAGGAGCAGTCCACAAATGTTCAGGGAGGCAATTCCAAAGGTATGGAACTGTGAATGAAGGAATAAAGCTGACCCAGGAAGAGTAAATTCTTGGTGTTGTGAGAAGCCTAGAGTTCCTGGACTATAATTCTCAAGCAGGCTGGTTAAAAGAAATAAGGGCTGGAAGACAGGCCTTTCTGGATTGTGTAGGGTTTTGAATGTTAAAATAAGAAGCTTTTGTTGAATCCTAGAAGGAATGAGTAACCAATGAAGTAGATAAAAGGTGGAGCAATGTGTCAAAACACAGACCAAAAAAATAATCTTAGCAGAATATTGAATGGAAACCAGAAAATTAAGGTGAGATAATGGAAGACCAGTCAAAAGAAGATTACAGTAAGGTGGAAAATGACCAGGCATGAACTAAGATCTCAGCAGAGGAAGCAGAAAGAAAAAGGTCTGACTGTGGCAATGTTATAAAGAAAAAATCGACATGATTTTTCTGCAGGCTCAATGTGAGGAACAAAAGACAAAGAGTAAACAAAACAAAAAAAGGCAAGGTTATGTGCTTCCTTCACAGAATAAATGGGAACATTATTTAACAGTGATAGAGAATGTATTTTGTAAAGAAGGTTTTAGAAGAAAAATAAGTCGTTATGGCTTTGTTAAGTTTTAGGCAGCATTGAAGCACCCATGCTGAGATTCCTGAAAAACAATATGATATTTTATATCAGAAGAAAGTTCTAGAGTGGAGAAATACAGCTGTGTATTATCAGCATAAAGATGATATGGAAAACCATGTGGATATGATTATCTGAAGATAGTGTATAAACAAAAAACAATAAAGGGCCCAGAATAGAACTCTGTGGAACTCCAACTGAAGAGTGAAAAGAAGAAACATGATGTCCAGCAACCATATTAATTGACTGATCTGAGAGATAAAATGCGAACTAGCTGGGAACTGAATCAGTAAATCCTAGGTCATGAAGTGAATCTGGCCAAAGAGCCTGATCAGCTATCTCAAAGGCTGTAGAGAGATCAGGAGGAGTAAGGACTGGATAGAGGCCTTTTGACTTGGCCTGTAGGGGATCATCTGTGATTTTCATAAGAGCTGTCTCTGTAGAGTGCAAAGAGCAAAATCCAGATTGAAGAGGATCCTTTGCAGAAAGTGAAGAAAGAAAAGCCAAGGCAGCATATATAAACAGCATATCCCAGAATTTTCAAGGGGAAAGGTAGTGAAACAGGGTGACAATTAGAAAGAGAAAGTGAATAAGGGGATGCTTCTTAATAATTGGAGAAACTTAGGATGTTTAAATTCATAGAATCATAGTGTTGGAAAAGACCACAAGGGCCATTGAGTCCAACCTGCTTCCATGCAGGAATATACCATCAAAACATTCCTGACAGATGGCCATCTGACTTTTGTTAAAAAACTTTCAAAGAAGGAGACTCCACCACATTCCAAGGCAGCATATTTCACTGTCAACTGTTTTTACCATCAGGAAGTTCTTCCTAATGTTTAGGTGGAATCTCTTTTCCTGAAGTTTGAAGCCATTGCTCTGTGTTCTAGTCGCTGGAGCAACAGAAAACATGCTTACTCCATCTTCCATATGATATCCTTTCAAATATTGAAACACAGATATCATGTCACCTCCTTAACCTTCTCTTCTCCAGGCTGAACATAACCAGCTCCCCAGGCTGTTCCTCATAGGGCGTGGTTTCCAGACCTTCCACTATTTTGATCACCGTCCTCTGGACGTGTTCCAACTTGTCACTATCCTTTCTGAACTGTGGTGCCCAGAACTGGGCACAGTATTCTAGGTGACGTCTGACTGAAGCAGAATAGAGTGGTACTGTCACTTCCCTTGACCTAGACATTATATTCCTATTGATTTAGCCCAGAATCGCATTGGCTTTTTTAGTTGCTGCATCACACTGCAGATTCATGTTCAGCCTGTGGTCTACTAAGACTCCTGGATCTTTTCACATGTAGTTAGAAGGAAATAAACTAGTAGAAAGGGACAGATTAATAATAAGGAAAAGAGAAGGTAGAATGTTAAAGACAGCTGTAATTAAGAGAAGGAACAGGATCAAGAGAGAAAATAAAAGTATTCAAAGACATCAACATTTTGGATAATTCATCTTAAAAAATGAGAGAAGGTAGAAAATGTAGAAGAAACAGACATTTGATATGATGAATGGAGAAGATAATGAAGAAGGTTCAAGATCAGCAAGATCAGAATGTATAGTTTCAATTTCAGTATTAAAGAAAGCTGTAAAATCATCAGCAGAGAATGATGGAGGGAGAGGTGGAAGGGAGGTCTTTAAAAGAGAATTACTGTAAAAGCAGAAAAGAGATGCTGTGAGTACCATGTGTTAGCATGAATCATTGAAGTATAGTATTTCCATTTGGCCAAAGAGATAGCACAATGAAAGGAAGAGAGAATAAATTTATAGTGAAAGTAGTCTGACATTCTCTAATCTTCCCACACAAACGTTCAGCTTCATGAGAGCAGGAATGAAGATACTGAATAAAAGGAATAAGCCAAAGCTGAGGTTTGGTAAAAGGAAGTGTACATAATGACAAAAGGGCAAAACTGTCAAAGGTTAAAGGTAAAGTTGAAATATCTGGATCCAAAAAACCAACAGAGTTAAGGGAAGACAGAAAAGAGACCAATGCTTACAAAAAGGCTGCAGAATTTTTGCTTAGTTAGAAATTACAGAGTAATTTTTAGTAATTTGATTTTTTTACTAAAGTCTTCTAGTTCCATTGGTGACTCAGAAAGACCTGTCATGTGCACTGTGTCTATAGCTTTGATAATGTTTTTGACATTCGAAAACAGAAGCAAACACTGATCCTTTTGGTTGAACTGTTGAACCATAATGACTGCTGTTATTGGAATTTTGCAGCTTGAATCATATAATGTTTAGTGTAGAATAAGTGCTGTGATGTTCTTGTAGATCACATCAGTGTGAATTCATCCTATATATTAGGAGCTAATTTTGCCCCAACTGATATTTAGTGGTTTGGTTCATTTCTCTTGTAGGTTTTATGTTAGTCTGATCTTTTGGGTGCCACACTTCTGCTGTTAGACACTACTGTAGTGTGGCATTTCCTCTCCTGGTATCCTACAAAGAGGAGAAATACACTGTGGGAGGACATAGGAGAAGGTCTTATCTGGAGTGGCATCTCAGTTGTGGAATTCCCTGCCCTTTGAGGTGCAACTGACATCAACATTTGGCACAAAGTCAAAACTTGGCTTTCTATTAAAGCCTTTGGGCCTAAGTGATTTTCTCCAGGAGCTACACGTTTTATGATTATGTTATTTAAATTTGATTTAAACAGTTTTAAATCATTTGGTTTTAGTTGATAAACAATTTAATATGTTCTTAATCTTTTAAAACTATTGTTACTATTTATTGTTTTAAATTGATTTTATTGTAAGCCACCCTGAGATCTTCCAATATAGGCTGGGATATAAATATTTTCATAAAAAAATATATGGATTTTTGGATGGTACATATGAACATGCTGCAAATGCTTAGAATTTAGGGCAGGACATTATCTTTCTTTTCTCTTTGCTAGTGGGCTGTTGGAAATATTTTTTTTCTCCTAAATTTGGCTGGAAGTAATTTTATGTCTGTTGCTTAGGTTAAGCAATATAGGCAAGTATTTTCAGAAATTCTTACTTTCGTTTACTTGTAATCTTGCAGTTTGTTAGTGGGTAAAAGTCACAACTTATGAGTCATGGTGATCTCTGTGCAGGTTCGACTTGGGAACTCCATCAGTCCATGTCTGAATACACCGTTCACTTAATACTCTTATAATTACAGTTGGCAGTTGTGCAGCCCTTCAGATATTGGACTGCAACTCCTAGTATTCCTTACCATTGGCTCACCTAGCTAGAGCTGCAGGGACTTGCAGTCCAGCAGTACCTGGCGGGGCACATGGTTTCCAGTTCTAGTATAAAGAATTATTGTAGGATCTTGGGATGAAGGATTGTTGTCTTAGAATGCTCTTTTTAAATGTCAAACTATATGTGATTTAATTGGTTGCTACTTTTACCTTTTAGAATAAGTAGCCTTGTATTTTTAAAGAATCATAGAATTGTAGAGTTGGAAGAGATCACAATGGCCATTGAGTCTGACTCTGCCATGCAGGAACACACAAGTACGCCCAGCAAATGGCCATCCAGCCTCTGTTTAAAAACCTCCAAAGAAGGTGACTCCACCACACTCTGAGGCAGCATATTCCACTGTTGAACAGCTCTTACCATCAGGAAGTTCTTCCTGATGCTCAGGTGAAATCTCTTTTCCTGTAGTTTGAATCCATTGCTCTGTGTCCTAGTCTCTGGAGCAGCAGAAAACAAACTTGCTTCATCTTAAACATGACATCCCTTCAAATATGTAAACAATGGCTATCATATTACCTCTTAACCTTCTTTTCATCAGGCTAAACATACCTAGCTCTCTAAGCCTCTCCTCACAGGGCATGGTTTCCAGACTCTTCACTATTTTGGTCCGCCTCCTCTGGACACATTCCAGCTTATCAGTATTTAAATTGAAATTAACCTGGCCATAAAATTCCTGTCCTCAAGATAACCTAATCTGAGCTTGGAAGCTAGTACTTTGGTTTGCTGCTTCTGTAGAAATATGGTTTAAACATTAATTTTATAAACCCTTTTTCTAATAAAGATCCCATTGTAACCAAATATATTTGTCACGCAATAAGAATGGTATAGCATTGACATCATAATGATACATGCTTTCTTAACATATTGCTAGCAAAGTTAGCAACATCTCAGATATGAGAAACAACCTCTCTACAATATTTAAAAATTCCTTATTGATAAATCTAAATAACATAATTAAACATTCACCATTCTCTTTACCCAGAATTCTGTAACTGGAGAAGATTTATTCCTTCTAGCCTAGATCCATGGTGTCTGTACACTATCAGAGCAGCACTCCTTTGATCTATTATTTATTTAAAGATTTTTTTTTATCTGACAGAGTAGAAATTACACTTTGAATGTGGAACTAAAGCTCATAGTTCTAGTAGCAATGACTTCATTAAAATAAAAGCATCTCAGATATGTTGGATTTTTACTGACAAGTTGTTTCCAAAGTCAGAACATTTAAATTGAGCCACATTTACTTATATTGATTTTTCAAACAGATGGGAAGCAAAAATCTGGTTGTAGTGGTCTTCTTTTAACAACCTCCCCCACCATGTTGCCTTGTAACCTACCAAGTGAGAATTGAAATCTTTCCTTATGGGAATAGAGAAACAGTGCATTTCTGCTGCGAAGCAAGAGCTATAGGAAGGGCTCTTTTGTTTTAAACGACAAACAGAGCCTATTGGTGTCCAAATTGCGCTCCGTCTTCCTGAGAACCAGCACTAATAAAAAGCCTTTCTGCTAGTTTCACTAGCTAAAATACAGAAAGAAATCACACTTCAGAAAATGGCTGCTGGAGGCTATCAATACTAGCTCCTAATTTATAGCCCTTTTTTTGCAGGCCTTCTTTTTTTTGGCAGGTATAGATCTCCCAGAGTTACCTTTGCACTGGGACTTAGGGGCATGGAGGTTACCAGTACATGACTTTGGAGAGATAGTGGCATGTGCTCCTTATGTACGCATTAGTGCTTCCCCTTCCACTTTATGTTATGCTTTATACTTAATGGCTGGATTATTAATTTCAGTGCTAAATTCTCCTCCTCTCTGGTCTCTCCTCCCTTCTCTTTTATCTTATTAAGCTAGTGTAGTTCTGCAGAGCAGTGGTTCCTAACTGGGGAGTCTGCAGAGCCCTCATAAGGTCTGCGAAGCCCTGCTGCTGGACACCAACATCAGCAGCAGCAACAACAACAGGGATGGTGCTGTGTGGGGGTGTGTGTGTGCCAAAACCTCTTATTCATTTGCTAACTTTAGGGAGCAGTTTGGGTACCTGCGCATGCCTGCTGCCCTGTCTCTTTGATCAAGAATGCAGCAGCAAGGGGTATGGGCAACAAGGGACATGGCGGCACCATGTATATCCACCCAGACTGTTTCCTCATTTGGAAATGAGGGAGCAGTTTTGGCATCGACACACACACCACTGCTGCTGCGTCCCTGACTGCTGTGTCCCCACAGTGGCAGACGTGTGCACCTCCCAAATGCTAATTTTTTTTGCAAACCAGAGAGCATCTGCTGAGTCTCTGACAAAAGGGACATGGTGGCAAGTGTGTGCACATACTCCGACTATGACTCTGGAGACCAGGGTTTGAATCCCCACTTGACTAGAGAAACCCACTGGGTGACCTCAGGCAAGTCACATTTGGCCTCACAGAAAAGCAAAGGCAACAAATCTTGCCAAGAAAAACCCTCTAATGGCCTCAGGGTTGTCATTAGTCAGTTTTCAAAAGGGAGAGACATGATGGCTAGAAAGGTCTTCCTCCTGTCAGCAGAGTTTTTTATTGTATGCCTTCAGGTTACTTCTGACTTGTGGCAACCCTAAGATGAACCTGTCATGGAGGGCTGGCAGGGGGCTTGTTCGGCAAGATTTGTTTAGAGGGGCTTGCCTTTGCCTTCCTCTGAGTCTGAGAGGCTGTGACTTGCCCACAGTCAACCAGTGTCTGAGTGAGGATTTGAATCCTAGTCTCCAGAAGATTTAAATAAATAAATATTTGAAAATTTAAATAAATAATGGAACATTTAGATCTAAATTTAAATATTTAAATCTTGAGTTAAGTCCTGGCAACAAATTATATTTACAGGGGTCCTCGGTAAAGAAAACAAGAACCACTGCCGTAGCAGATCATGCTGATAGTAGTAATCTAAACTTAAATATCTGTGGAAGTCATGCAGTCTCTCAACTTGGCAAAACAATAGTCCCTTGGCGTAAGCTTTGAAGCGGGCTCATAAATGCAAATGTTAATTTATAAGTAGTTTCTTATAGAGAGAGTTAGTGAAGAGACTCTTCAATTTGAAATCCTGACTGAGAAAACTTACTTTAACAGTGGTCAACTGAAGTATAAGTAACACATGATAGCCATCTGATATAAATAAAACTGTTGCTGTTTTTAAGTACAGGTATGATTTTGAGGAAGATTGCAGCATGGATGTTAGGCCTTGTTTGAAAAAAAAGATTATCAGAACTGTGGTTGCCAGGTGGCTTGGGCCTTGAATATGATCTCACCTTGCATTGCAAACTTCATTCATTGACTGAAAACAGGTAGTAGCCATATATTCTGAAAAGCTTTTTGTGACCGTGATGCTTTTATGTGCAAAAACTAGGTGTGTTTTGGTACTGGAGACTAAGCCTAAAAATCCTATAGAGGATGCCAGTAGAAAATACTTCTAAATAGAAGGATGTTTCTTCTTTTTAAAAAATCCATCATGATGTGGTCTTTCCATTTCCATGCTTTCTTTTCTGCTGTAGTAGATAAATGGAAAACTAGCAGTGGTAGCCTCAAAATACAGAGTTAAGTAGCCATATGGTAGTGGGCTGCTTCTCATAAGCCTCTTGTGAGAAGAAAATGGTGCAACATCTGTTCATTTGACAACTACCACTTTTTATTTTGGCATTGTATATATTTCCTTAGTTGGGAGACAGAAGGTTATGTGAACCTTGTGAAAGTAATATATAAATGCTTCTTTGATTCCTTTCCAGCATGTGGGATACAGGAAGCTTGCTTGCATTTGGTCAGAGTAATTCTTTAGTCATCTTCACATGTTATATATAGGTTTTATTCATGGATAACAGTTTTTCTGGCCTACTGTGGCCTTAATTGTTTGCTACTCCAGGCAGAACGCTTTTCCACTGGAAGAGTTCCAACATGTGAATCGATTTTGGCATTTGATTATTTTGTCTTAAAAGTTATTCTACTCTGAATTTACTTTCTTACTGATTTGGTCGGTGTTGCAAAAGAATGTTATCCAAGTTAAAGCTTTAGACAGCCAGGAATTAAGCATAAATATACCACTCTGGACATCAAATCTGTTATCTTCTTTGTTTCAGCTACATCTGTTTTGTTGTTGTTGTGTGCGTTCAAGTCTTTTCCAACTTGTGATCCTATCACAGGGTTTTCTGGGCACTGAGAGTGTGTGGCATGCCCAAGGTCATCCAGTGGGTTTCCATGACTGAGCACAAGTGGGGAATCAAACCCTGCTCTCCAGGGTTATAGTCCAAGCCTCAAGCCACTGTACCATGCTACTCCATGCTGGCCAACATCTGTATCGTCTGTTTAGTCCTTTAAAAATGTTATGCTTTTTTACTAATGGAAACTTCATATCATGGTATCAGCTCATGCTTTCTCTTTTTCTTGAAAGCTAGGATTTAGATATAAGGTATAATAATAATAGTAACAACAACAATAATAAGTTTTTGTTTCTTATATGCCTTTTCCTAAGGCTTGAGTGTATGCTTGAATATACCAAATTGAAGCTACTTTCTCCCTGTTTTTTTCACAGGAGTTTTGTGAAACCCTAGTTTGTGAAAGGTCTGGGGAAGTTATAGGGGTTTATGAGAAGTTGCAATGATTAAAAATAAAGCTAGATGTTAAGACTGGAATGCTGTTGGTTCACTATGCTAGTGTGACAATTGTTATGCTAGCAGTTGTATTTTCTCTTCCTGCTTGTACAGAGAGGTGGTGACAGTAGTGGTCCTGGTAGGTGTTGTCTAGCAACTCTAAGCAGTGTGTTTCCAAATGCTTAGCTTTGAGGTGGGGGGCTCCTTGGAGCTGAAGGTTGATGTGGAGGAACAGTTTAGCGGTTGTCACATATCTTGTTAAGCAGTTTCCAAGCCATTCTTCCAGGAAAATAGATTGCTTGGAACTGGCCACAGCTTCTTCCTTCGGCTGTTGCTGCCCTTGTTGTCTTTTCCTTGTTGCCACTGCCCTGATGGCTTTTTGCAACTTGCCACTCCTGTTCCTTTTATTTTTATTTTAATTAAATTTTATTTTATTGATTGATTGATTGTATTTGTAGGCCACCTTTCTCCCAGAATTGGGACCCAAGGTGGCTTCCAGTAATAAATACACATTAAAACACATTAAAAACATTAAACACATTTAAAAATATTAACAGGCTATAGAATCATAAAAGGCTATAAAACCATAAAAACACTTAAAAGGATATTCCAAAGGATATTCCATTTGCCTTCACTGGTGTAACTGGAATCCAATAAGGCCTCCCCCATTTTTAAAAAAAATCTTTTGTGGAAGTATGTATCACTTTCGGAGAGTCTGGAATTTACTGTGTCTGTGTTGCTCATGTCAATTGTGCTGTTAACAGAATGGCAAACCACTCCTGAAAGGAAAAGATTGGGAAATGGCAAATTGAGAAAGTAATATCAGTGTTAATTTGCAAAATACCATATCAAATTCTTCTTCTTCTTTTTCTTCCTCTCACCAGTGGTCGTGCTGAAAGTGCTCATGCAGTATATACTTTCTCCAAATCCTGGTATTTTGAGTTCCAGGTCTCCTCCCCACTTGATGTTTGCAATCATCTTGAGTTACTGCAGAACATCCTGTTTCAGTGATGGCAATAAAAGTTGCTGAGTGGCTCTAAAGTATTTTTAGTAGTTCTGTGATCTTTCAGAAATGTGTTAACAAGGGTTTGTGCTGGAGGACACTAACTGGATCTTTAATTTTCTCCTCTGTAAACGTATTTCTGCTAGGGCAGTGTTCTGTTGGTCAATAATGACTCTTCTTTCTGTGACATAAATGAAGACTTCATTAAGGTTTGCGAGGAAGTATTGTGCCTTCGTGGGATTTTGATATGTACGCTTCAAGGTCAAGTTGGAGAAACCCTTTAAACCACCGGGGAATGAACAGCAGGAGGCAGAACCTTTGGAACACTGAGCAAACTGTCTGTCATTAAGCATTGCTTTTCTCTTTGGAGCATTCTTCGTCTCTGCCACTTTTCCTACATCCTTTTCAATTTCTTTCACCTAATACAAATTTTTACTGTTCCCTGCTATTCAGACCCCAAATGTTATTCTGTCCAGAGGAATATTTTTTCTTTAGAACCTCAACTTACAGAAGTTTAGCTGTTCCTAGGGATTGGAGAAACTTCTTTGCCATTCAGCAGTTGTGTTTTTAAGTTTATATTGAACTACAGAGGTACCGTGCAGTAGTTGTTCTTAACCTTTTCTTTACTAGGGACCCTCAGTAAAAGTAATTTGTTGCCAGTGATCCCAAGACTTAAATTCAGATTTAAATATTCAAATATTTATTTATTAAAGACTTCTGGAAACTAGGATTCAACGCCCTGCTCAAACACTTGGTGACATTGGGTAAGTCACATTCTCTCAACATCAGAGGAAGGCAAAGACAAACTTCCTCTGAACAAGTCTTGCCAAAAAAAACCCCTGTGATAAGTTCACTTTAGGGTTGCCATAAGTCAGAAATGGACATGAAGGCACGTAACAACAAAGTGCCATTAATGAGGGGAGGTTCTTTTTAGCTGTCGTGTCCCTCCCCTTTGAAAATTGACTTATGGTGACCCAAAGGCAAGCCTATTGTGGGAGTTTTCTTTGCAAGATTTGTTGCTTCTGCCTTTCTCTGAGGCTGAGAGAATGTGGCTTGTCTGAGGTCACTCCATAGGTTTCCATGGCGGAGTAGAGATTCAAGCCCTGGTCACCAGAGTCAGGGACTTAGCAGCAGGGGATGTGGGTGCAGAGAGACACGGTGATAGGCATGCGCATGCACCTCAACTGGCTCTCTTTTTGTAAAGGAGAGAGCAGTTTGGGCAAGTGCACATGCCTGCTGCTCTGTCCCTTTCATCAGGGATGTGGCAGTGGTATGCGTGTCTGGGCACTGAAACTGTTCTCTTGTTTGCAAACAAGGGAGCAGTTTGGGTATGCATGTATGCCTGGTGCCATGTCCCTCAGCATCCTCACCTCCCATTGCCATTTTTGTGATGAAAGGGACATCGTGGCAGGCATGTGCATTCACTCTACTGCTCTCTTCTTTGCAAATGGAGCAGCTTTGGCACCCACACCCCGCTGCTGCTGCATCCCTGTTGCTGCTGTTAGTGTCCAGGAGCAGGGCTCTATGAGCCTCCTGGGAGGGCTGTGTGGGCCCCCAGTTAAGAACCACTGCCCTGTATGAAGGAGGAGCTGACTTACAGGTTCATCAGAGATGCTTTGTTTTTTAACTAAAACCCTGAGAAGTAGCAGGTAGAGAAAGATAGGAAAAACATAACAGAATTCAGAAACAAGGCACCTCTGAATACTGTACATTTTAGTACCAGAATTAAAATGAGCTCAGAGTCCTGTCACAGAAAAGTCCACTCGTGATTATCCCAAATGTTCTTCATTTCAGTAGCCTGATGTAGGTGAAAAAAGTAATTTTCTTGGTGTTCAGCTACTGAAAGTTGGAAACACATGCTCATCTACTGCAAGATCATGTAGAGATGTACTGGTAGATCTCAATCATCCTTCCATCTACTCCTGCTGTGCCTAACTATGCTGAATTATAGCAAACATCTTCACAGTTGTTGAGTCTGTCCCTTTACTGTTGTGTAGACAATGTGGCCTTTCTTGTATGTACCCCCTGGAATTTTTTTGCACCTATCTGACCTCTGCTGCTAAATTTGCTGCCATGATGATGATGATAGTGGGGAAAAAAAGCATATTTCCTTTAAATTAAGACATGTGTTTCTTGTGTGCCATATTTTCAAGTGGAATTTTACTTCTGGATGCTTTGTAGAAATGTGACTGTACTCGCAAACAAAGTGTATGGGGAAAGCACACTGCTGTTGCAGTGTGTGTGTGTGTGTGTGTGTATAGGGCTAGTGATTCTTGGAAGTTGCCAGCCACTGCTTTATAGTTGCAAGAATGGGGAGCTCGTGGTGCAAGAACCAACAACTAAACATATAAACTCATAACTTAACTATTGATTGCTGTTCCTATTGATTGCTGCTTTAATACTGGTACAAATAAGTTTTTATTAGCTTCTGTTTTTATTGGGAGTAATAAATGCATTATTTTATGTGCTTGAACCTTCCCTAAGTTTTTTGCTTAACTATTTAAATTTACTAAATGAAGTCAAGGAACCTAGCCAGCTTCTATAGTTGGATTCTAGATGGAATTTCATAGAAGATGGTGCCTCTCAATATAACCATTTTTTAAAAAAGCAGGCAATCTCAAGGAGCTGATCTGGGAATCTAGTGCATGTTGTCACCATAGTCATGGTGAGCACTGACCTTTCAGGACGCATATGGCTCTGGACTACCTGCAGGGCCGTGTGAATTATTAATATTTTTGATGCTTTTGTTAACATTTAATGCTTTAAAAGGTTTATCAGTGCTGAAATACTTTGACCTGTTTTTATTCGGAGTTACCTAAGCTTTTTGTGGATTTTTCTTTAGTCCATTGGGAGAGCTTCTGAGGAAGTGTTGGGGGAGAGAGACCACTTAAGTGAATATGTTTATTAACTGGAAGAATTCCTAATATAGTCTCATATGAGATAACTTGGACTGGTCTGCAGAACTGTTGGAGCAGTTTCAGTAAGGCCTAAAATCAAGACAAGATTGCCTGATGGAATAGCCAGTGTAGCTGGCAAAGCAAATTTGAGGACTTGTTTGCTTGTTATAGATGAATTTGTTGGCTTATTTTATCTTAATCATTTGCATTAGGATAAAATAACTGAGGCAACAGTCATGCAGAAATCATTCCTGGTGTAAAAATGCCAAGACTGTTCATTGTAATGAAGATTCTTACAAAGTGTATACATTATGCTCCAGTCAACAGGGCTTTCTGAAATATTAATCATTTGGTAGGGATTATTGAAACAAAGGAGAGCCAGCATGGTATAGTGATTTAAGCATTGGACTACACTGTTGGAGACCAGAGTTTGAATCCCTGTTGGGCTATGGAAACCCACTGGGTGACCTTGGGCAAGTCACACACTCTCAGCCTTGGAGGAAGGCAAGGACAACCCCCCCTCTAAACAACTTTTGGCAAGAAAATCTTGTGATAGGTTCATTTTAGGGTTGCCATAGCTCGGAAATGACTTGAAGGTGCACAGCAACAGCAATTTAACCTTTTGATCCAATTTTACTGAGAAAAGACAGCATTCTATTGTAAACAATACCATTGTGGAACATAATAACCTCTGTCAAATTGATTATACTGCTGTGAAATGTTGCCAGCAAAGGAATGATTGGGTAATGAAAATAGTAATATGTTAATGGAATGATTAGATGACGAGATTATACATCTTTCAATATATAGTAGCCAGTTGCCATTTGATCTTGGGATCTGGCATTTTTGCCTTGGTGGCAGTAGAAGGTTATATGTTGAAGCACTGTTTTCTGTTAAGGCAAAGCTACTGTATGAATCTCTTTACTATTTTTCTTTCTCTTCTTTTCCACAATCTATTGGCTTATGCAATACTGCTGTAGAAGGGAGCTGTTAGGGATAATGTTGGTACATGGATAAATAGAAACTACCCTCTCATCTAACATTTTCTCACTTGCAGTGGGAACATGACAGCTCTGTGTGATGGATTGGTTGGTTGGCTTGTCCTAACTGGTATATTCTATCATATGAATTCTTGTGATACCTGTTGCAGATAACTTTTTATGTGCCAGAGGACATGTATAAATAATATAAGAAATGTCAAATCAGAATTATTCATGGGACCATGGACAGAACTAGACCATCTAAAATAGTTCATTAGATCTGCTTTTCTGGGGGCATTATTTGTAAAATGTCTGTCAGAGTATGTACCCTTAGTTCTGTCATACTTTCTATTCTACTTTACAGGTTTTAGAAAGATTGGCTATGGGAAGACAGTATGTCTTTTTGGCCTTCTTAATCTGAGCAGTGACTGCTTCCAAGCATCGTGAAATAATGATAGGGCTAGATATATTTAAAGCACCACATGATAGGAAACTCCTTTAAAAATCATTTTAATAAATGAGATTTAAGAGCTGTTCCAGCAAGCAGTGACTAATACAAGCAGGATCTTTTGTGAGTGGATATCCACTGTTCTGTTGCACATGCAGAGAATGTTAGGAAAACCTTGCCACCCCCATTCCTTCTCCTGGAAACTTTTTTTTATTTGTTTTTCTTTAATATGTCTTTCTGGGCTAATTAGTTGATGAGTACAATCAATTTTTAAACAGCTTATCAGATCATTAATATGTAGAATTTAAAAAACCCACATGTAAAAATAAATGCCTTGCAAAAAGGAAGGGAGTACAAACTACAGCAAGCAATATGTGAAAAAGAACCAGAAAAAAACAAGATGGAATTTGAGGAGCAGATGGCTAGAGAGAAATTAAAAACAAATTTTCAAAGTAGCAAGGAAATCTATGTTTGCTTGATCGCTAAGACCTAAAGGGAAAGATTAGAGAAGAATGGATGCAATTGAGGGTGTCTTAGAAATGAAGAGTAATAATGTCTTCTTCACCACAGAGGATTTAAGGGAGTTATTTAGTCTATCCTGCTGACAAAATTGAGGTAACTCTGAGGCTGATATGTTATAAGTCTTAAGAGCTCTACAATTAGCTGTGTCTTTGACAGACCTTATGTGTTTAAAAAATGGACTAGAATAGATCAGTGAAATCGGTCATAATATATAATTCTCTTTAGTAGGAAGTCTTTATTTCAAGCAGCTTCTTAACAGTTTGAAGTTTCATTCTGTGAGCATACGGATATGAAATAGCAATGTTGAATACATAGGTGAATTTTGACTATGTAGCCAATCTTGAAAAAAGACTGAAAGGCAACTAGGCCATTGGTTGTACTGCAAAATAGATGGAGTCCCCTGCTGGCCAAGATAACATCTCACATTACCTGGATCATTATGTCATAGGAAACTGGCACATGATTCAAATCAGTGGTGGCCAAGTGTGCTACAAATCATTTCAAAAGAATGAGGCAGTAATAGTTTCATGCACACTGCAGTGCACATACAATCTTCTAGGCCCTTGTAGTGGTATTGTCCTGAGTCCTCTGAAACACAGAGCTGTAGCAAAGCTGCTTGAGAGACAACAGTGTATCTTTGTATGGCCTAAACCAGAGCTTTCCAGACTTTTCATGTTGATGATACACTTTTTAGACATTCATAATTTCGCAACACAGTAATTCAGTAAGTGGAGGCAGCTCCTCCGCCTGAGCCTAGCCTACCACCGCCACCGCCACCCTTGCTGGGGTCTTCCTTGGTCCAGGACAGTGGAGGCGGAGGCAGCCCCTTCATCTGGGCTTGCTCTGCTGCAGCAGTGGGAGAGGCAGCTCCTTCACTCAGGCCTGGACTGCCGCCCTTGCTGGGGTCTTCCCTGGCTTGAGGCAGAGGTGGCAGTAGTGGGAGAGGCAGCTCCTCCACCTGGGACTGGCCCACAGCGGTGGCAGGAGAGGCAGCCCCTCCACCTGTTACATTCGCACAACACGCCTACACACTGCTGGTGATGTGTTGCAACACACATTTTGGAAAGCTCTGGCTTAAGCCAAGAGCAGCTCCTGTCCAGATGTGCCGTGGACAATTGCTTCTGAGCCTCTTTCCATTTCTTGGTTTTGGTTATAACTATGAAAATATGGGTTTGAAACCATCCTGCCACTCTTTTTCTCAGCCTATCAATAATTCTTGCTGTGCATGGAATTCAGAAAAATGGCTTGAAACGTTGAGTCCTGGAATTCTAACCTGGTTGCCCCACATGAAAAGATGCAGGTCCTTAACCTTCCCTTTTGTTCTCCTCTTATTATTGTATGCTATACAGCTGACAATGATATGTATTAAAACCAAGTCTTAATTAAAACACAGCATAAAAACAAATCAAGTAGAACGCTATTAAGAATGTGTTTAGAAGACATATAGCCAAAATCAAGTCAGTTAAACTGTCTTCAGCAGCAGATATCTTGCATGCCAGAGGCCTGCCTGAGTAAAAGTTTGTTTGCCTGGTGATGTAAGGACAGCAGAGAGGAAGCCAGCCTGTTCTCCAGCTGAGAGTTCTAGAGCCTAGGAACTGCCAATGAAAAGGTCCTCTGTTGCCTCCCCAGCAAAAGTGCCTCTGAGGGTAGGACTGAGAGAGGGGCCTCCTCATAAAACCTTGGCAGACTTTTAAGGGATTATGTGTTTGTTCAAATAGCTTGGACCCTTATTTTATGGGCCTTTACAGGTTATAACCAACAGTAGGAATTGTGCCCAGAAATGCGCTGTTAGTCAATAAAACTGTTGTTACAGGGGAGTTGCCTGCTTTCTGTACTTGGCCCCCTTCAGCAGTCTTGGCTTCACATCTTGTTCATCTGAAGTTTCTAAACACTTAAAAAAAAAAAAAAAAAGGGCCCCACATGGAGTGTATTACAGTAATCAATATAGGGTGTGACTAAAGCATTTGTTGCTATGGTCAGATCAAATAATTTTAAGAACATGTGCAGTTGATACACTAATCTGAGCTGTACAAACACATGCTGGGCCTCTCCCAGGACCTCCAGGTTCAAGTCTGAATCCAGGAATACATCGGAAGTGTGATCCTACGTCTTCAAGGGAAATATAGCCCCATCCAGTGCAATCTGAATCCCTGTTCCTTGATCTAACTTTTCAATAATGAGCAGTACCTATGTTTTGTCTGGATTGAGTTTGCCCTAATTCAGTTTGTTAATGCAATCAGATATTAGTTTAGACTAGGCCATCTTTAGATTTCAGTAGCAATGGGATAAAAAATAGGTGTGTCATCAGCATATTGGTGGCATTTAACTCCCAGACTCCAGGCAGCCTTACCTGAGGTTTTATGGGCATGTTAAATAGCATGGAAGACAGCATGGAACCCAGAGGCACACAACTGGTCAACAGCCATGTATTAAACAAGAGTCTTCCCAGTATCATCTTCCAGAATCACCCTCTCAGAACGGTAAAAAAATTGTTTCCAAATTTCAGCCCAGATTGATGCTTCATAAGAATACTATGGAAAGTGGTATCTAAACCCACAAAAATGTCCAGCAGAAGTGGAACTTTCCTGTCCATAACTCTCCTGTCCTGTTCCTAAAATAAATCAAGGTGATCAAAGGGCCCTCCACATAACTGGATCTGAAGCCAGTTTGAAATGGATTTATATAATCTATAATTTATATAATATATAGTCTATATAGTCTTAACTCATTCAGAAAACCTGGCATTAGATGTGCTTCTAAAAAAGCCTTTTACTTCTAAATGTTGTCAATATGTCAGTCACTATGTAAGTTAAAATGTACTTTCTTATCAGGGCCGATTTATCTGGAAAACTGCTTAGAAATCTGAAAGTTGCAGTATTCTGTTGCCTCAGCTTGTTTCCTCGCAATTATTACATTTCGGTACCTTGGAAAAAGGGTCGGAGGGAAGGATGTGTGAAGCAAATAATTTATATTGAAGAAGAACAATTAATGTATAAGGGAAGTGAAATTACTGTAGTATAGAGTGCAATGTTCTTTCTTTACCTTTCTTTAATAGGAAGAGCACAGAAGGGAAACAACTCTATTAGTCTTCAAGAGCAGCCAACTAGACTATTGCTTTTTCTTGCCAGTTTGATGTCAGTTTTCAAGGAAAAATGTTCCTTTAAAACACATGGAACTCAAGAATAGAAAATAAATATTGGCATGCAGAGTGTTGGTCACAGATCAGGTACTTGAAATGAAATATTGTAAAGTAAGACAGTGTTAGGCCACAAAGGGGAAGTTGTAAATAAAATGGGCTGGAAGAAAAGATTATTTCACAGTATTTTTTGAGAAGAATTATTTGTGTGCGTTCAGTTCTAATAAGAGAATCTGTCATGTTCAGGCAGTGTTCTTTTATTGTCTTGTGCACTTTAAACCAGAAGTTTGTGAGCGTATGCTTATTTATTGTAGTAAACTAATTTCTTCAGTAGAGACTTCTCTTAAGCAGTTGGAACTTACAACAGTTCTGTTTAGTAAGACAGTTTAATAGAAACAATCCAGTGCAGTGGTCTAGGTTCTTCTCTTTCAATGGTGATATGATCTGGTAGCCACGCACCATGATGCTCACATTTTGACCACTGCAGTAGCTCTTGGCTTACAGTATGATGACTTTAGTTGGTCTCCTACAGTCAGTTCGTATGTGCTACGTATATACCACTGTCATAATAAGGTAGTCAGGCTTTGCTCGCTTTTAAAAAAACAAACAAACTGAAAGTCTATTTCTTAATGATACAGTTGGCAGCACGATATTATAGGTATTTGGCTGGGGTTAGCATTTGTGAGTAGGATAGTTGGTTAGTTTGACCAATTATATTGAAAGAGTAGAATGGGGACCAATGTCAGAGACCCTCTCCTCCAAGTTATTCCTTTTAAGACTTACGATCTTTTAAAAACAAAGCATACAGCCTACTTTGTTAGTCACGCTTTATTAATTACTTAAAATATTTATCTCTCCCTGTATTGCAGGATCTCAGAATAACATGCAATAAAATCATTTCAAACATTTTAATGTTTAACAACTTAATATGTTAAAACTGTAAAATAGAATGTAAATAGTATGAGAATATAGTAAACTATATGAAAATTTAAGAAAAGTTTAAATCAGATAAGTTACAAATTGGATAAAATCATTAGATCCCAAGGCTTTAATTAAAAAACACCATATTTTTACATGATATGTTATTTTAAGAAGCTTAATGATGAATTTGAACATTTGAGAGTATGTATGCTAGAAACTGGGACCAGTTTCTCTGAAAGGTTGCCATGTGAATCTGCCCAGGTTTTAAGATCTTTGGAAGAGACTGTTCTTACTGTTCTACTGATACTTGATGTCTGTCTCTGACAGGGAACCAGGATAGTGCCTTCTCAGTGTCTGCTCTGGAGTTGCTGTAAAGGAAGTCTCTTTATCTGAAAATGGAAGACTTTTTTCCAGTTAAAAATTAGTTGAGTTATCTCAAGATTTCCATTTCTAGTGTTTTTAAATTAATTTAATGTAGATATGAGAATAATGGGGCTGGCAGGACCCATCTGGAGCCCTCTCAAATCACATTTTGAAAAAAAAAGTTGCAAAGAACCTCTCAGGTCATGGTTTCATGGTTAGACACTCCTTTGGTGGGCCCAGCAGCTCAAAATCTGTTCTGGAAGTGACCAATGCATCTGATTCAGGGAAATTGCAGCTGTGGCAGCAGTCTGCATGGGGACTGGAGGTGCCTTATAGCCTCTTTATAAAGCAGGTCTGGTTAGCTGAAGTTTGCTTAGGTTCTTTCCCCTAGCATGTGCCCATGCCTATTTTAACTGGCTCCTGATTTACTGGTATGTTTTTGCCTGCTCCATTTATTAATTCTGTATTTATCTTCTGTTCTTGCTAATTACACTTGCATGGAAAGGTGGGATATACATTTAACAAATATATAATAAATGGTTGTTAGACCTCTCTATTTGTTCAGTTGCTGTGGGATTTCAGCCAGAAATAGAGAAATGTCTAAAAAGATTAATAACAGACCTAATAAAGCCAGGTTACCACAGCCTTAAAGTAAGAGTCTATTTTTTAAATGTAGTATTAATGTTTCAGAAGTAGTATGTCTTTAGAATATTTTTTTATGTATTAAAATGTGTTTGGATGTTTATGTTAGTGAATGCAAGTCAGAAATGGATGTGAGACATGGCCACTGGATTCTTCTGTTGTAATTGCATTATGTTCCTGCTTTACTAAATCACTGCAGCTCATTAGTAAAAGCAAGCCTGCATTAGTCATACCTCATCATTCTTTCTTTAGTAAGAATAAACCACCAAGTTGTAATGTACTTGAGTGTTAATTAAAAAGTGATTAAGCTGTAATGCTGCTTGCTCTCTTGCTAGTTTGGGCAGGCATTGACTCTTGGGAAACTCTCTGTAGCAGGAAAGAAATAATGGCGGAAGTGACAAAACACCTTAATTTCTAGAACCAAGGAGCCAAGGAACATTTTTAAAACCAATTTCCCATCTACCTCATCTGTCCTCATTAAAGAATTTTGCTGTATGATAAATTGCTTCTTACTACCAGATGGTAAACAGCCACTAGTATTTACAATATAATAAGGGAGCCATGTTAAACCACAGAGTCATAGAAATCATAGAATTAGAAGAGACCAAAAAGGCCAACTAGTCCAACCCTCTGTCATGCAGGAGTACACAATAAAGCATTTCTGATAGGTAATCATACCTCTGTTTAAAAGCCTCCAAAAAAGGAGACTCTCCAACACTCTGAGGCAGCATACTCCACTATCAAACAGCTCTTATCATCCCAGAAGTTCTTCCTAATGTTTAAGTGGAATCTTTTTCCTGTGGTTTGAAGCCATTGCTCCATGTCTTGGCCTCAGGAGCAACAGAAAACAAACTTGCTCCATCTTTGGTATTGCATCTTTTCAAATATTTAAACATAGCTATCATGTCACCTCATAATAGTCTCTTCTTCAGGCTATACATACCCAGCTCCCTAAGTCTCTTCTCATAGGACCTAGTTTCCAGGCCTTTTATCATTTTGATTGCCCTCCTCTGGGTCATGTTCCAGTTGTCAGTATCCTTCTCGAACTGTAGTGCCCAGAACTGGACACAGTATTCCAGGTGGGTCTGACCAAAATAGAATAGAATGGTATTATTACTTCCCTCAGCCTAGACCCTGTTTTCCTATTGATGCAGCCTAGAATTGCATTGACTTTTTTTAGTTGCTACATCACACTGTTGACTCCTGTTCAGCTTGTGATCTGCTAAAACTTCTAGATCCCTTTCACATGTATTGTGGTCAAGCCAGGTGTCACCCATCCCGTATCTGTCATTTGATTTTTTTTTGCCTGAATGTAATAGCTTACATTTCTCTCTGTTGAAATTAATTTTGTTATCTTTGGCCCAGCTCTCTAATCTGGTAAGGTCATTTTGAATTCTGATTCTATTCTCTGTGGTATGAACTACTTCTCCTAATTTGGTGTCCTCTCCAAATTTGATAAGCATGCCCTTTATTCTCTCATCCAAGTCATTGACAAAGATGTTGAATAGCAGTAGGCCCAGGACAGAATCTCGTAGCAGCCCACTAGTGCCAATCTTTGTACTAAGAAGTCCAAAACAGCCCCAAATACTAGGAAGTCCCAACTTTCTTGTATGTATTTTTCCGATGATTTCTGAACATCACGTAAGTATGATGTCGCTTTGCACTGAAGTACTTTAGGCACAGTGACTGTGGGGAGCATGTTCCCATGCTTGAGCAGCCCCATTAAATTAGTGATACAACTTCTCTCTCTGCACATACGTAAATAATGACCGTATGACATACTTGTGTGATTAGCTGATCTCATTTTTTAGTTAAGTGAACATAGATAGAGTTTTTGATTGTGCCACATATATAAAACTAAAGCTACAGTCTTATATTTCTGTACAAGTAAGTCTTTTTTTAAAAAAATTTTTTAAAAATTTTTTAAAAAATTCACAGGTACTTAGATACAAATACATACACATAGAACTGAGCTGCAAGTAAAGTTCAAAGGAATAACTCCTCACATAGAACTAAGAATTAAGGCATCTCTCTTTCTTCTTTCACCATCTTCTGTGACAGTAGGGAGTAGTTTTGAGCTCATTTTAATATTTGCCCTCTGTACATGAAAGGTGGTAATATGGTTATGGCAGAATTCACATTGATTCCTTCCCGCTGTAGGTCTGTACTTGCCAAAGGATAAAATTTGTCTTTGTGTATAGATTTCATCCACAGGCCACTCAGGGTTGCATCTGTATACACTGATTCTGTCAGGGCGTTCAGAGGGTGAGTGCAGTGTGACCAAGAAAGGTTTTTCGAAGTGGACAGAGAAGTGACGTAATGTGACCTTGGGAGCACAGCTGCAAGGGTGTGTTTTGGCTAGCCTGACTTGCAAGATCTTGCCTCATCAGAGAGCATCCAACATGAGGAGGTTGTATGCTATTCAATATTCCCATATGTACCTGGGTGCATTGGATCACACCATCTGTACCTGGATCTGGTTAAGCACTTAAAAAGGCTTAGGTGTAACACTGTAACTTACCTTAGGCTATTCTGCCTTTGGCCATACTGCTGTGGATTATTTTGGTACTGCCTCTGGCCATGCTGTGAGTCTATCTTCTGAACTGCTCTTTTGTGCCTGAATGTTTTTTGCTTCTAGGCTTGCTGCTAGAAGCCCTAACACTTATCTGTTGCTCTGTTGATTAAACAGCACTAAGCCTTAACACTTGAGTCTTCATGGCTCATTTTTCCCTGTCTGGAGCAGCTGGTGGCAGTTAGGCATTGCTTCCTTATCTGCACTCTGCACATGCTCTGAGGTGCATACCTCACATTAAGTCCCTGACAGATTCTTCTTATCGCTGTGATGCACATTTCACTAAGTCCTAATCTTTAAAATCAAGAAAAGAGAATTTTTAAAATATTCAAGAGAATACAGTGGTCTGAAGAGTTGACTTTTCCTTAATGAAAGTTTGGGACCTTTGTGTGTTAATGCACAGTGAATTGCAAGCTGGTTTTTAAAATAATTTTTCTACACAGGGTTTGTTTTTACTTCGAGCAGTCTTTAGAGCAGTGGTTCTCAACCTTCCTAATGCTACGACCCTTTAATACAGTTTCTCATGTTGTGATGACCCCCAACCATAAAATTATTTATTTATTATTTACAATGCCCCCCCCGGCAAAGGCCACCTCGCCGGCCAGGAACAGGGGGGCGAGCAGGGAGGGAAAGAGGAGCCGTGCATCTCCCCCGGGAAAAAACTCCGAGACACCCCCCGGGCTCTGTTTCTGCTTCGCTCTCTTTTCCACTGGGGGGGGCAGTGTGGGAAAAGTTTCCAGAGTGTCAACCCTGGCCGGGGGGGGAGGAATCCCAGCGCCTTTGTCTTTTGTGCTGGGTGCAGCTCGCCCCCAGAAAAGCGCTGCCTTGCGGTCCCCCGGCCCTTCCACAGCGCCCCCCTCCGTGGCGAGTGGGGCAGGGGCCGTGGCGAGGAGGGGGCCTGCCCCCCATGCTGCCGCCACCCCCCCCCAAACTGGCCTGTCAAATGGGAGGTTTTCCCGGTAATGGAGAAGGGGAGCGATTTCAGTCCCTTCTGAACAGGGGGCAGGAGGACGCGAGCGCATGGCTTGCAGTTCCGCACCACCACCGAGGAGGGAATGGAGCCTAAGACCATCGGAAATACCTGTTTTCCGATGGTGTTAGGTAACCCCTGTGAAAGAGTCATTCGACCCCCAAAGGGGTCGCGACCCACAGGTTGAGAACTGCTGCTTTAGAGTGCCTGTTTCAAGTGATATTACTTCAACCTGACAGAAACCCCTCCTAATATTTTAATTAATACTTTAAATAAATATTTTAATTATTAATGATTTTAATTATTTATTAATTTAACACTCAGATGTTCTTGTAGTGCTTTGTATCACTAATTTCCTCTTTCTGAGATATGTTGAGAATTTGTTCACATTAAAGAAAACTCTGTAGTGTCACCAGGTGGATGGAAAGCTTATGAGATCTTTGTTTTGAAGATGTGCTACTCTAAAAGTCAAGTACAAAAATGGAAATTCTGCTTTCCAACATTATATTGCTGTAGTAATCCAATAAGCTACTTCACACTCCATGAACGAAGAAAGTACACTATGTATATAAAATGTTAATTTTTTTTCTTTGAAGTGGTATTTGTCTACTTCATTGTGTAAAAATGTGGAACAAGCAGTACATGCAACCTCTTCAGCTGTGACATTATATACACAGTAAATTCTTGATGAAGAAACTGTGAAGAAGAGTTACACCTGGCTACTCATTTATTAAAGGCTAAGCTGCTAAAAAGTTGCCATAATGTTTAACACGTCCAGTGCATTTGGTTGTGGGTGTGGGTGTGTTGCAAATTGGGAGCTTTTTGTTGTGAATACTGTATAACATAGTGAAAGTGGCAAAACTGCTACAAGAATTAGAGGAAAATGCTTTCTTGTCAATGACTGCAAATAATTTCATGGGTAGTTCTTTGCTTGATGGTCCCCCTTAGCTTCCATCTCAGCTGGTTAGTATCTTCAGAACCTCCTAGTCATTTGTTCAGTCTAACAGCCATCTAATCCTCTCTGAATTATGATCTGACCGTGTCTGAGGTCATTCTAACCTGGCATGTGCTTCCAGCCTGTGTCCTTTCAAACATGTTTTCCAGCCATAAATATGTTCAATTATGGAAATAGCACATCCTGCAGAGTGGGGGTGTAGGGTATGGTAACACTGCTGCTTCTGATGTGATGGTGGCAGAGTTCTGTGCTAGTTAGACAAGGAGGTTTCTGAGAGCAGACTTCTTCCACCCATGGACCTCCCTATCTATGAAGAGGAATGCCCAGATTATTCTCTGGCTTCTGCAGTACCCTGCTGCAGATCATAATACTATATCCTAAACTCTTGGTCTTAAGTTTCCATTAATCCTGTTTGAATACAAGATGTATTTTCCATTTACTGTCAAATATTTCTTTTCATTTACTGTTTGGAAGAATTTTTTAATATATATGTGTGTGTGTATATATATGCAAAAATACTGTAAAAGTTTCAAGTTTCTTTCTTCTAGACCAGCATTGCAGGTTTTGTTATCTTGACAGTGGCTTAAAGAAAATACAATCATCTGTAATAATCCTGTAGCTTTTCGATTTGGAAAAAATACTTCACTGACAGCTGAGTCACTTCTTTTGATGCACCCTGCTGAGTGTGGGTGCATAAATGAATCAATTACACTGACAAACTGAAATAATTTTGTCACAATATAGTGTGAGTTGCAAATAAAGCATAATATATATTTTAACATTATTTTCAAGTTGAGACTTCAGAATTAGGACAATACTTTTAAAATGCTGGGCCACTGGAGCACCTTGACAGAGGTGTGAAACCACAGTGGGAGAGCTGTGGTTCTTCTAGGTTTTGCACAAATGTGTTTAGGTGGCATTTGTTCTTCATGTAAAATCTGCAGTTTTTTTTTTTCTTTGCTAACATATTCTGTTCTTTGGCTGAGTACTTACTTGCAAGAAAAAAATCAGTAATATGAAACTTACTTTGTGTGAGGGTAGAGATGACAGTTAATAGCACTGAATGGAGATAACCTATGAGACTACATCTTAAACATATTAAACAAGAGATTGTGCATTCAAGTGGGTAAGCTGACCCCTTAGTTGCTTGTCTTAAGTTCATCACTAGATGCTAGGGAGCGATCTGTATTATTTTTATCACTGTTGACTGTGGCATATCCTCAATAGTTTGGCCTTGTATATTGTCCACAAAGGTGCTAGTATTTCTGCAGCGGATAAGCATTTGCACTTCTCTTTCTCTTTTCATAGTTCTCCAGGCTTCACTGGGACATTTTTCCATGTTTAGTGTCTTGTGATTTTCTCTGGATGTATGATATAAAAGTTAAAAAATAAGACTGGTTGTGCCAAGAGAATGCAAATCCTCAGTTTCTTAATTTCAAGATATATAAAGAAGGTAGTTGTAGTAGTTGCTGTGTACCTTCAAGTCATTTCTGACTTACAGCGACCCTAAGGTGAATCTATCATGGGATTTTCTGAGGCTGAGAGTGTGTGATATCCTCAGGGTCACCCAGTGGGTTTTCATGGCCAAGTGGGGAATTGAACCCTGATCTCCAGTGCTCAAACCACTGTACCACACGTCTCTCAGGTAGATGTCTTAGAGAGGCCTAAACAACCTAAAGGCATGATAGCCTCATTTTAGATTTTGAGAGAGTTGTGGTTTGATTAGCTTTTGTTTTTAGTTGCCTTCAAGTTGATTTCAACTTACGGTGAACCTATGAATGAGAGATCTCTGAGTCGCCCTGTCATCAACAGTCCTGTTCAGGTCTTGTAGACGCAGGGCCGTGGCTTCCTTGATTGAGTCTATCCAGATGTCATGCAGTATTACTCCTTTTTTACTAACTTCTACTTTGCAAAGCATTATTATCTTTTCTGCTCAGGCCTTCTTATTGATGTGTCCAATGTACAACCATCTGGGTTTAGTCATCCTGGCTTCTAGGGAGCGTTCAGACTGGATTTTCCCTAGGAACCATTTATTTGTCTTTTTAGCTGTCCACGGTATCTGTAGAACTCTTCTCCAGCATCACGTTTCAAATGAGTTGATTTTCTTTCTGTCAGTTTTCTACACTGTCCAGTTTTCAAACCCATACGTAGAAACTTTTTATCAGCATGGATAATCCTAACTTTAGTATTTAATGATGTATCTTGACACTTCAGGATCTGAAATATCTTTTGCCATGAAACCCCCTTGATGAGATTCTAATTATCTCATAATGTCTCATAATTTAACTTGATTGCCTTTAAGGGTTGTCTTTAGAATGAAAAATGCTTCTTATTCTTGTTAGTGTGTCTATATTCAGGACTAAATGAGAACAAAAATGGTTCTTATTTATGCTAGTTTTAATACATGAGTAATAGGATGCGCATATATCAAAAGCTTCTTGATGTGTACACCCAGGTTGCAGAAATACTCCCCAATTATAATGTTCAGATTAAAAGGTAAGTGATTGAGAAGTAAACTCTGTGGATGCCACTTGCTATCATTTTAATGAAATTAAATCCATTAATATCATTTGTGGAATTAATAGGACAGGGATATTGATAAAATAAAGTCTGGGACCATCAAGGGCTAGGACCATAATTACCACTTTTGTAATGCTAAACAGAGATATGTTGGGCCAAGTGGCTACTATGCAAATGGCTTCCAGGACAGTGCTTGCATGAAAGGCTGTGAAGTTTGATGCCCCATGAACTGAATGGCCTCTCACATGTTTTGTCAGAGCCTACTTGGAATGCTGCTGCCATTTAGATTTAAGGAGTTTGGAATAGATCTTAGCAAAGGGAACCACAGGATTGAAGGAAGTGTCATTAGGAAGTATCTTTGTGGTTTCCTAAGGCAGTCTGCTAGTGAACTGACTTGTCGTTGACTGATATGTGCTGGTGGTTCAGAATCTTACTAAGGTTGGTAGGGAAAATTTTGGCTTTTATAGCCTCTGTTTGGGTGGGGTAGTGACAGGCCACCTGCCCCTTCCACCCAAACCCTCCTTTGTGGAAACATCTGGGTGTGTTGGTCAGAACTGGTCTCTGAAATGGTTTTTTTTTTTTTTTGGATTGTAGTGTATTTTATTGTAAATTTTAAACATAGAATATTACACCACATTACATATTACAAATTACACATTGCAATATTTTTTCCAGTCCCCCTTCCCACCTTCCCTCAATCCCCTTGGATAACTTAAATGGGAAAATTTTAATAACCATTTCCCAAAATGTGGAATATTTTGTCAGTTGTTTCTATTACTTCCTTGTACCCCTCTGAAATGGATTCTTGAATACTGTTTCTACATCTGCATTGTTTTTACTTATGGGAACATGAGAAGGCATAGCAGCAAGTATGGGGTCTTCTACATCCTTGTTCCTCAGAACTGATTGCTTATAAGGTGGTAAGAATGCTTTTTCAGATTGTTTGTGGTCCAGGGATGGACTAGTAGTGCGCACTGTTCCCTCCTTTTCTCAGTAGCTTGATTTAGAATCATAGAATCATAGATTCTGTTTAACTGTGTTCAGTGTAAAGCAGTAAAAGAAATGGGTTAGTTAAGACAGAATTTAATACAAAACTACAGCTGTTAATCTTGCTTTAAAAGCTATGTCCCCAGACACCTTCTTGCCATATCTGAGTGATGTGTGCGTGTGTGTGTGTGTGTGCATGTGTGTGCATATTACTACAGGTACTATAAGTTTAAATTTCTCTAAACACTATCTTGATATCTGTGCGTGTTAAGGCTGACTCAGACCTGGTCCACGTATTCTTTTGTGCTGTTGAGTAGTAAAACCTGTAAACTGAAATATCTGCCAACTATGAAAGCATTTTCTTCTGTTTCTTAAGGGCCTCTCAGTTCCTTTGGGAATTCTTGTGAAGTGCTGATGGAAGGAATTTCAGAAATTGTTCTCCTTCCTCCTACATCCAAAAGAAAAATCACTGGTTAATCCCTTGTTAATCTAAAATGAGGAATGTGGATCTTGCGTAGCATTTATGATAGCAACATGTTTCAATCAATGGCTTACCTTAGGATGGAGCCCATGCCCTGCTTTGTACTCAGCAACAAGATCTTTGGGTGGAAGAGGAGGAGACAGCAGAGGCTGCAAAATTTTTACCCTGAAAACACTAGGGAGTCTCCACACTCAGCCCTTCACTTGAATTCATTCCTCACACAGTCTCTTTGCATGTGTTCCAGTTTCTAGGTTTCTTTATAAATTATACATTTGTATGGCTCCAGCTTTGCTGTACGATTTTTGCCTGCTGTTCTGAATCTTAATGAGCACCCCAGGGAAGTGAAGGTGCAAGTGGCTTTCCTTTAGGCATGGGAATGCTGAATACTGCTTACGTAAATGTTTGTCAGAGGAGGTCTCCCATACATGGGCTTTTGACAGGAGCAATAGTAGTAAACAATACTTCAGTAATGGTGGCGTTTCAAAAATCATTTTTGTAGTATTTTGGTGTCATGGTGATAAGATGTGATTCGTCTTAGATTTTATCCCCTCTCATGGATACATCTGAATTCATGTTTTTAATCTTTCTTTTTTTGCCATTAAATTGGTAGCCCAAGGCAGGACAGAGGCGTGAAGTCAATTGGCAGTCCTTGACTAGCCACTGCAAATCTTTCTAAGACTAAAGCACATTTTAATAATTTTTCATCTTTAGAATTAAAATGGTCAGTGTCTGAAGTACAAAGATGCAGAGATAAAAGGCAAAGAAAAGCATCCAATAAAAGTTCTGTGCTCATTTTTGTATTTCAGTACAACTGAAAGAGACTTATATTTTTCAAGAAATATATATTTGAAGCATGCTTTTAAAAACACACCTTTTCAAAAAGGTACTGCAAGGGTATCTGTCTAACTCATTGTACCTTAAGGTGTGTTTTGTGGGGTGCTATGGAGTGACACTGGTGGAAAAGGTGACTTCAGGAGTATGAGGATATTCAGCTGTGAGCTGGATGTGTATCTTTATCAAAAGTGGATAGCTGAGGTTATTAGAGCTCCGTTCAGTGTGTTTGTGTGTGATGTCTGAACTACTCTGTAGTTTATGCAATATCTGATAGATAATAAATTAAAGTGTCTTTGGCTAGCTGCAATTTCTTCTCTTCTTGGGAAGGGTTATCATTGAAATATTTATCATGCAAAAGATGTGGAGGTGTTTATTGTTAGATAGTAATCATTTTAGGATTAAAAATTAAATTAAAAATTCAAATCTTAATGAATTTCCATGGCTAATTTTAATATCAAAATTATAGGTCACGAGCTGTCTGTCTGTCTACTGAGATAATTTTCCCATATAGTCCTCCAGCCCAAAACTTGAAGCTAACCTTAGACTTCATCACACCAGTGTAGCACATTCATATAGTGGTGCTTGGTCCTCATTTCTATAGCAGTGTTTAGACATGTTGGAAAAAGTCATGTATAAGTAGCAAAGCAGATGGTTCAGCTTCATTCTAATTGGATTCTACTGAATTCCTTGAGATGGGATTGTATAACCAACTCAATGGTAAAGTGGCTACTAATGTATCACCAAAAAGGAGGAAAAGGAACATCAAAAAGAGAGATGAAATTTGTATATAATTAATACATCAAATATAGACATAATTATAATGACAATCTATGATTCTATAATTGTGGTAGAGAAAGACATAGGAAACAGTTGGAGAGGACTGCTGCACTTAGGCAATAATTGATAAAATAAACAATTTAGAAATTTATAAAAATTATAAAATTAAGGAAATATAAGAGACTTCAGGTTGAGATGGTGCTGAAAGTAGAAGCATTGTGTAAGCTTTGTTGTTTGTTTTACCTTGTTTTATCTTCTAAGCAGTTTGTTTTAATTATGGCATTTTTTCCCCTAGCAAGTGCTAACTAGAAAGTGGTCAGGCTTTTCTTAGTGAACTTAAGTATTTTAAGGATTTGTTTTAAACCTTTAAACTTTTCTTTTTGATTCCGTGCATCATATGTCATATGTTGCTGTTAATATGTGGGAGAGTCCACTGGCCTGATTAGATTTTAGAAGACTTTCAGATGGAATATTTTACATTTTCTTAGGAAGAGAATGCAGAATAAGGCTGTTTAATTTTAAGTCTTTTAAAACACTCTGTTTTTTAATCTCAACAGTACATTATTTAGTAATTTCTTAATATTTTAGAACAGTTAAATAAATTAACCCCCTTGCTCACAACTAAGATGTGTGGAAGATCCATGCTGTCTGCATCTGTGCCATTGAGGCGTACTGTCTGCACTAGAGATTTTTGAGTTTGAGGAGTCAACAGAGAAACAGGAATGATACTGAGCCTCAAATCTGAAGATTTTGTCTATGATTGATCAGACTGCCCTATAGCACGCAGCCAACTTCAAAGTTTTACGGGCATTTCTATCTCCAAGCCAAGAGCAGAAGAGTGGGAGCCCGGTTACAGTGCAAGAGAGAGGTTAAAGAGCTGAAAGAAGGATCTGCAGTAAATGCTCTTTCCGTTTGTTTGCTTGCCAAGATTTTGATTTTGTTTAAATATGACTGCTCACTCTTCCCTGAGACTCGATTTCAGTATATCCTTGGTATAATCTCCTTCTGAGGAATGGTAATACCTTGGGCCCAACACAGATAAATGGGTTGATATTGTGCATGGGTAACCCCCAAGATATAAACAACTTTATATAGATGATTTTATCCCTTTATGATAGCTGCTAGAGGATCTATTCAGAAGGAGACATCTCTGAAAGAAGAACCCCTGCTGCAACTTGAGATAAATTGAGATGATTCAGTCACAGTAGCACCACATGACCTGATTAACTTGGATAATGGGAGTCTAATTTTGAATGGCGGAATGGACTTGTATAGTTCAATTGGGGATCTATGCTCGTAGTGGGAGTTGGCTGAGAAAACTCCATCTATTATCCCAGATTGTTCCCTTACTAATTATTCCCTGTATATAATCTCTAAAAATTGCTTCCTGACTATGGAGACAAGGCTTAGTTTTTCTTCTTCCAGACTGGAATTGCAGGTTCCCCTTCCCCAGTCTGCTAAAGCACCTTGCCACTTTATAACAACTCTGGCCTTCCCAAAAACACCACTTTAATGATTTGTGGTAGTGTGGTTCTGGTTGGTTATAACTACTGAAAATTATTCAGCTGAGTCTAGATTTATAAAAATATACTATAATCTTTATTAAAACAACAAACAGAATACAGTCAGTATTGGTTTTGTATGTATGTCCAAACTCAAACAGATCTTCAGAATGTGTTTAAACAGTTTCTTATATCTCTATAACAGCACTAACGTTATGTACCTAACATTGTCCGGGATTTTATTTTCTCATAGGTAATACTTGTTAGAAAGATTTGAGATCCTGTGTCTCCAGTTCCCCAAACTGTGTTGTCCAGTACCTGTAACTTTTCCCCATATTCCCCAATCTAATCTGTATTTAGTGTTATTAAGATACAGAGGTTGGCTTCCTGAGGGAATACACTACTCTCCTCCTCCTTGCTGCTAGGCTTTGTCTCCGTAGCAACCAACCTATTCAAGACAGGCCCAAGAGCTCTTTGGCTGAGAATTCTAAAGGCCTCTCCCTAAACTGCAAACCCCAGGATTCCATAGAATCTTCACAGACAGCAAATCATATGAGGTTGTCACGTGACACAGCCAATCATGTGAGGTCTTTGACTGCCTGACACAGACAAACAGACAAACTTTGACTTGTGTATATTAGTAGATAAAAGCACATGTCTCTCTCAGACACACAGACCTCTGGCGTGCCTTTTTGACGAGAACTCTAGTCCCAGATTGAGGTCACTCTCTCTGACCAGATTCAAAAGTAGGTTGAATTCTTTTCTGCCTTCTCTCTCCAGGCTTTCTCTGAGAAAACATCTCTTTCATCCATCCCCCTTGGTTGACTGAAAACCTCTCTGACTGAAGGGCTCTTAGCTGTAGCTCTTCCAAGTTTGACTAAACCCAGTTCAGTGCCTACTATTTATGCATTGCCACTCAGGCCTCCAACCCCTCCTTCCCACTAACAGGGCTGGGTTTCCCTCTGGAGTGGCCATTTCTGGTTGCCTGACAAGCTGTTGCCGCCCCCTTTCCTACCACTCCCCCTGTACTCCATCACACTGACCTCAAAGTCAATCTCTAAAATTCTGTATGAGATCTAAAGTAATTAGTTACAGGCCTCAAGGCAGGATTTGAGCTGGTGGCCAAACTGGTTAAAGAATTTTAGTTGCAAATAAAGATTTGACATCTCTAGAAGTGGCAGATAACATCTACTTTAGAGCTTGAAACAGATAAACCACCTCTGTGTCTGAATGAGTTTACCCCACTACTATGATTACCCCAGTACTACCTCATTTGAGCTCTCTAGTTGAGGTGGTTGGATTGCTAGATACTAAGGAATCTAAGGGAGATGTCTCCAATCTAAATTCTAACCATAAGAAGTCTCAGAAGAATAGGTCAGGCACTGGAAAGGGACACTTAAAGGGGAAGAAAAAAGGAGAGGTTAAAAGTAACTGTATAAATGTAGTGATAGAATTTAGTGATGGAAAAAATGGAAATTAGAATACCGCTGTCTTATATGTGAGGGTCTTGTTCCAGGAACCTCTGCATAAAACAAAGAATATGAGTGCTGCGTCCCATGGTAGTCAGTAGACAATGTGTGCATGCCTGCAGTGGTGAAGGTGTGCACTTCTTGCATCCACTGACTATAATAGGACACAATTTGCACACGAGGAGATCACACCAGAAGAGAGCAGACTGTACTGAAGCATTTTCTAGTGATGCCAACTCCTAAACAGAAGGAAATATTATCTAATCTAAATTCTCTACAGAGAATGTTGGAGCCTTATCAGTGGGCAAAGGACCAGTGGAAAGTATTTCCCATTCTGTCCTGGGATTCACATCTCTTAGATGGGATTGTCATTCAGGAAGAACAGTTGCCTCTTAATGAAGCTTCTTTAGTAGCATACTTTAAATATGAACTTAAGAACACAGGAAAGTATATGTCTGATTATACCTATCATTTATCAAAGGGGCAGTAGTGGATTACTTTCTAATCTCTCCTAGTTTGCCACCTGTTGTAAAAAAATTTTCAGTGGAAAACCAACCAGAAAGTGACTATTACCCTATTAAATTAGTTATATAGCTGGCACTGGAGTGATCTGGAAATAAAAATGCATATTGACTGGAGAAAGTTATAGTTTACAATAGATATGTTTTATGGTCCCATTTTGTCTGGTTTTAGGAATAAAACCTTAGAGGGCAATGTGGTGCTTATGGAAGTTACCAACAAATTGCTGATATTTTAAAACCACATCTAATCCAGTCAGATCCTTCTGAAATCTCTAAATTGCATAGTGCTAGTTGGTTTGCTACTGAATGCAGGAATACAAAAAAGTAATTAACCAAGCTCATTAGGAGTACTGAAAAGAATTACTCTGAAAATTCATATAAGAGACTAATTAAAAAACAATCTCAATGCTTTCTTGAAGAAAGAAAACTGCATTTGTAAGACAAAGATGGATGGATTTGAGCTTGGCCATCAGGCAAAGGGGTGAAATAAAATTCTGGAATATGGTTCATTCATGTTTAAGAGTCTCCAGACTCTACCCAGAATCTCAAATCTCAGTTTTCAGATGGCAACAATTTCTGAGGGTGTATTTCATGGTCCTGGGCCAGGTATAGAAAGATGAATCCGCACAGGTCTCCCTGACTCGGTCCCAGTGTCATCTCAAGAGACTGACTATCTGCTCAAAAATCTGACAGCAGGTAAATTTCCAGGGGAAAATATACTCCTGTCTGAATTACTTAAATTGAATTCTTTCTGTTGAGCCCCTGTCCTGGCCAAGTTGTTTTTTTATATCAATCAGATAGGAATTTTCCCTAGAGGTTGGCAGTCCAGTATTATCATTCCTTTGTATAAAAGGGGTGAGTGAGCTGCCTCTAAAAACTATAAACCAATAAGTCTTCCAGACATAGTGCCGAAAGTATATGACACGTTTTTACTAAATCAACTCCAAACTTGGCCAGAGAAAAATAACATCAGAGCAGAACAATGGGCTGCACTTCAGCATGGTAGAAGCACAATTGACCAGTGTTTTGTGGTCACCTGTCTGATTCATAAAAGCCTGATGAAACAAAAAGGATGCCTGTATGTAGCCTTTGTGGATTTTATTTCAGCATTTGACCTAATAGATAGACAGTGCCTTTGGGAAAAGTTGTCACAAACAAAGATAAACACCTGTTGTTTTTATTGTGGCATCTTTATTCCTATGTTGATTTAAGAGTGCTGGTAGGTCCAACAGGTATTCTTTTTGGTGAAGTTAACATAGAAGAAGTGTCAGGCAGAATTGCCTATTGGCCACTTTTCTGTTTAATTTCTAAGTGAAAATCTTTAGTCTTGATTTTGTGATCTGCAGATTGTAGTCCACCTTCTGTTGGAATCCAAAAAATCCAAATGCTGCTATATGTTGATGATACGGTCGTGTTATTTACCACTGAGAACTGAGAAGACGTCTAGACAAACTAGGCAGGGTTTGCAGCTAGGAGAAATTGGTTATTAACTATTCCAAAACAAAGGTAATAGTCTTCTCTAAGAGGAAGCACCTTCATAGATAAGTGGAACTTAGGTGGTAATTTGATTGAGCAAAGCCACAGTTCTAAAAATCTGGGAATACAATAAAAATCTGGGAAACTTGAAACTTCATTTAGAGGCAGCAAAAATTCTAATCTGTAGGACAGCAAAAGCAATACTAACCTTTGGAAAAGTCAGTGGAGGTTCACTAGTAGGCCCCATCTAAAAAATCTTTATAGCCATAGCTTTGCTGCAACTGTTACCTGAATAGAAATATGGGGATAGGATTGTGCTGCAACAGATGAGACCACTCAGAATAAATTTTTGAAGGAACTGCTGGCATTTCCTCCAGGGACCCTTCTCGTTGCTAATTCTGGAGGTCGACCTCCCTAATATTAAAGGAAGAATTCAAAAGGCTGATGAGCTTAGGGAATTGTGATTTAGCAAAATTATCTTTCATTGAGCGACACAATCAAGGTGGATAGGACCATTATTTGACTTAATTGTCCCAATCTTATTTTGAGAATGTCCAGACTTCTGTAATCCATAACAACAAATATTGTGTTAGAGATAGAATTTTTGGGTTTAATTTTGATGAAAAAAAGTGCTTGCTGGCCAACAGCAAGTGTTCTCTCCTTGGCACAACCTTCTGAAGAGAGAATAGTATTTCCAAGACTTAACCTTGTTGCTGTTAGAAAAGCCTCTATTGCCCTCCATTTTCAAAGAATGCCATCAGCTCATCTAGAGGGAAGGTATAAAGGTATCCCTTATACACAGTAGCTATGCATTTGTGGCTCTGGGGAGGTAGAAGACCAGTTCATGGTTTATTACACTGCCCACTATATAGTGACCTCAGGATGCGTTTCTTTGGAGACCTTTTAAGAGCAGGAGCAGGTTGAATGTTGGCTGATATTATTCATAACATGATGGCACATCATTCTAAATCCGTTACAGTCAAGGCTGCCACCTTCCTAGTAGCAGCCCGAAAGATCCTCTGCAATTACAAAAGAAATCAACAGTGGATTGTAAAGGGGATCAGTTTTGTACCGGTCATTATTATTTGATATTTTATCCTGTAACTTCTGGTTTTATTTCATGCTTGACCCTTCTTTGGGGTTGCTTTGCCTGATGTAAATATGTCAGTAGTATATGGTTTGTTGTACCAATTACATTGTATTAGAAGAATGTTTTGTAATGGATGTTGTACCATATATAAATGAAACAATTGGTGGATTAAAAAAATATAAAAAACCTAATTGCATTTATGTCAGAATAGAGAAAACATAAAACAATTTGTGTTAAATTGCTTCATTAAATGTAAGTTAAATACCTGAAGTGATAGCCTTACCAAAATGAAGATGGAAAATGCTGCCTATGATTTTACTGTTGCCCCTGTCTTTCAGCTTGTCTCTGGTGAGAGAGGAGGAACTCTGGTTAGATATATAACACAGTTCATCATAGTGGGGAAGACTGACCAGGTGACTTATGTAGTTGACAGGGTTAAAATTGTTTATTAAGGATTACTAAAGTAGTACCATTAAATTGCTTGGATGCTTAAAAGATGGGTAAACTTTGCTATTACGAACTATATAATAACAGCAACAAAAGAATTAAGAAAAATGCTTCTCTTTTGAAAAAAGAACAGGTAAAAAATAGATCTGTGGGCCATATTTCTGAATATATGCAGAACGCATTCTAATTTTCACATGGGTTACATTCTTTTTTAAAAAGAAATCGACATGCAGAACTGGACATATGTACTCAGAATAAGTCCCACCAAAGTTAGTGAGGCTTACTCCTGTTTAAGTGAAAATGGGAAGGACTGCAGCCTGACAGATGGAGTCTGAAAGACAACCTTCACCACCCCCATCCCTATCTGCCTGTCCCTCCTCTTTCCTTTGCCTCTCCTATCTAGGAAGGCAAAACTACTGTGTTTTTGTCTGCATTGGGGCTGTTTAGGAATGAGGAAGCACCCCCCCATAACATTCCGTTTGTTCTACATATATTGCCTAAAAGGAGAAGGATGGAGGTCAAGAAGTGCTAATGTTCGTTGGTTTAAAAAACAGGTGTTTGGTACTGTGAAGACAGTATCATAGGTTCTTCTTCGTGGTCTCTGCCGCTCACACAGTAGGAGCTTTCGCGCATGCGCGGTAACATTCGGAAAGTTCTAGAGCTGAGTAGCTTGGCGGGAACGCCTCCCCCCATCTGCACTGAGCATGCTCAGCCTGCCGAGCAATGGTCTCTCCTCAGTTCTTTCTCGTCCGCCGTCGCGTATGGAGGTTCGGAGTTTGAGTAGCGCTATTGGCTTTTTGTTCACGTGTGTTTTTTTCTGGCTTGACTTGGTTTTCGGATTTTGGACTTTGAAATAACTCAACATGAGAAATGTTGTGAAACAGGTGCTTTGCATGCAGGATGAGAAGATGGCCTGAGCTCACCATTATCTACAACTAGCACTCCATCATTCCTTGTTTTGAGAATTCAAGGCACTTGGAGAGGCTTGAGGAGTCTCTCTAGCACTTTTGCCTGTTAATGACAGAGCTGTTCAGCTGAGGCTTTTTAAAACTGACCTTTTTAAAAACAATATTTTCCCTCCGTCAGAGTTTCTAGTTGCCTCTTTGTATACACATACATACATATGCCTTCTACCTGCCTTTTGCCAGATAAGGCCTTCCCTGTGCCAGTGGGTAGACACATGTCCTTTTTCTAGGTTCCCTGGGAAATGCTGGGTGTGTGGTCACCTTGCTCTGTATAAAGAAGCACACACTGCAGATTGTACTTTTTCTTATTTTCTTCCATACATCAGTGTTTGCTGTAGTGCCAAGCATTTCTGTTGTTTTCTTTAAAAGAAATGTTAGAAATTCATTAAAGTACTTAGTGTTCTAGAAGTGATATAATACCATAATATTTTGCCCAGGAGATTCTGTGTTTTGTTTGAACTTATTCCCTGTCCAGATGTTGCTCAGTCTTGCTTATTTGCATGTGTTGCATTGTGTCTAGACTGACAGACTTGGAACTTCCCTAAAAGAATTTCACAATCGTTGGCAGTTTTGATCTGTTGTGTGGAAATTATTAATCTAACATACTATTAGCTATTCTGTTTATCTTGAGGAATGAGTTATCTTAAAAGGTATGCCATTTGGCCTGGGGTGATAAAAACTGTGAATTAACCAGTGATCACTTCTGCTGCTCTTTTGAAAATTTTACGTTACAGAGCATCCTGAAGATAGGAGTACTGACAGGAATACCTGGCAGGAACTTTTTATTTTATTTTATCCTTATAGAAGGAGGGCATGCTTCTTAAGATTGGGTTGTAATGAGAGTCATTGTGGTGTAGTAGTGTGAGTGTTAGACTGTGACCCTGGAGACCGCGGTTCAATTCCCCGCTCAGCCATGGAAATCCACAGGTGACCCTAGGTGTGTAACAGGTCTCAGCCCCAGAAAACCCCATGATAAAGTTGCCTTAAGGTCCTCATAAATCAGAAACGACTTGAAGGCATACAATCACCACCACCACCACCACCACCACAACAACAACTGATGGGGATCACACATTTTAACACGATCTGCCACATGTAAATATTATATAGCAAGCAAATTAGCATATTCCAGATTTTATTTTTTGTCAAATAGAGCATGGGTGAACATGTACAGACATGAAGCTTGGAAAAAATTGGTTCACTTGTTAAATTGTTCATTCTTTAGACCCCTTCCCCCAATGTAGAAGAACACCATAGATTGTTGGAATAATGCTGCTGTTGTTCCTACGGTTTAATGAATTAGCTATTTTGGTTAATTACAGATGTAATAACTCTTTTCTCCGCTAGCTGCATGGAGACAGGAGAGCCTCAGCAAAAGAAGGTTAGGGCTGGAGAAAATGCATGATGTAGCTCTGTCTTGAGCAGCCTTTTGTTCTAAGCTGCTGTCTTGGTCATGGATTTTAGAAGCAAGACAATTGAGGGAAATGTTGAAGAAATTGATTGGAATGTATGGAAGTGATTTGTTTGCTCAATCAGAAAGCTTCAGCAGGTTTTTCTGAATATTAGGCTCTTTAGAGCTTGAAGGCTGATCCCCATTTGACATTTTACTGTAGTTAGTTGAGTGAGGAGGCATTTTGACTGTCTTCAGTTCTTCCTTAATTTTTAATTTATTTTGTTTTCTAGTTTTGGTTATTATTATTTGGGATGTGATGCAATTAATTCTCTGTATTGCTGTAATGTATTTTTTGTTCACATGGTGATGGACACTCAGATACTTCAATAAAAAGTTTTTACCACTCCCTCTTTCTCCTCTCTTGGCGTTTCCCCCACCTCTGTCTCCCCAAATATGCTTTTCACCTACTCCCAATTCATATTAGTTCACATTTTTTGAGGGTTCAGTGAGTTTGGAAATCTTAATTTAAAGCCAGAATATTCATTCACCTAAACACTTCCTCCCATTTCTACTTGAAAGTAAATTCTATTGAGATCCTTTATAATCTTATAATGTGTTCAGTGTTGCTCACACAGTGCTGAACACTTGTGGAGTTTTAAGTGTAGTGTTTTCAGTGCTTCTCCCATTTTCTTCTTTCTCGGCTTTTCTGTATTTCCTCACTCTTCACTCCTTCCATTCTGCTTTATACCCACTACCATCTCTAGTAGACCACACCCTTCAGTGGGTTTTGTAATGGTTAAAGTTGGAGCTAAAAGATACAGATAGTTAAACTCACACCCTCCCATCCCTCTTGATGCCTGTCTGTCTTGTTTTTTCTGGATTTTTTTAACTGGATTTTTTTTTTTAATTAAATATATGGATTGGACTTGAATTCTCTGACACCTGCCTTTGAAACGTGCTGTACTCCTGATCTTTGTAGATCATGCTGCTTTATTGTTAATTGGGGAAACAGGAAGCATATAGTGATTCAGTTGTAGAGAAAAATGGTCTGCATATGCACATAGGCACTCAAAACATTTCTGATTAAGGATTCTCTACCTTTGATTCACTGACTGATCTTTGTAGCCAGCCACTTATTGCTGCACTTTCAGTGAATCAGTGCTTCTAGCTGAAATCAATGCACCATTCCTTACTAATACTTACCATCACTCATTATTAATAAAGGTGTTTGAAAGTTGAATGGATGGTATGTGTGTTGGCAGGGGGAAGAAAAAGGAGAAGTGCAGATCTGTGAGAACTAACTGAACAGGTAGTGAGATGACATCCCTTGCTTTAGGACAAGTCTTTCTCAATCTGACGGTTTCCAGCTATGTTGGAGTCTGTACATGTGGAGCCCCATACATGTGGCTTCCAGGCATTATTTTTTTTGGCAATGTAATTTATGTAAGTGTTCTGTCCTGCTTTGATTCTATTACAGAACTGAGTCATGTCCCTTTGGATTATTTTCTGTGCCTGTGACTTGAGGAAGCACTTTGTCTTGCACACAAGTCCGTGACTGGTGTCTGTGAACCCTATATTTTCATAAGCTCTTGATCAAGATGTTCCCACTGAGACTCACCATCATTGTTACAATCACTACTGCTTATTCGTTTGTCCTCTGTCCGGGCCCAGTCTGTTGGAAAAAGGCAGGCAAGCCCAGTGGAAGGTGATACCCATTCTCCATTCTCTTGCTATTGCTTGTCCATCTGGAGAAGCTAAATGAACTGACAGAAACAGCAAAGAGAAAGCAGGAAAGCAATGGATGTCCCATTCTCCATTCTCTTGCCATTGCTGGTCCATCTGGAGAAGCTAAATGAACTGACAGAAACAGCAAAGAGAAAGCAAGAAAGCAATGGATGTCAGCTGAAAACCTACTGCTGGGTTCTGGGGCCTTGGCAAGTGCACAATGATGTATGGTGATTACAACTTGCCTACTTCTAGTAGTGAATTTTGCCACATTAAAAGTCTTCATGCTTGTGTGTGCATGCATGTATATGCACCCCACACAGCTTCTCTCTAGTCCTTACTGGTAAAAATGTGATTAATAGTTCAGAAGTAGTCTTACTTGGTGACGAGGAAAATCACTGTTTACAGACCAGGTTTTGTTATACAGTCAGCCCTCCACATTTGCTAGGGTTATAGACATAGGGCTAGGACTGTGTGTGTGTATCTGTGGGAAGGGGGTTGAGGCATGGTGGGGAGCATGCATACCTAGAGTCCAAAACAAATCAGGTGAAGGAGAGAGAAAAGGCGGTGGGTTGGCATGGTGGCCCTATATTTCCTCTCTTCCACCCATCTCTTTGCTGGGGGGGCACTGGGAGAGGGTTTATGATGGTGAAAAATTGGGCTGTGATCCATCCTCAACTGGCCCGGCAGCTGATGGCAGTTTCTCTGGCGGTGGAGGACCAGAGGTGGATTTTTAAAGAGCTGCATGGCCTGATCAGAGCCACTGAGATGGAAGGTTGAAGAAACTCACAAATAATCAAATTCATGAAAGTTAAACCTGCAAATGTGGAGGGCTGACTGTATAACTACAAGAAAAGCAAAAAAGGCCTAACCTGGGGAAAATACTAATTTTCCATTAACAATACACAGCGATTTTCCAGCCTGGTGTGGATTGATCTATAGGAACTGTTTAAGATAGCCTACCTTCGGTCCCTAGCTGTATCATTTCATTTCACCTTTCTTGTCTGGTTTTTATTACAAAATTACAAAATGCTTTATTTCTCCATCTTTTTCTTAAATTTTTTACTTCTTTGGAGAGCTGTAATTCAACTCTGAGGCTGTTATTGAGTCAGGTAGTTTATCTTCAGTCGCTTGAGGTTTCTTGTTCAGAGGCTGTGTTCAAAGGAAGGTGTAATGCCTAGTGAAGGAAACTTCAGATTCTGTCAAAACTGCCAGTCTTTCAACTCTTGTATTTGGTATCTTGGCTCACATTGCTTATAGTATATTTGTTTTCTGCTGTGATCTAATGACGATTTGCTTCTAATTTCTGTCTCTGTGTTAGATTATGATGAATCCGGAGACCAGTTTTTTGGGAGCAGTTTGCCTGTCCCTCAGTATTCTAAATCCAACAATTTAAATGATCTCTTGGAGAGCTTGATTCATACTACATGTACTTTTGATATCCCAAATTTGCAGTGAACAATCAAAATGACACTGGTAGGAGGCCAGAGGCAACATGAAACCAAAGATAATATTGACTCTACCACATAGAGTGCCATGGCTAAATCCAGTGCTGTACCTTGAGGTGTACAGCATTTCCCAGTCTTGCTCTTTTGCGGATAAGTGAAATTGCATGTATGTATGTATGTATGTATGTATGTATGATGTTTGTATGCTGCTTTTTCTCCCCGAATGGATCCATGTATGTTAAAATGGATACTAAACTAAGTCAAATGTAGGGTAAGTTAGTACTATGGACAAGTCCTTAAGACCCTCTACTTATTCTGAGAAGATACAGAGTGCTTAGAATCAGATTCCTTTCTTGTTCAGTTAACATGTATGGTTATGCGCACCTCCTATCCTTTTATTTTAAGAAATTGCTGCTAAAGATTTGTATGAAAACAGATTTCAGGTCCTTTTTATTTTCTGACTTCCTGAGTGGTCACTTACAGCAAGGCTTACTATGTTGCATTATTGATTTGAGCATCTTGAATAATGTGTTTCCATTACTTTTTAATACAGCGTTTCAGTTGGACTCTGCCTAATCCATGATACTTGGCAGGGATCCATTGACAATCAGTTTTCTGTGGAGAGGCAGTAAGAGCTTTAGAAACAATAGCTTTAAGAATGTAATACATAGGTACATACATATATACATACATACATATATGCGGCATTGCAGTGGATCTTCTGAAAAAAGATGGGCTGAAACATATTTTCCTTAATAGCGAGACAGATGTGAAGATTAACTCATGGATTTCAAGGCTTTTTCATCCTTAGTTTTTTGTTTGTATGTGTAGAAATAAGAGTTGGTTAGCAACTTACCTTGTTTGTTCTTACAATAAGTAGCCTTCCAGGAGCTAAATATCCTAAAGATACCAGATCACATCTGAACTTAGAAGCTACGCAGGGTCAGCCCTGGTTAGTACTTGGATGGCAGACTGTCAATGAGTACGAGGTGCGATAGGCTGTATTTTTGAGGAAGAAACTGGCAAAACCACCTCTGAATCTTCCTTGTCTAAGAAAACCCTATGAAATCTATGGGGTAGCCATAAATCAACAGGGGACTTGAAGGTGCACACACACACATACAAACAGAGTAAATTCTGGCAGCATCTCTGTTGACTCATAAGGAGAAACTTAATTGGTCTTCTCCAATATCTGTTGGTTTCCTTAAACATGTAGAAGTAGGCTCTGGTGAAAGTATCACCATTTTATTGTTTATTTACAACATCTTTATGCAACACTTTTCTGAAATTTTGAAGTTTCAGAATTAACTTGTTCAAATATGTCTACCGGGACTTTGAGAATGCATTCAGTGGTTAAAAAGGTTATCCCTACTTCCAGTAAATATATCTAATTTTATTCATTTATTAAACATATTCTGTGTTGTTTTCAAAGGCAAAAGGCTTCTCAAGGCGGCTTACATAATCCAATGGAAACATTAATAACAAAACACCAACAGTAATAAGACAGTCAGTCCAGACAGAATGAAAGTCTAATGCACAGTTCCAGCAAAAAACCAAGAGCAGTCCAATAAGATGCAATCAAGAAAAGGCCAAAGGAAACAGATGGATCTTCAGAGTATAATAAATAGACTACTATAGATTTAAAAGAAAAAATGAGTTCATTTCTTGGCTTTATATACTTGATCACAGAAATCATTGCAGCAGAAATATTTTATTAATATTTTCTGAGCAGATACAGACCTTGTTAGAGACTTGGGTAAATTCAAAGATAGAAATGGCCCATGAGAAGAGAATTCAGATTGTTAGATAGCCTGGTGCAAAAAAGAATTGCATAGCACTTTGCAGATAAAATTATTTAGATCAGTTCTGACTGGGATGCTATAAAGTGGATACAAGCGCAAAGAATGTAATGCTGACCTGTACTTGTCCAGTACTTTTCAATCTGTATAGCTTTAGGACCTCTATTGGAAACCTCCTCCCTGATTCCATACTGGGGAAGTATCAGCCACTTTCCCCTTTTTGATTTTTGATCAAGTTACTGTAATGTGTTGTACTGTCCCAGCTTGAGGGGTTTTTGGATGACATGGATTATCTAGATCTATTTCAATCTAGTAATAGGCCTTGTTACGGTATGGAGATAGCATTGGTCACGTTGGAGACCTGTGCTGGGAAACTGTAGAAGAAAATACATCTCTGTGGGTTCTGTTAGATGGCTTTTAATATCACTGACTACGGTATCCTTCTGGGCTGTCTCTGCAGCGGGAAGCACTGTTTTACTCCATTCTTACTGGGAGGAACTCGGGATTCATTTTCAACTCCTCAGTTCTTTGGTTGTTGGCCTGTAGAGTCCTTTAAGGTTGTGTTCTCTCCCCACCTCCACTGTTTAACATATGCAGGAAACCACTGGGTGAGATTGTCTGGAATTCTGGCATCTTATGCCACCGACACCCCCTCTGCCTCTCCTTGCTACCTAAACCTGATAAAGTTCTTTGGGTTCTAAACCAGTGTCTGCTGTCAGTAATGGACTGGGTAAAGGTGAACAAATGGAAGTTTGATCCAGATGAGACATAGGTGCTCCTGGCAAATTGAAAGGCAGGTCAGGGTATAGGGATTCAGCCTGTGCTGTACTGAGGTTGCACTTCTCCTGTAGACACTGATTAACTGTTTGGGTGTATTGCTGGATGCATCTGTGAGCCTAGATGTTAGGTTTCTGTGATAGCCAGGAGGGCATTTGCACAGTTAAATCCCTACAAATGTCTGATCTGGACACTGTGATGCATGCCTTTTGTAATGTTCTCTGGTGGGGCTGCCTTTGGTAATTGCGTCATTTGGTCCAAAGGACACAGCCTTATTGTTAAATGAGGCTGGCTTCAGGCAGCATACAACTCCCTTGTTGCAGCTCCCCTGGCTACAGTGCTGTTTCAAAGCACAATTCAGAGTTCTGGTTATGATTGGTATTGTTCTAATATGCAGCTGTACTGTAGAAAATAAATTTTTGTGCAGTTGTCAAAGTGGGCTTTAATTAGAAACAATTTCTTAGAACAAACAGAGAGGAAAAGATAAAGACATATCTCTGTTATTATTGCTACCAACTACATGAGTGCTCCATCTGTGACCAAGAAAGGTATATGCCTGAAGAGATGCCTAGCTGTTTTGGATCCAGCTGAATACTGCAGGTATTGTCAACTGCATCAGGTCCTCCATTTGCACCATGGTTGTGGGGTTTCCCTGGCATTTAGAAAGTCCTGTTTTTCATCACCAGATTTTGTAATAAATTTCACCATTACTTAGACTTCATCAATTTTGGTCCAGTTCACAGTGCCATCACACATCAAGGACAGTGCCAGTGTATCTTCAGCAAGTGTCTCACTTAGGCTGTCTCTATTATTTTCTACATGGTAACATACAATAACAAGGATGCTGGGAGTATTGAGGAGAAGTGTCTTGATGGAACCAGCCTTCTGGCTTCTTGTGTACTAGGGGAAAACAATTTAGAATAAACTCTGCAGTAAGTCCCATATGATTTGGATATAAGCATCCTGAAGGACTATATCCTCCCATAACAACCTACCTGGACTTCGAGATCTTCAGGGGAGGCACTGCTCTCAAACTCACTACTCTTACATAAAAGTCTTGTAAGAAGGTAGGAGAGGGCCTTCTTGGTGGCTGCTCCTAAGATTTGTATTCCCATACTAGTGAAGTTAGACTGTCTCTCTTCACATGCTCCTTCTTCTTGGCAGGTTAAGACCTTTTTTAAAAAAATAAATAAATAACAGGCTTCTGGGAGCTGACTTGTGTGTAACTAAAGGGTGTTTAATAGTGTATATTGTTTACCATTTTAATGAATGTGTTTAAATTGATTTTAATTCCATAGATAGTTTGTTTAGTCACACGTTAACAAAAGGTTTTGTATGTTTTTAACAATATGCTTATCTATGTTTTAATTTTTGTAAGCTGCTTCGAATTTCAGCTCAAAATATAAGGTGGTTTGTAAATGAAACAGCAACAGTTGCGTCAGAGGTAAAACTGTTCGATGTTTCTTGCTTAGAAGAATTGACTACCAAAATTTTTTATTTTTGGAGCCTCTGCAGGATATATGGCCTGCAAATAACTTGAAATATTCCATCAGTGTGATTGCCTTCGTTATCAGTCTAGAACAAAATGGCATTTGAGTAAATATTAATAACTGTTAATATTTTTAGATACAGACACAGATCTTCAGCTTAATTGTAATATACAGTTGTTGTAATAGAAATTTTTGACCATGAGCCTTTTCTTTCTTTTCTAGATGAAGACTGTTAGTGTTGCCTTAGTATTGTGCCTAAATGTTGGTGTGGACCCTCCTGATGTGGTGAAGACAACACCATGTGCCCGTCTTGAATGCTGGATAGGTGAGCCTCTTTGAATATTAGTATTTCTTTATGATTTCACCTGTACAGTTTTGAGGCTGTAGATACAGGTAACAATATTTTAGGCAGACATTTTGTATTAAAATGCGGAATAAAGCAGTCTGAAATACAAAAAAGTCACATTTTCTACCCTTCGACATAGGCTTAACTGTAAGCTACTGAAATATGGTCTTAGTGGAGTCTCCTTCCTTGGAGGTTTTTAAGCAGAGACTTGATGGCCATCTGTCGGGAGTGCTCTGAGGGTGTTCCTGCATGGCAGGGGGTTGGACTGGGTGGCCCCTGTGGTCTCTTCCAACTCTACATTTCTATGATTCTATGATTTGTAAAAAAGAGCTTAGCATGCTTCCAAAATAGATTAGGCCCTCAGGTTCAGGAGAACTCTGTGGGGAAGAAAATTCCGTAATTGTAAAGTAGATGGCAGGAACACTTCTCCACCTGTTCCCTACCCATATATGTACATTCATCAGTGTTCTGTTAGTTGATTTTATGAGTTACAGAAAGAGTCATCTCATATTCGTGTTGACCCCAATGCCTTTTGTGGGGCACTCTGAAAATTCTTACCTCACATAATAAGGTCTTGTATAATATTAGCCATTTTGAGTTAAAACAGTTTGCTGAAAAACAGGACTCATAATATAAAAGTTAACTTTGGGATTTTTTATTTTTTGTTACCACGGGGCAAAATAAATTTATTGCAATTTTTGTTGGTGATTTTTGTCTGTGAAGTAGTATAAATTTGACGTTAATCTCACAAATGTACAGAAATGCTATATTGTGATTTGAAGTTATTCCCAGAACTGTACAGAAATGCTGTATAAAAACGAGAAGTAGTTCTATACCACTGTCTCATTCTGGTTCTGGTGTCATAAAGTATGGGTTCTGATAATAATATTTAAAGCTTTTTTTAAAAAAGATTATATCTTAGATAATAAAGCTTATCAGTTGAACGTTTTGGGAGGGGGAGAACACAATTTTCCTAGTCTTGATATTATCTATTTAATCATTTTTCAGTGTTAATGCTGCCCAGCCCTTCATCAGGCATTTCCCAGTATTTGTTGATTTCATGTGTAAAATTTTTAGAGAGCTCCCATGTGGGTTTGTGGCTTTAATGAGAGAAAGTATTATTAACATTAGCAAATGCTGCATTATTCCAAGCTTGTGGAATATTCTAACAAATGGAAGCAGTGTGTCTTAAGTGAGCAGGACAGAAGCATTCCTGTTCTCTGAATATTCTCTCTTATAAAGATACAAGTTTTGCTTGATTTTCCTGTCCTGTTAAACTGCTGCAACACCAGGTATAATGCAGTTGCTAAGATGAGAGAAGGTTTTGAAAAGTGACTTTGGCATTTGCTTCAGAGCAGTTAACAGAAGCTTACAGTTTTATGCATGCTTGTTCAGTTGCATGAAGGCAACAATGGATTTCTTTTCACTGTTGGGAGTCTTAGAGTCCAAACCCCACAAACAAATGCTACGTTTGTATTCAATGTTAATTCTAAGCTTGTGGAAGTCCGTGTACTGAGTGTGAGTGTTAGTTGTGATGTGTCCTTCCTTTCCCCTTGACTAAGCATGCTGGCATTTGCAGCAAACAGAGAAAAGCAGTCACCTTTCATCACGCCTTTGTAGCGGGGTCTTACTCAGCTCCGACTTGCTTGCTCAGTGTGCTCTGTAAATTGCAGAAGACCAATCGGAAGATGTTTGTTTCCCTGTAGGGTTTTCCCCATTGTTCAGAAGGGCTAGAAGATGTTTCCTAGCTTGATGCTTGCTTGAGAAAGCAGAAGAGAACAAGAGAGATGTTTGCTAAAGCTTCATCCCCAACCCCCAAAAATGGAAGTGCTAGAAAATACAGTGCTTTGTTATCTTCTTTCCTGTATTTGCAGCACAGCAAAATAGAGAGTGAGGAGATGCAGTGCTGCCTCACTTTATATGGCTTTGTGTCCTAGGATCCCTGGGATATTAAGTAAGTGGAAGACAGAAGGAAGGTAGAATGTTTATCATGTGTGCAATAAAGCTAGATTTGAGTTGGGCATTTTCACCCACCTTGTACAAATGTATGTACAAATGTGTTTATGTATGTGAACATCATATGATTTCTCCCTTTTTGTACATGGCATTTGTTAACAAATACAGCAATGTTTTAATAGCCCCTAAAGATCCAGTTCTAAGGTGGGAAAGTAGAGGAGGGACTGTTGCATATTGCAGACCTCCCTTTCTGCTGCTGGCTCATCCCTTCAATAGATAAAAGGTCCACTGTCTGTAACTTCCTTACTGTGGTATTGGGAAGCTGCTTACTGCTGCTGTTATGGCAGTATATGAGAATGCTCGTCAGGGCAGATTGGAACAGACTTTGCACCTGCCAAATCTAAACACCCCTCAGCATAAAGAAAGGTATGCCAGTCCTGGAGTTGGCACACTTATAACTTCCCTGATTGAACCTAATGGAAGAAAATTTCAATAAGGGAGAATCAGCATTACAAAGTATCTACCTGCTGCAAGCTTGCATAAGTCTAGGAGGACATAGGACATGGCAATTCCTCCACCCATGACACTTCTCTCCCCTTACTCCTTGGATTGCTGTGCAAGAAATGCTTTTGCACTCTGCTCTTTTTCCTTTCCCTTATATCTGTTGCTCCTCTCTCCGAGATTAAAACTAGAATGAGTCGTTATGTCTTGAAGGAAAGTGAAGGATAGGTGTACATATCTTCAGTAATTTGCCCTGAATGAGCTGCAAAACACTATTGCATCCATCTTCCAGAAAGCTATGGTTGTTACGTGTGCTGTTTTCACTCTAGTGTTCACATAATATTGCTTCTCTCCTTTTAGAGAAATGACACCTGTCCTTTATTTTGGTTTTGCTTTATGGCTAGGCGTTAAATGTCACAACAAGAGTGTAGAAAATGTCATTAAGAAAGATGTATGCCCACTAGCATTTTAAGGAAAAAAATCTGTTTAACAGTAGTATAAATGGGTTGCATATTGAGCGGAAACAATGTAATTCATCTGAAATCTCTCTGTATTCAATGCCTAACGGGGATTGTGCATCAAAGTAAGGGAAGGAATGTAAGAGTTTGTTACAAGTTTCTAGAAATGGGCTACTGTAAAGCAGTGCTAGAGTTGGCTTTTTCCCCTTAAAATGTTTTGTGTTTTGTCTTATTTTTATCTTATATGCTGTCCTGGAAGAGTTCTCTCCTTAAAATGACAAAAATGACAAAAAAAGACAAAATGAGGTTCTCTAACTTTTGTTGGTTCCATCTGTCCTACCCAATATAGTCAGTGATGAGCAAACATAGTAGTTGCAGTCCTATAGCAACTGGAGAGCCAGTTTGCCGACCCCACCTTAAAAATCAGGCTAAAAATAACTAAATAAAATGAAGTGACAGAACTTTGTCAATAAGAGTTAATATTACTATCTGCTCCTTCACAAAACATCAGTATAATAAGTGCTTCCGTCAGCTTAGGATCCTTATTTCTGACCTATGCAAAAGGTATCACAGGCATTAAGATAACTATATGAACTAGAGTTGAGGCAAACATAGCTTCTAACAATGATTGGTAACTAAACACCTGAGGGAGATATCTGGGTAACTAGAGCAAATATAATGTCCTGATACACTAAAATGAATAACAGGAAAAGAATCCCATGAAGCCAAAATGTCTGTTTTGATTTTATCTAGTGTTGACCATTCTGTTGTTTCAGGTGGGACATTTTAATTGAATCATTTCATGTCAAATCAAAAGCAAATGATGCGTTGTAGTCATGGATTTTTTAACAAAAATCCAACAACCCTGCGGAGTCATTATACATTTTGAAATGTATCTTTAGCTAAAATATTAAGGCAAATGGAGCCACAGCCTTTTGAAAATCTGTGTAATTGCCTATAAAAAGCATGTGTTTTGTTTGATTTTTTTTTTTTTTGGGAGGAGGAGAGGTTCTGGGCATAGATGAACATATACTTTACCTATAGTAGTCATTACAGCCTCAGTTTGAAGTTTGCAATCAAAATGTATAGAGTTTTGTGTCCAAAGTAGGTAATTGGCAGTCAAATATTTAGGAAAATTACAAGGTCTAATTTCAGTGGGTGGCCCCACTAGAGTAGACATATTGAATCAGTGAAATTTACATAAGTGTTGATTTAAAGTTCTCATTGAGTCAGTAGATTTATTTTAGTTAGGATTGGCAATTGGATTTAGGCTCCAGGCTTGATGAATTAATTAGTTAATTTCTCACCTTTCTTCCAACAGAGGATCCAAGGCAGTGTACAGCATTTTAAAAGCCCAATACAGTTTAAAAAAACAACTTCATAATACAAAACTTAAAACACATTAGCCACTGAGAAGGCTCTCTTTTGTCCTCGCTAGACATGCCTGTGATGGTGGTGGGACTGAGAGAAAGCATTCCCCTACAGGTCTTAGAGCACATGTAGGCTCATATAGGGAGATATAATTTTTCCAGTAGTCTGGATTCACGATGCCTGTTGTCTTCTGTCTGTGGGTAGACACCATAGTAGCTTGTTTATGTTGATTTACCTGCTGGTGCTTTGTGCACTCAGTACATTTCAGTACAGTATTCTCATGCACACATGATGTTTTGGTTTGCCAGTTTTTCAACCTTCTTTTCAAAAGTTCTTGATTTAAGGGGCATGGGACCTGAAACTAATTTTGAACATATGTGTGTCTCTGCCCCCAGTGATGGCAGCTTTAATTTTTTTCCAGGTAGATAAGCTTACATCATCTGTAACATCTCCACAGAATATAAATTAATAATAATCCAGTATAATGACACAACCTTGAATACTAAATTTTGTGGATTTTGCATGAAGTTTCTCTGCTGAATGCTGACCTTGTAGTTTGTGCTAAAGCAGTGTTTCTGTGAGGATTCATGGTTTAAAATTACAGAAGCCTTCCATAGTTGTGATTACTTCTTCATCTCCTAGACTTTTCAGACATGTACCTCTTGTTAGCTCTTCTGGTCTTACTTCTCTTTTCCAGTCCTGTTTGGGCATTTGGTAGTCCAGAAAGCATGTATGAGAGAATGTTAAAAGTTTCCAAGCAACTGGAAAATATGCTCTTTCGTTAAATCTGGGTCACTCTGAGGTCTGCTATAGAGACACTCAGTAAGATAGATAATAACTTTAGAACTAATCTATACAAAAGGTGGTGGATATGGATAAGAATTTATACAACTCTATGATATTTCTAGCCAAATTTTGGATTGGTTTTAAAATCATTACCTTTGGATGAATTGCTGCTTATATAATTGTTTTTGGCTTTCTCCTCCTTGTTCGTGTCCTACCTTTCCTCTAGGGAGCTCCAAGTAATGTATATGAGTTTTGCCCCATTTTATTGGCATAACTGCCAGTAGGTTACATTAGGCTGAGAGGCAGGTATTGATCCAGGTTTATTCCATGAGCCTTGTGGCTGAGTGTGAATTTAAACACAGATCTTAATGTGCAAGTTCTGTTCTCTGTCCTCTACACACTTGTACAATGATATTAAAACACTTGCTGTATTCATGGAGGAAAAAAATTTTTCAGAATGAAATTGGCTCAACTTAGTCTTATCTGATTTGAATAAATATTACTTCTGTTGAAGATACCTTCCAAGGTAGACATAGATATGAGCAGAGATTATTTAGTAGTATCTTTTGTATTTGTGTCCAATCCAGTCAGCTTTTAAAAGCAATAACTAATGGCAGATTTATGTGCAATTGAGAATGTTCTATAGCATTTTTTCAACATAATCTGAATAGCAAAAATACCTGTGCCATTGTTCTTTGTTCTTTCCACCTAGAGCTACTGCTATTGCTTCAGTCAATACTAAATTTGTTCTTTTTGTCCATGATGGCAGGCAGGCTCCATTAAACTTACAAATATTCCCTGTGGCATTTCAGAGTCCACGGGGACATGATTCTTGCCTGGGTAAACGTGCACTGTATCTCATTAACCTCTCTTTGCACGTATTATAGCACATTCCTCTTGTACTTCAGAGAATAATTTGGAAACGATCCAACATTTCAGTCAAAATTCCAACATTGTATTGAAAGGGTGCTCTGAACTCTGCTGTGGTTGAAGAACGAGAAGGGTCTGCTGGGGAATGTATGGAGAAGTAGTGAGAAGGTATGAACTGTTCCCTGGCCCCATCTCTGTGATATACATGTCAGTAGGCAAAGTTTTGACTACTCTGCTCTCTCTTCCCAGTTACATTAACAGAGAAATGTGATTTTCTGAGTGGAATGGGACAGCTTTCTTCCTTCCTTTTACACATTCTTGCTTCCTTAGAAATTCTTCTCCTTTTATAAAATGCGCAGCTAGTGCTCAAAATATAAGTAAACATAAACAGTTCACTTCCTTTTGATATATACGGGCTTCCTCCACTAATCTGATAGGCTAAGGACTGGAGTGCTGTCAGAAAATGAAATTGATTGAACAGTGGAACCCATGTATTGTACTGTAGGGAGCACGAGGAACTTATGGAGGCTCGCATGGGACCGACTGCACATATGCTGGGTCCAAAGTCTCTCAGCTGGCTTGGCACTTTTTTCCCTCTCAACTGGCTTTGCAAGTAGCGTGCGCACACCAGTGGTCCTAAGCGAGCCTTCATAGGCAAGAAGAACTGATGAAAGAGCAGAACCTCTGTTGAATTAATGGAACTTGTCCTTAATTTGGAAGCATTAAAAGAGCGAGTTGTCAAATAACAGTTGTGTTGAAAAGTGGGGGCTTCCTGTAGTAGCAGCCTTTTGAAAAAGGCATGTGTTTTATTTTAATTAAGAGCATTCAAGAGACAGTTTGAAAAGTCTTTTGAGAGGGAAAGGGGAATTGTAAGCCATATACCCTCCCATGGTGGTTGTTTATCTGTGTGTTATAGTAAGCCCAAGGTAGCATACATGAGTTTCCTCTTCCTTACCTTATCCTCACAAGAACGCTATGAGATAGGACAGTCTGAGAAAGAGTGACTGGGCCAAACCAAGTTCCATCAGTGAGTTTCAGGCCTCAGTAACCTCTAGAACCCAGCTCTCTCAAATCCCAGTCCGTTACTCTAACCTCTATAGTATAATGTTGCCAAGTCCCATTGCAACAGAAGTTATTTATGCCCTTTGTTTGCTTTTGAGGTTGTTAGACATGACAGACAGACAGATGGCATCATTCTGATTAAGCCTAGCAGCTATCAGTTTCTGACCCTTATGTTATAGGCATTTCTGCAATACTGGACACAGTGCCATGTAGTGGAACAATTACATGGAATTTAATTACGTTGCAGCAATGATGGGAAAGCAGGTTCTCTGTGCACCAATTCTTTGTGATTGAAGGAGGTAAGGATTGATGGTCTTGGAGCACAGTGTAGAGCTAGCAGAAGGGTACTGTCTGAAATACTCAAATCATTTCTATAGTCACAGGGAGTAGTTCTGTAATATGGTGTATGGGTAGTGAAGGGAAAGTTAGTCTTTAGTACAAGCACTTCAAAGTATGTAATGAGGGTAATACCGGAGATGGGAAAGTTAGTAGAAAAGAATGTGTGTAATCACTGAAAAGCTAAAACTCTAATTCATTAACATTTATTTTAGAAGAGGGGAAAGTTTAGCTATGACTTCTGTATTTAATTATTTAAGTTAAAAAGCTATGCAGTAGTAACCCTTATTAGAACAAAAGTGGAAAATGCCATCACTGATTTTAGACACATGCACACACACATCAGTTCCTCTTTTGAACTTTAGAGAGAAGGAAGCAGTAGCATGATTTTTTTTTACAAAAACCCATTTCTCATCTAATCCACCCAAGCCCTTCTCTTGTTTTCTTTTTCGTTCTTCCTGGTAACCTCATCTCCTTTTAATTTTACCCTCCCTTTTATTTAACTTACTGATTCTCATGTGGATCCCAGTGAAAGTCCCAGGGGCAAGAGGTTCAAAAGTCAGTTCCTGGAACAGACAGGGAGCTTCTGTGTGGTGTCTGGTGTGTAACTCTGGAGGGACACTTAGATACAGAGAAGACCATTTCTTAAGGCTGCCTTTATTATTTTAAATCTTTTAACCATAGAATTAAACTATCATATACTAATTATGAACAAAAATAAAGATTGTTATAGCTGCTTACATTTATTAAAAAACTCACTGGAAAATGTAGAATTTGTTGGCTATTCAGAACAGTGTCTCATTTAATTACTAACTTAGTACTTGATTCTGAAATTAAGTTAATGCCGAAAATCCATCTTAAGTCAATCAGTGAAATTAAAAATAAATCTAATTGAGTTACCTCTTTTCATTAAAAAATTTCTAACTTGATTGATTTTAGATAGTTAATTCCTACAGATGAATAATGCCATGATTATTATGTGAGGGTATTTTGTTTGTGTATTCTCCATGTGTATGTTTGTAGGATTTATAGGCTTTTGATCTGAACTCCTGGTAGTAGCTTCTGGCAGCCATGCTGGATATGATGTTGAATATGTGATTATAAAGCATGTCACTAGATAGTAGGCATGATGGGAAGGCAGAGGATTTTGGGGAGACAAATCATAGATTGAAGGTGAGGGAGCTTTAGCACCACTGTTCTGAGCTGTATTACTTAAGGTTGTTGTTTGCCCTATCTCTTGATAAACATGGGCCTTTTAAGTAGGACTGGGCAACTTTGGAAACACTTTTCCCTGGTGGGCTTAACCCCTAATGTCTTCCAGCTTGAAATAAAATATTTGTTTTTTGCCTCCCAAACAGCAAAAATACTGATTTTTATGAGTTTTAGAAAAACTCTTTTGTATGTATAATAAGCCTTGAGAATTACATTTAAATGACAAATTGCCTCTCATAGGGGCTTCTGTGGGCTTGATTTGCCATTTGCTAGTTTGGGGTAAAAAACTCCCAACAATTTGTGAGAGGATTGAAGTGGGTGCTGGAAGGCTATACGGAGCCTGTGGGAGGTGCTTAATCCATTCCAGCTTTATTTTTTTAAAAGAAAAAGCTCCTGTTGGTACCAGTGGGAATTTTTATGTACTAAAGGTGCATATCTATGAAGTGAATGTGATTTTTATTAGGACCATGACAGGGTTAAACCTTCCCTTCCTCCGTGTGCTTCGGTGAAAATAAGGCCTTCTTATTCCTCCTGTTACATATAAGCCCACCCTAATATAGTTTCTAAAACTGAATATAAAGCCTGGTTCTGGTGGCATAATTCATTTGACTATGAATCCCTGGGTACCATGGCCCTCCACTTTAGCGAGGCTTTGGGGTGCAATACCCTCACAAAAGTGGTAAAACCACAAATGACTCCACCCACACTCCGCCTCCCACTCCCTTTTGGGGCTCCCTCCATCCCATCCATTCCCTTGCTTTTTGCTTTGGTGCATGTCCTCAGCACTGGGTCAAAATGTATAGGAATGGGAGGAGAGAGCTCTGGAGGGGAGAAGGAAGGCATATGCATATGCATGCCTTCCTCCCCTTTTCTTGCATGTTACATCGGCTTGCATTCTTGCACCAGGGCAGAAAGCATGAGAATGGGAAGGGGGAGCTCTGTAGTGCAAAAGGAAGGTTTGTGTGTGCCTCTCCTCTATTCCCTTGCCTTTTGCCTCAGTGCATGTTCTCCCATTCAGGCCAAAGACATGGGAATGGATATCTCCAGGAGGGAGACAGTGTTTGTGTGCCTCCCCTGCTTCCCTTCCCTTCCCTTCTGCCTGGGCACACTTGCCTTCCTTGTCTGCACCCTGCAAAATGCAAAAAAAAAAAAAGAGGAGGAGAGTGAGGGGTAAGGCATGCATGTACCTTGCAAATACTCTAACTGCGAATGCGGAGGGAGGACCATACTTCTAAGGAACAAGGAATACCTTAGCTAATCCACACAAATCCCAATATTTGCAATAAACTGTACCTAAGTTCTTTATCAGGTAATCTTTATTCTACGATATATTAAACCACACCTATATCTTAAACTTTAGCAGTGATATATGACTTTTGATATTCCTTAGTCTTGTAGGCACCCTTATCAGCTATTCAAGCCCCAGGAATTTTGCCCCTACCAAAATAAACACTTTGTTTGTAAGCACAGTTTATTTGGTATCTTTTGACAAGGTTTGAAATGATGGAAATGTGTGGAGATCGTTGGAATGTAACTTGTAGAATTTGGAGCTAACAGAGACGGGTCTACTATGGAAGGACCATTATAGGAAGTCCTTTCATTGTGCTTCTGTTACAGCTGTAGGATACAGAGAAGTTTTTGAGAGTTTTCATTTTAGTAAAGTAGAAAGACTAAAGTTCAAGATACAGAATTCTTCTATGCTGATACCACATTCTGTGTTTGTATGCAGTGTCCTTGATTATATCTGACCTGGGACCTCTGTTTTGATGAAATATGATCAGAACAGTCCAAGGGCTTACTTTTTCCTTTTGTTTCTTAAAAATAATTTTGATTTGTCTTTGAAAAAGCATTATTTTCCCCGCCTTCCTTTCTCACTATAAGATAAATACTATCCTCCAGAATAAAAATGCTAAGTTTGTGTTGGTAATCTTCACTCACATAAAAATTGTAATGTTCTGAAGTGACAGCACAGAAGATATGAAATTGAATATTTATGTTAAACATTTGGAAGACATATAGGTTGATCTATCATAGGGCAGGAAACTCTATTTGTTAAAGAATCTCAAATATAGCTTTTCGAGGGCTTAAGTGTAACACATAGCTATCTGATGCTGGGTATTTAAGATACGTGTATGAAAAATCAGCAACCTCTTTTTTGAGCAGGAGTTTTCCATATTGTAAAGCAATTCAGTTTGCGCTCAAAAGTGTACCTGTTTCTCTGGAAGTTGGGCTGATTTGTAACCCATGTTAGAGCCAATATAGAAGTTATGTTAAGCTTGTGATTTAACCTTGGCAGGCTTGAGTTTTGTTCACTGTGTCATGGAGAGCTCTGAGCCGGGGAATAGATTTAACTCTTTGCTCCTATTGTTTGTGGGCTTGACCTTGATTCCTACCCTAGTTTATCACTACTGGGAGTTCTTGTTAATGGCAAGTGACATCTCTGTTATGGGTATGGATGAGAGCACAGTGATGGCAGATGTATGTTGAGGAAGGCTTGCCTTGCAAAAAGCATTCCATAGCTGTTTATCTATATTTCCACTCCTCTCCTGTAAGAAAAATACCACTGTCCGTAATAAAAATCCTATGTTTGATTTGGTAATTTTGATTCCTATAAAAAAATCTGATGTATTGAGGTCACTATATGAAAGGTACGAATCCATTCTCCCCACATTTTGTGATTCTTGTTCAGATGGCTCTCGCATGGCTAAGCTGTATAATAAACAAAAACCAAACACACAAGGGCCAATCATATGTATAAAGTAAAGCTAGTTTGGCTCTAGAGCTTATGTCAGAAAATGTACTTAAGAATTCATATAGAACTTTGTTCCCATTCTAGCATGGCTTTGGTATTTGGGATGATCTTCATTTGAAAATGCTTATTCCTTTGACTCTTTGTTTCAAGATGCAGAAACTGTTCCTTCTTTGTATATTTGTAGTCTGTGCAGCCACTGAACACCAAAGATTACAGGATTTCTTTGAGACCCACAGTGTTCACTCACTAAGAATAAATTATAGTTTGGGGGCTGGTATTCTAAGATTTCACTGCACCTGATTTGCTTCCATGGGAAGATATTTGGAGCACCTGCAACATCTTAGGAAGGACTGCATATTCTGGCTTAAGAAAACAGTAGTTTAGATATGCACTTAATTTGAGGTATGATACTGCAGGAAGAAAATGAACATGAAGCACATCCAGATTGATTTTATAAGTTGTTTTAAAAGTAGTGTAAGCTGTCTGGAGGATCCTATTGGGATATAAATTTAGTAAGCAAACACAGAAGGAATAAAGTCTGGCTGATACATTTACTTGTATGTTACTATTCCACAAGATTGAGCCCAGAGCATCTCATGACATAGCAAACAAACAGCAATAAATATAATATTTGAAAAATAAGAGTATGAATAATCACAGTTTCAAAAATAACATAGTGTCAGTGTGTAAATACACACAAGAAAGAATATCAGTCCCATTCAACCTTGGATAAAGTATTACAAAATAAATTTATCAAATCAAAAAGCATATTGTCAAAGATGAGAGATTAAACCATAATGCAGAAATATATCATATACATAGCCAATTTGCCCTTTCTTGAAGACAATATGGGGTCTCCACATTCAACTTCCACACAATACTTGGCAAAATTTTAAAAAATCCATGAAAGAGTGGTATTTTTATTGTCTGAACAAGATGCACAAAATATATCATGCAGGCTTTCAAAGATTCACAGGATTCTTCATTGGGCAAAAGTGTTAAAAACCATACAGGAGAAGAAGAGTCACAGTGTTAGCCACAGGCCTACCTTTTGACTTAGATGTTAACTTTGTTGTCAGTTAAGATGAGTCTCTGGAAGGATCTCAATGCAGGCAGAGGCCAGGGCCCTTCTTGGCAATGTGAGGACTAGGGACAAAAGGGCAATAAAAGATGGCTCATAAAATTTTAACTCCATTGCAATCTTGTGCATTTTGGTTGGCCAATAGTAGTATTTCTCTTTTGTGAAATTGGTAGTTTGTTGTATTTTGCTGCATGGCCAACACAGCTAGCCCTGAATATCTTTTCTGGATTTGAAGATACAGTGCTTGGAATGTATACTTCTCACTTGTGGACGCTTTTCCCTCTCCTCCTCCAGTTGCCTTTCCATTTTTTTCAGGGGAAGGCCACTCCTCTTCCACATTCCACATAACCCTCAGTTTTGATATTAGCTTAGTCTCTGTCTACGAAGCATTTATTTCAGCTCTGCCTTCAAGATAGGCTCCAGAAGTTGTTTGCTAATTGTCAGCCCGAGAGACTGCATCAGGTTGGTGAAACAAATGTCATCTCAGATTATAGAATTTGTATTCCAAGTACAGATGTGCATGCCTGAAACAGAAATTACCACTTGACCAAATACTGGACAGAAATCTAATGGTTCTTTTGTATTTCTTAGATCCTCTGTCAATGGGGCCACAAAAAGCTTTGGAAACAATTGGTGCTAATTTACAGAAGCAGTATGAAAATTGGCAACCAAGAGTAAGTATGTTTTATGTATAAGTGCACAGCTCCCCTTTCCTAATGTGTGCATGCACTTCTGGTATTTTTTTTTTTGTTCACAAAGTATGTAACATAGCTTATATAAGGTAATGATTTGACAATAGTCTTATCCGACTTGTACATGTAATCTAGGATTCAATGTGGTTAACGTTCTTTACAAAAAAAGTTAAAATCCATATTTCTCTCTCTCATTAATGTTCTCATTAGTGTTGTTTTTCAGAATAGTTGAAGTAGCGGTTCATTTTTGTAGATTGGGTTCTTTATATCTTTGGTTTTGGTCCCTTTTTGTAATTTTAGTATATGCAGACAGAAAAAAAAGGGGCATGTAGGTGGAGATGGGCTTGGATTCAATAGACACAGTTCTATGAAATAAAACTTTCTGGGTGCAAAAGGCAAACATGGATCTCTCTGGCAAGTGAGATAACAAGCTGTTTCTAGAAAGGAGCTGTTTTGTCTGAAGTGGGAAAGTATGATTTGTTCTTGTCTGCATACTGGTACCAAGTGCATTAAGTAACAAACTATGGTTTGCTTAAACCAGAAGGGGAAGCAGGAAAACTCCATGCAGGAAGGGAAAAAGTAACAGCAATGATGGTGGTGGAGATTGCAGTGATGATGATGATGATGATGATGATGATGATGATGGTGATTACCATTTTTTGGCTACAACTGAGATTTAGTCAGAAACATGCACATAATAAATCATATCCTTGGCAATAGATAATCTACCTCTGTCTGTTAAGAAGGACACATTTTACCGCAGTACACTATTGAATCTTATTGTTCCTGAACCATAAGTTTCGATGTGTCTTGTGTGTTTCTTTAGATTGGATACGATTGTAAGGCTTTCCCCCATTCATCTGTTGTTGTTGTTGTTGTCGTTGTCCTCCTCCTCCTCCTTATTGTTAATAAGAAAACTAGTGTGTGTTCTTGCTCTTTTGACCTAAGCATCTTACTACTACATGTACAAATTTAGATAACAATCTTTTCAATCTGAAATCTTGTTCAGTGGACAGCTCTGGGGTGTGCTGTAGCATTCTGAAAATCTTCCTTTCCTAAAAGGAGTTCTTGAATGAGAGCTACCTTGTCTTGGCTATATATCCTTGGGTAAATTTACTCCTGGTTATCTTACTTTAAAACCCAAATGATGGTACGTAGAAATGTGGATATTTCATCATTAATTTATCTATTCCTGTATAATTTATAAAATCAATAAGGGTAATAAATGGCTAAAACAAACAGTTTCTTTGGTTTCCTGAACTAAGAGCAGAGGCTTCTTTTGTCAACAATTTAAAATGAAATTGTTGTTCAAGCTGATAGTAGCAATGAGAATAGATTAATATCTAGATTTAACTTGAGAATGTGGAATTATTTTAAAAAGTGTGTATGAGAACTGCTTTAATAGTGTGTTGCCAAAACCAAATGGAATAACTAGAGACCAAACCTTAGTAGAACTTATTCGTTCCATGTAAAATGGATCTTTAGCTGAAATGGGTTTTGAGTAGCAAGAGGCACAATCCCATTTTGAAAAAGTTATTACTGAAGACCCTTCCTTTTTTAGAGCCTAGATTATGGGGATGTTGTCTTTTCACTGACTTGAGGGGATCAGGGCCTCAGGGAAAAGCTCAGCTTCCATGTATTCTGATTAGTTTATGGCTGGAAAGGAAATTGAGAATTTGCTCCCATAGGATTCCTAGGCCTTGTAGGTACTTGGGATACTACTGCAGCTCTGCATGATGTCTCAGTAAAATACTAACTCCCTTGGGAAGAGGCATAGCTGCTCATGAGTATAAATTCTGTCTAGCTACAAGGGCAACCAAAGTTTTTTAGACCCTA
>CAOLHI010002723.1:0-233602 GCA_948474755.1 Ctenosaura bakeri | reverse complement strand
TGCAGTGGGTTATCCCATCTTATCCTGAAAGTAGCTGCGTGACATAGTTTGAATTAACACAGTGATTTCTTGAAAGCCACCCATTAAGCTTTATAGCTACGCAAAAGTTTGAACATAGGTACCTTTGGAACAGCACCAGCTCTGTACTCATTATGCCGTATTTGTCGGATTCCACCTCCCCCATCCCTCACTGCTGGCTATGCTGCCAGTGGCTGTTGTAGTCTAACAACATCCAAAGTGTCTCATATTCACCACCCCTCCTTTAAAGTCTCTTCTGTCAAACTCAAATTTTGAGTAATCCATAAATAGCCTCAGGAATAGTGTCACATGGGACATAGAAATTTGGCAGTCTGTCCAACTCTAAACTGGAGTTATAAAAGTAACCTGTTGCATGTTTGTGGAGGCAATGGAATTTTGAGGCTGAGCTGTTTCTCAGGTTTTTCCTGTTGCTCATCCTTCCCACTGAAACACTTTGAGTATCTTTGTGGATTCTTCAAGATCACTTTTGGTGTGTTTTATGAAGTGAGTATCTCCAGAAAAAAAATGCCAAGAAAATCCTAAACTATACCTTTCCTTAACATTGTAACGTAATTAAAGTTTTATCCTAGGTTTCTTTGCCTGCCAAACAAATCTGGAAATATCTTCCATTGCACAAAAGATACTCCATTTCTTATTATGGGGGTCATTTGAAAATAAAGTAAAAGCCTTGGCAAAACAGCTGATTTTATTACTCTATTTCTGCTGCTAAAAGATAGATTTCACTGTCACCATTTTCCATTTTTAAAAATTTTTTATTCCAGATTCTCTCCTAATTGTTTTGAAACAATCCACTGTTATTCTTCATAATTTTAATTCCTGGATATTTGATCAAGATTTTAGATAAATGTAGTCTTTATCTGATTTCATATTCACAGACAGTAATGAGATCCTTTACTGAGATGTGACAGTTATTATCTGAGAGCCTGGAATGTTACATTCTATATGTAAGATTTTTCTTGATTGCTACTAGTACTTTAATATAAGTGAGAACTTAAAGCTCTTGGTGATGTTGGAGGGATGTTTATGGAGGGAACAGGGAGAGAAATCTTATGCTACCAAGCAAATATGTCAGAATGCATAGAAATATGTGTCAGTATGTGTGTTTGTTAAGGTGCTGGAGCTGAAGGAAATAAACATAAGAGTCTCCAAATCTTCCAGGTAGTTCTGCTACATTTGTATGTAGAAATGGATTGCCATGCTTCTCCCCCTTAACAGTTTCGAAATGCTAAAAGATTGTTGAAAAGATTTTGGGAGTAAGGCAGAGGAAGTTACGAGATATATATACGAACAAACTAATAAGAACAATAATATATAATGGAGTTAATGTGATTTTATTATTATTATTATTACTGTTATATATAAATATGTTAAGCAATCAAATGTACAAAGATAGGCAAAGTGTTATAAAAGGTTTTATAAAAATAAAGTTTAAAAAAAAATATGAAATACCTGGTAAAAATTTATGAAATACCTGGTTAAAATTTAGACCAGACCACCAGTAAATTGTGGTTTTGGTTTTGGTTTTTTTTCCTGTTTGGAAAACTAGCCTCCTTTTAATTCAGTGACTGTTTTTGCACTGTTAAATTTCTATATCTCCTGTCATCCAAAGGATGTGTGTAGCTGGTGCACCTGATCAGTAAGTGAACATGCTAGCTTATCTGTCCCATTCTAAACTTTCAACAAAGAATTTAATTTGTGCCTTTTTTGCTAATATGATTTTTGTCCTTGAGACATTGAGTTGACTTTGGTTTGAGTTTGCCAGATGTAGATCTTAATTTGCTACGTGTAGTAAAGACATGTTTTGGAAGTCATGCAGGCATTTTCTTGTACTTTGGAAGAATAAAAATGATTCTCCATCTCTTCCTCAATTCTTTCAGCTTCCCAGTTTCCTTGAGATGGTTTCTTTACCTCTCTATCCTGTCCCAATCATTGCTGCTACAACTAGTTCCTTTGCTTTTCTTTTATCTGCCAGGCAACCTTTTGTAGCAGTTGTTTTCATCCTGTTCAGTATCTTTCAAGCATGGCTGAACTGTAGCTGAGTTTTAAAAATAGCTGTCCTCCTTAAATCAGTAAGGCTGAAGACTTAATGAATTTGCAAAGTCTAAGAAAAAAAATCTGTCTCAAGTTTCATCTTATCTTATTACGAAATGAGAGGATGTTTTTGTCTGAAGTACGCTTATCAGCTGTTCTTATCCCTTGCCTCTAGGGTCACCACTGTGAAAGTTTGGCTAGTATGAAAAAACATCTTGTCATTGGTAGGCCCTTGCTTCAGTATATGCTGAGTTGCTCGTCATTCCTCCAAAGCAAGCACACCAGACATATGCCCCATGCTTAGATCTTAAAATTTCAAATCAGTGTAAACACCAATAAGACATAAATACACTCAAATTAAAGTAAACATTTATGTGGTTTTTAAATAAATAAAGATTTATATCTTTATTTTTATTTTATAATTCATAATTTATATAATTTTATATTTGTATATATAATAAGAGAATGTTTATAATTTTTAACTGTACTGACATATATTGTTTATATCTTTGTGGAAGTATTTTTACAGAATATCAGGTGTTTCTACAGATATAAAACCAAATGTCAGTTCACTGTTTATCACATTTTATCCTGTCTGTCCTCTGTGGAGCTCAAGGCTACATATATAGACATTGTCACACACATTTTCATAACTGTGCTGCTAGAGAGATTAGGCTAAGGGAGAATAGCTGGCCCTCGTGTGACCAGTGATCCTTCTGACTGTGTGACAACTTGAAAGTCTGACATTCTGTCCCTTATGCAGAATGCCTTTCTACTTTAGCACAGCCAGCTTTTGTATTCCATTATTTTGACTTTAAAAGATTAAAATGTTTCAGTCAAAAGTACACCATGTAGCTACATTTGACTACTTTCACAGCATTATGCTTTCTATGGAAGCCACCACTTAAAACTTAGCTGTGATCAACATGGAAGCTAAGTAAAGGGGCACAAGATGTTGTAGGGAATTCTGCATAAATTCATTTCTCTTCCACCCACAAGCACTTGTGTCTCAAAACCACTACTTCAGTAAAGTGGTAGCTTTGGTCCATATGCTGTTCCCTGTACTGTACCCAGGCTGCATGAAAGGCACTGAGTGAAATTCGTGAACTCTCCTTCTCTTTTTGGTGTTTAACTGTTTAAAAAGCAGGAGCAATTTCAAAATCATCTTAATGGATTCTACATTTTTTAAAATTCTTTGTTTATTTCTAACACAGAATTCACTATTAGTGCTTTTTTGCTAGTTGCCCCCCAACCCTACTATAGTTTTTTTATTTGGTTGGAGAGAAATCTGGCCTTCATTGTATAAGAGGAAGAGGTTGCTTGCCTGTAATTATTCAAGTGGTCCTCTGTGCCCTCATATAACCTGCCGTACCTCTCTCCTGAATCACATTGCTGTCTTTTCCTCTTCCAGCAAACTCAAAACAGGGGAGGGAGGCTTGGTGGGCTGCACTGGGAGCAGTATGGGGAAGGGGTGGTGTTTCCCCCCAGTGCAACTTAACTCTAGAAATTCCCAAATGGGGTCCCTGGACAGGCGTGAAGACCCACTTATGTGAAGCACGGTGACCATGACAAAGAACCACAGCTGACTTACTACATTCAGGCCTTATTGCTTTTCTCAGAACATCTCCTGCTCCTCCCCTTTCTCCTCATTTAACCACAAGCAGGTAAAGGAAAAGATTTCCTCTTTCTACTATGTCCCGTCATTCCAGCTCTGAAAGAGGTGGGGGACCCGCTTTTCTTTGTCTGATCCTATTGTTAAAGTAGATTGATATGTATTTTTTGTGGGACCCTGAGATAGCAACTGCTCTTTGAGGCTTTGTCATCTAACAACACAACAAATCATGTGCTGCAGTAAGGAGAGGGTTAAGAGGACAGGGCTTTCAGTTTGCTTATGCTAGTTTTCCGGAGGTGATCTGGCACATTCCCCAGACCATCCCCTGGAGGTAAACATCAAGGTGCAGTAGGTGATATCATTCCATGCAGACTTCAGTCTTTGTTGCTCACAGCTTTGCACAACTTGTAGCTCACCAGACCCCAGTGGAATAAATGCTTCACCAGAGTTTCGAGACATGATTAAAAGGCTCAAGAAGGCTCTGAGAGAATTTCCTTTAATGGGGAACTGTGTGAGTGAGTATAGTGGGTGAGTTTCTTTTCTTTTTCCCTTTTTTTTTCTTTTTCTTTTCCTTTCCTCTCCCCCCCCCCCAGTTGTTGATTTACTTTGGCAGCTTATTTCTCAAAAGTATACCCACAGAAAAGGTTCACAGAAGCGGGGAAGTAAGATTGAGCTTCTCCTGTACTTCAATGATGAATAAAAAAATGTTTTCTAAGAGACTACCCTGTAGCAGGACTTCTTTTACAACAGCACAACTATCAGAGGAGGATTTGTTTTGAAAGAACAGTTATCTTTTGGAGAGTCAATGAGAGAAAAGAACAAGGTTTTGGTAAACATAAACCGGCTTTAGTTTCCAAAGTGAATTTACGACTTCTCATGCTTTGATTTTTTTTTTTAAGTCTGTCCTAATGTGTGGAATGACTTGGGCTAGCCGTTTTGATTCATACACACTTTTTGCACTTGTTTGTTGTATTCTGCTGCATGTGAATAAAACAATTATCACTACTGACAATAAGATGAAATGTTTTTGAACTTCACCTTCTCATCTTGGTTTACTAACTTTTATGGGTGATTTTTGTCAGCTTTCAAAATCTCATAAGGTGAAAATGAAAGAAGTGTGTCTATGTGGTTTTATATGGCATTGTGGGGTGTGAATAATCTTAAATTGGGCGTTGCGTGGAAACTCTGTTTGGATTTTGCTCACCCTGTTTCCGGCTGCAGTTTTATGACGATACTCGGATAATAAAGCTCTGCTTTCCAACTCACAAATATGAATTTTGAATACGTAAAAACAAATGGCAAATCTGTAAAATCTGCTTTTGCTTTTGGAAAATAATCCAATTATCTTCGTAAGATTGCAACCATGATTGGTTTGAGTAAATAACTTTATGTTTCATATAATCAGTCTAATTATCTTGAGTTGGATTCAGTCTACACGTATTCCATGTGCTCTCTCTGATATGTTCAAGCCAGTTTTCTCTGCAGATATCTCAAACTGTTTGAGCATTCTTCTTCCAAGTGATAGTATGCACATTGTGTGGGCACTGTAAATCATCTTTAACCGTTTGTTTATACAGCTTGCTCCTTAGTTGTATAATATAAGGTCTTTCCTGATTATTTAATGCTGATCACACACACTATAGCATTCATATGCTAGTATTTTTTTAAAAAAACAGAGCTAGTGTGGTGTTGCCATGTTTTGAGTGTCGTGCTGGGACTCTGAGAGACCAGGGTTCAAATCCTTCCTCAGCTGCAGAAACCTATTGGGTGACCTTGGGCAAGTCACACTCGGTCAGCCTCAAAGGAAGGCAATGGCAAACCCCTCTGAACAAATCTTATCAAGAAAACCCCATGAGAAGTTGGCCTTGGGCTCACCACAAGTCATAAACAGAAGCATACTGAGAATTCAAAAAAGGTAGATACTGTGAAAAATCAAAATAGAAAATATTTCTTGTGGGGGTTTTCCCCCGTTGGCTCAATTCAGTTAAGGGTGCAGTTCTGTAAAGAACACACATTGATGGAGTTACATTTGAATCTTTTCTAGGAAATGAAGGAAAAAAGCCACAGTTGACCCTCTAAATTTGTGGGTTTGATTTTCACAGATTTGATTATCTGAAAGTTTCTTTAACCCCTGCCCCCCACGTCCGGCACTTCCTTTTTGGGCCAGCACCAATAAAGCTACACTATCCTTTAAAAATCCACCTCTTGGTCTCCTCTTCCTCTGCCTGCCCAGCCAAGGACAGCGCGCAGCCCAGTTTCTCAGCACTAGAAACCCTCTCCTGATGCCCCCCTCCAGATCCAAGGAAGGAGATGGGTGAAAGAGGACATATAGGGCCACCATGCCAAGCAGACCTCTTTCCCTCTGTTTTCCCTGACCTGGTTTGGACTCCGGATACCCGTTTTCCCCACCATGCATCATCCCTCTTCCCATAGACAGACACATACACACCTTTGATATTTTTCCAATTTTGCAAGGGTCCTGCAGCTCTAATCCTAGCGAATGTGGAGGGCCAACTATAATGCCCCAGGTTAACTATCTCTTCTTTTTGTTTTAGTCAAGTGCCTGATGAGCGAACAGTGGAAAATGTGTCCCCTCGGATTCCAAGATCTGTATTTGCAAAGCAAGACAGCAGTGGTAATGCAGCCCTCACTCCACTGTCCCCTCCCAAAACACCACAAGGTGAAGAAGAAAAGGAAGAACTGTCGGATTCTTCTGATATCAGTGCCTGCAGTGCTACATATAGTAACTTAGGTAAGCACCTTGCATCTGCACAGATACATAAGTTACATTTCGATCACCATTTCTCCTGTGTGTTTTTGGTACTATCTGAGCTGTCATGTTCATTTTGAACACTTTATATAAAATATGTGAAGTTTTAATATTCTTAAAAGAACGCACAGACTTCAACATGCATTCAAGTCTCAGAAAAATAATGTTGCTTTTTTGGAAGCGCCCTTGGAAATCATTACATAGACAACTTTTTTCTGTGCTTTCCTAAACATCTGAAATCTTTGGCTTAATTTTACCTTGTTCTATATATGCTGTCAAATTTGGTTTGAAAGCCGTTTTAATTTTTGAAAACCTAATGGGCGCTAACTTTAAAGATCATTCTTCTACAGTCTCGTTGATTACTTTTGGAACGTGTCATCTAGGCACAGTTAACAGCATGTTTGCTATCACTCCTGTAGTATAGGTCCATGACTTGATTGCCTGGTGTTTACAGAACATTGGATTAAATTCTCTTTTAATTCTTACTAAAATAGACCCATTCAGTCCATTAGATTTATCTATGCGTTGACTCACCATTTAACAATTGATTGAATGGGTCAGCTCTCGATGGGACTAATCAACAGAATGCCAGCCGTTATGTGTTAAATGATAATAGTCAACACACTTGAGTTTATACAAACTACAACTCATATCTGTTATCTGAGTAACTCACATTGTTTTATAAATAATTGAATTTGCAGCATATAGTTTGCCTACAAATATCACAAACAGGAAAGATCCTACCCTTATCTATAGTTCTGATATATTTTTTTTTATTTCCTACATTTCAATTCTGTTTTTTCACCAAGCAATTTACAGGCAGAATTGGTTCAAAAGGGCATATTTGTAACCATGAGAAGTAGGTAGAAAGCACACATTTAGAACAGCCATTCGTAAGTGGTGTGTTAGAAAACACAAGTGGTTGCATACACATCCCTTTGTGTGTGGTCCACCATAAATCAGCAATAGACATTAGATGCAATGTAACACAAAAATTAATAGAAAATCTAGGTGCTAATGACACACTCCTTCCCCCTCTTCTCCTCCTGCTACTGCCGGAAGTGATTATAGTGCAGCCTTTAGTACAGTCTTTTCTACTGTAGATTGCAAGAGCCTTGGGTCAAGAATAGTCCTTTTGTAATCTATAAAGTGCAGGGCTAGTTAAAGATAACATCAAACTATGAAGTCAAAACAGTTGCCTTAAGTTGGCTGTAGGTGCTGTCATTATTCTGTTTTTAAAGTTCATAAGCTGCATTTTTACTAAAGAAAAGTTTAAAATGCTGAGTTAAGGGAGAGCAATAATTAAGGAGGAAAGACATTATTTCTGGTAATATGAGTTCAAAACTGTTGGAATGTTTGTTTTTTTTTAGCATGATGTTCAGACTGAACTGAGGCTCTCAAAATGCTGCTTTTTAGAAGAGGTGGCCTTTGAGGCATGACAGGAATGTACTAAACTCATAAACTGCTCAGATATGGGAACTTTTTGCAGTAGAAGTGAGTTTTCCCCTGGGGAACAGGGAGAAGAGAGTGAAACTACCCTGGCCCCTAATCATAATTGTCATTTTCATGAATTCAACACATTGCCTTTTTGAAAGAAGAAAAATTCTGTGTAATAGAAATGCATAAAATGTTTAATGAATACTCTGTTCTAAAGTGCCAGTACTCAGATGAATATATTGCTTCTGAAAGATGAGAGTGTTTATTTCTTGTATCTGTACTCCAACTGTGATTTTTATGAAAGCAGATTTTTATTTGGGTAGTTAAGACCTTCTTGACATCTACCAAGTAAGTAAAATCTTGTTTTGTATTCCTTCTTTAGAATAATGTTAGTCTTGCAGTTTTGATCTTCCCATTGAATTTTTTCTGTTTAGCCTTAAAATGAGAAGTGCATTCTTTTCTTCATTTTCACAATTAATGTAGTAAGATCATAAGAAAAGCCATGTTGAATCAGACCAAAGGCCTGTGTAGTCCAACATTATGTTCAGACAGTAGCCAATCACTTGCTTACAAGGGGCCCACCAGTGAGACATGGATACCAAGGCAGTCTCCATCACCTGGCCCTCAGCCACTGACACCAAGGCAACAAACCTGATACCAGAGGTGACATATAGTCATCCTGAGTGGTGGCTGCTAATGGCCCCATTTCCTGTGAATCTATCTACTCCACTTTCAAAGCCATCAGGTTAGCAGCCATCACTTGTGGCAAAGAATTCTACTGTGTACTATACACAGTATGCAGTACTTCCTTACACCTGTCCTGAGTCTCCCACCATTCAGCTTCAATCTATTATTGCAAGAGAGGAAGGAAAATTTATCCCTACGTGCTGTCTCCACACTATGTATAATTTCATAACCTTCTGTCATGTCTATTCTTACTTGTTTTTTTCCTAATCTAAACTGCCCGAAACATTGTCATCTCCCCTTATAGGGCAATTTTTCAGTTCCTTGATCATTTCAGTTGTCTTTTTCTGCGTCTTTCCGGCTCTGGAATACTTTTTTTTTTTTGGCAGTAACTAAAACTGTATGCAGTAGTCCAGATGCAGTCATGCCATGGATTTCTATAAGACAGAATGATATCTCTAGTTTTATTTTTATTTCCCTTTCTAATCATGCTCAGTGTAGAATTTATCTTTTTATAATAGCCGCACATTGGCTCAACTGTTTCATTGAGCTGTTTAACACAACCCCAAGATCTCTTTCTTGTTCAGCTGCTGCCAGCTTAGGTCCCATCAGTGTATAGATGAAGTCGGGAGGTTTGTCCCAATATGCATCACTTTACACTGCCGATATATATATATTTGAGTCACAAACTCAGTGAATGTTGTTCATTATTACGCAGGGCAATCCCGAGCAGCCATGATACCTCCAAAGCATCCACGGCAACCAAAGGGGGCTTTGGATGATGCCATTGCTTTTGGTGGAATATCTGATCTGGAAATGGCTACCACCTTACATCCAACGCCGCCTCCATTGCCAAAGAAAACTATTCTAAGAGCTCACACAGAACCAGTTCCAAAAGAACTCCTGAAACAAACCCTGGAAAGTAGCCCGTGTGTGATGGCCAACCCTACCTATGACATCAATACCAACTGGGAGGCGAGTAGTGCGTGCTCTTCAGTCAGCTCGGAATTCAAGGCAGTGGATGACGAATCAGGCGATTCCTTGGATAGGCCTCCAACAAAAGGACTGGCCATCTCCTCAACAGGCAATAGCTTTTCCAGCCTAACTGCAATCAGTATTAAGGACCGGTGTTCAAATAGCGTGGAGTCTCTGTCAAATAGGCCCGTCACCCACAGCAAGCATAGCAAAGCTGTTCAGAAGCCCCAAAGACAAGCACTTTATAGAGGAATCGAAAACAGAGGAGAGGTGGTAAGCAAGATCAGAAGTCTTCACACTGATTCCCTGAAGAAGCTGTCTGCCAAGTGTGAAGACCTTTTCATGGCTGGACAGAAAGACCAGCTGAGGTTTGGGGTAGATAGCTGGTCAGACTTCAGATTAACCAGTGACAAACCATGCTGTGAAGCTGGTGATGCTGTCTACTACCCAGCTTCTTATGCAAAAGATCCACTCAACAACTATGCAGTCAAGGTAAGAAGATGGTCCACCAACTGAGATCAACAGTCTTGCTTTCTCTCTCTTGTACCATGCTACCATTGGTTGTCTTTGTGCTTTGCATTTACTAAGCAAGATATGAGCTGATCCTTCTGATCCTAAATGGTTGCAACAGCATAACAGAATGGTCACACAAATGCAAAGCCGTGTTCAGATTTAGATGGCTGAGTATCCTGCTCTTAGGATTTATTTTTGGTGCCACAGTTTTTAGGACCAGGCTTAAAGAGCCCGGCTTCATACATTACATTCCATATGTCTCCAGGATGGCCCTGAGAAAATGCCCTCTAGTGACCTTTCAGAAATGCAGTGAGTAAATAAAAGTAGAGTGCTAATGCCACAAATTCCTCCTTTTTTGCAAATTGAATTATTTGACATTGGATCTCTAGCCTTGTTTTTTAACCTTTCAGACTCTTTAAAAAAATCCGTGGCAATCTGTTTCAGTTAGTCCTCTTATCAGTTTATAAAGAGACATACTTTTTTGTTCTTTGTTGAGAGGGTGGCTTAAATGGTTTTGCTTATAGTTATTTATAGAATTATATACTGTTTCTTTAACTAAAATCAACATGTTTTACTATATAGAAAATAAAATGATGTATTACCTATAAGATATAAACAAATAATTTGACCATTTAATCAGTATTTCAAGACCACTCTAAAAGTAAACATACAGAGATTCAGCATTATTTCCGATTGCAGTGGGCCATATTCTTTCACTCTGCAGGTGGAAAATACAAAGTATTTCTACACTAGCCTTTTGTTAACATCATTTTACTGTTCTCTGTTGTGTTCCAAAATATTTATCTCTTTAGATTCATCTTGGAATTGGACAGTAGTCTAAGGTGACAGAGTCAACAGATATATTTTGTATGATTCAGTAGAGTGGTCTTATTTAAGTGTCTGTAAATACTGTTCTGCCAAGCCCTCATTATTAACTTGGATCAGACTTCATTGTGCTTGTAAGAAACAGGAATTGAGATTTGCCCAACCTCATATAAACAGAAATATTGCAGTGCTAAACCAGCTTCAATATTCTTAATTACTCTCAAACAGTTTCATTATACAGAGATCTACCAAAATATTTTGTTCCATGCTAACTAATGTCTTAAAACAGCCGTAATCTGACATCCAGTTATTCAGACCCTTTATACAAAAAAAAACCTGTTGAACTGAGTTAACTGTCTTTGTTAAAGTGCTAATTTCTCCTATAGATTCTGTTACATACACCTATATTATAAAATCCTATGTAATGTTCATGTATTGAAAACAAAAATTTAAATTGTCCAATTTATTAAGCTCAAAAACTTGCTGTGAATCCATAGCTCGGGGCTGCCTTCTATATTAGAAGATATTCACAAGTGGCAAAGCTCGGATGAAAGAACCTAGGAAGACCTACAAATTATACACCACAGGCCACCTATTCAGGAGGTGCAGATGTATTGATTTATTTCTGTGGCAATAAGCCCAGCTAAGCTAATTGGAGGCATGGCTGTTCCCATTTGTTCTTGGTAAAAAATAATCTTAATTGATTTCCTAAAGAAACTGATAGTGTAATTTTTCTTTAACTTATCTTGATTATTTCATAGGAGTAAAATGAACATTGCTTTAGCTTCAAATCAGGTCCAAATAATGCATGCTAATGTCCCATCATGAGCCACAAATGCTTTGTAGCACCTGGCCTTATGCAAGAGTGTGCCATTTGTTCTCCTTAAGTACAGTAAAGAAGCTCTTATCTGGTGTGGCAGAAACAAAGTTCAATAGCATCTTATCTTGTTTTGCTACAATAGGTCAAGTGGTATGATACTATAGATTAGCTGTAATTGCTAATCTCTTAGCTATTTTCCAAACAAAAAAGCAGAGGAAACAATGTAGAAATTACTTGGTGAAATAATGTGAACTTTAAAAATGTGATTACTTCTGAAACAAGCAAAATAAAAGGTCTCTTACAGAAAGTTTTTATGAAGCATCTGATTTGCATCATAACTTGTAGCTATAAATAAGTACACTTTGTTGTTCTCCATAAATAGACCCGAATTGCCTATGTTCACCCCATCATTATTCCCCCTCCACACTCTTCAGTCATGAGGAAGTACTAGAATATCAGAAACAGAATATCTCTGGGATGCTGCAGTTGTCATCCAGGTAGTTTGTCTGTGGTCATTTTTTGCCTGTGATGATCAAAAGTCAGTACACATGCGAGAAATAAGTCCCAAAATTCAGTCAGTTTTGCCCCGCCTTCAAACACAGGCTAGAGACAAGTGACTCGCGTTACTATACATAGGCATTATGTGGTTTTAAAAAAAAAATTCCTCTCACTTCACAAGATAAATATTCAGCACGTTTGTGGTAAATCAAATGCTGGCCTCTTTTCTGATGTACATATTAAATATCCGTTACTTATCACTTTTCAACTACATTTCTTAGTATTAAGAATAGTTTTCTGTGCACCAGGTGTTTCCAATGTGTCCTTGGACATAAGATCTAGAATAAGCCAACATGATCAGGAATGGTCTTATCGCATTTAAAGTGGTTTTTCTTTTCTTCCACTAGATATGTAAGAGCAAAGCTAAAGAATCCCAGCAGTATTACCACAGTTTGGCTATCCGTCAGAGCTTGGCTATTCATTTTAACATACAGCAGGATTGTGGCCATTTCCTAGCAGATGTGCCTGTTCGGCTTCTTCCGTGGGAGGATCCCAACTGCCCGGAAGAGGAAGAGGAAGATGAAGAGCAGGATGTTGATGAGCAAAAGAACAAAGAAAGCCCCTCCAGTGGGGATGTTTCACAGAAAGATGGTTCAGGTCTGCAAGGAACCATCAGCAAGCAGCGCAGCAGAGTTGTGGTTATCACTAGAGAGGTTCCATATCAAACGGTGGCAGACTTTGTCCGAGAATCTTCAGATCGCCATGCTAGTAGCCCAGACTTCTATGAAAGGCAGGTGTGCCTCCTACTTTTACAGCTGTGTTCTGGCCTGGAGCACCTGAAGCCTTATCATATCACACATTGTGATCTGCGTCTGGAGAATCTCTTACTGGTGGACTACCGGCCAGGAGGCAGCCCTCTCAACTATGAGAAGGCTATGGAGCCCAATCCCACGGCTGCTTGCCCTGCAAGGCTTATAGTGAGCAATTTCTCTCAAGCCAAACAAAAGACTCACATGGTCGATCCAGAAGTTCTGAAAGACCAGTCCCGCCTTGCCCCAGAGATTATCACAGCAACACAGTATAAGAAATGTGACGAGTTCCAGACTGGCATCCTCATTTACGAAATGTTACACCTGCCCAACCCCTTTGATGAAAACCCAGAGCTGAAGGAGAAAGAGTATACTCGTGCTGACCTGCCCAAAATCCCTTGTCGGTCACTTTACTCCCTGGGCCTTCAGCAGCTTGCTAACTGCTTGCTAAACCCTAACCCTTCAGAGAGGATCCTTATATCTGAGGCCAAGGGAGTACTTCAATGTTTGCTTTGGGGCCCCCGAGAGGACGTGTTTCAGACTCTTAATGCCTCATCCAGATCAGCACAAAGAGAGACTGTGCTCCAGAACTGGCTGGACATCAAACGGACGCTGCTGATGATCAAGTTTGCTGAGAAGTCTTTGGATAGGGAATGTAAAGTGAGCCTTGAAGACTGGCTTTGTTGTCAGTATCTGGCTTTTGCCACTACAGATTCACTCAGTCGCATTGTGAAAATCATGCAGCAACGTTAGTAGGTATGACCTGCTGCTTTCACTCAAATGCCCCCCTGTCCTTTCTCCAGCCCCAAGCCTCATGCTGTGTGCAAGTGTTAAAAATCTAATCTAGGCCTCAAGGTCACCAACACTGAGTAAACAGATCTTAGTAGGAAGGGGTGTTTCCGGTCAGAGGTGCAAGGGAGAGGGCTGAAGCCCATTGCTTAGTGTTGTTAGGGGCTGGGCAAGGAAGTGTAGAAACTTAAAAGGGAAACCACTATTGCCATTCTTGTTTTAGTCTGTGCCCAGTGACTTCTGTGAAGTACCTGCATTGTAAATGACAGCATCCAGTCCTGACAACAAGCGGAAATGAGTATGAAATCTGTCATGACTAAGCCAGCAGAATGTAAGCCACTTTTCCCGAAGATTTGTCCTCTGTCTTTTGGCTCTTGCCAGCCCGGCCCGGCCCGGCCCAGCCCATCTAAAGAGTGACTCAGCCTTAACCAGTCCTTGAAAGGCAGCTTTGATTTTCTCTTTCCTAATGAGAGACTGCTTTCAACCCCAGCAGGGGGTGGTGACTCATGTATAGCCATCCTGAACAAATTGCCTATTTTTCTTTTATTCTTGCTGAGGGGCAAAATATACATTCTGGGCAAAACCCCAGGATTTCTTTTTTTGTTTTTTTTAATGAAAAACAACTTTGAAAAGCTGCTGGTTCGATTGTAGCACTGAGGGAAAGTGGTGCTTAACCCCTTTCCTCACTGGCCATTTTCCTACTCAGCATTCACACACACTCCATTCTGTTTCCCTTCCCCACTGCAAGAGTTCCAGAGGCATATTCACCCTCATAAGATGTTGTTTTCTCTTGTTTTTGTCTTTACTGACTGTGAATTATGATTTATTGATTCTGGTCAGGAACCACGCATCGAGCCAATAGAAGCAAAGGGTATATCTTTCTCTTTTTTGCCAGAACGCCTGACACAGTAATTCTGCTAGAGGTTATTGATGGACTATTAATTATGATAATGTTAACCAAGGGCAGTATAAGAGCCTGAGGCCAGTTGAAGCAAACATTTATTAGAATCAGCTGTCCCTCTCCTCCTTTCAGGCTGATGTTTATTCTAAACCAAGGGCAACAACATTCTGTGACTCCTTTGCAGCCCTGTGCGGTGTGTAACAGTTTCTCGAAATTCAAATTTGTGTAGCAAATCAGATGTGTAGATAAAGATGAGTTTTCTATAACCATGGCTGTCGGGGGGGTGGGGGTAGAAAACAAGGGAGCAGAAAATGTTGTGCATTTACCATGAGAACAATTAAATTTGGCAGGCGCAACTCAATAGTATCCTGTTCTAGTTTCCCCTGTGTAGACTTTGGCTCTGTAGCTGCCAACATATTTGGGTATTGTAGCTGTTACTGCGAGTATGCTGAAATACCATGTCTGTCAACGTCGCTGCATAGTAAGGAGACGTTAAATAAACAAGTCCAACTGCCTGAAAGAGAGTTTGGGCTCTAGACCCTGCTGCTGGCTTCCTTCCCTGACATACTGGCCTTTTTCCATGGTGACGTCACAGCCCTGTTGCACCTGATCTCTCTACTCAGTGTTGGTTATTCTTGTTTGGATAGTTCTGAAATGATGGAGCTGAATTTCCGTCACTGGGGATGGTTGTTGGAATGTGGTCAGCTCTTGTGTTGAGCCTTGCTCCTCCTCCTCTGGATATATGTGCAATTTTGAGATGTATTATATGGAAAGCCGTGTAAGTGTTTACGTTGCATAGCAAATTAATCATATGTTAGACCTGCCTCCTTTCCTTCCATGGCACATAGATGCACAAAGTTGTGCATGCTTTTTCTGGATTGAGCTTTCCTTTCTTTATTGTTAAACTGTGACTAACCTATGTACTTCAGCCTTGGAGACAAATAGCCACTCTGAACAACTTATGCATCTTTGGACTAGAAAATTAAGAAACAAACCTGCATGCATGCAAAGTCAGCTGTGTGCTCTTGGAATAGTGTGTGGATTTCTCACTGAATCCAGCCCTAAAGTTCATACACAGTTGAGCACAGAATAGAACACCTGGTAGTTTCTTAAAATCGTTTGAATCTTCCCACTTCCATAGAGTTACCAGTGAAAAAGCAAACAAAATTGAGGATAACATGTGTGACTGTATCCTGTATTGCTTTCAGTCAGGGAAACTCAGTACACAGCCGCCATACAGCCACCTCCTGGTCACTTTTGTAAACCCTTGGGCACGATCCCACTCACCTGTCAGGTAGGCGGGAAAAAACTTTAAAAACCTTAAAATACAAATAATCATGTTCCTGGAAGCCTCCAAGCATGGCTCAACTTTAAAATGGGGAGGACAGTGAACCTTGAAGTACACTTCCAATCACTTCAGGTCTGGGAAGTGGTGCATGCCACATACTGGGGAAAGAAAACACCCAAGATATGTCCGGTTGCTCACTCCCAATTTAAAACAAAAGCGCAAATGTTGTTTAGCTGTGGGTGACTATGCCAGTGTACCGGAGTTAACACATGATGCCTAGCGGCCCCGTGAAAGGAAGCCAGTTGGTGCCAGTTCTCTGCAGATATATGGCAGGATCCTTTAGAGAGCCTGACAGCAAACATTACATACCTTACAGGTATAAAGATGCACGCCTTACCTGTGTTGGTGCAAACATTACATACATTACAGGTATAGAGATGCACGTCTTACCTGTGTTGGTGTACTTTGCTTACAGCTAGCTACCTTGCCTTCTTGCTGACTTAGCTGAGGGCATTTCTTCCCCAGTTTTCTGTATGCTTACATTGGTGTGCACATAAATTTTCACTTAACCAGCATGTTAACTCTAGTGACACATTAACTACTGACCACTGTGGTAGGCATATTCCTTTAGGCTACCTGCTATATTTTTCTGTACAAAGATATGTGTGTTTTGTCACTTTCATGTTGACATGCACATGTAAAGTAGACTATTGAATGTTTTATAACCATGTATATTTTATGCAGCAGATCCCAAAACTTTGAAGTCGCCTTTTAGCTTTCTGATTTAATTTTGCATTTTTTTGATAGCAAATTCAAAGCAGTATTAGCATCCTGCACTTCAGACCCGCTTTTTATACATACACTCACTGCCATCTAAACTGTGTAGTACTGGGTGACCTTTGGACATGGATGTCTTTCTGTGAGTGCGTTTATGAGAGAAAAGAGCCTGTGTCTGGTCGGACACAGATTCAGCCTAACCAGACTTCCATTTATCCAGCTTATGGCTACCTTCATAGATATCTTATTGAAGTTTCATTCATTTGTGAGAGTCAGTCACTAAAAAGGAAAGAACAAGAAAGTAAAAGAAATATACAGCATAATTTCTGAACAAAATAAAACCCTTTCTTGCCCTCATAAATGGTTGATACAAGCACCAGGAAGGAAACTTTACGCATACAGATAACACACCCACAGGGTCTGCACTGGTCAAGCATTTTTAGTTGGGCTCACTACAATTCAAAAGATTGTGCTTCTGAAATAGCCATACTGACTTGTAAATATATTTTTTTTCCAGAAGGTTGTCACTCAACTTAATTTAGCATGATATCTACAAGTTTCCTAAGAGCAGAAAAAAATCTCTGGGAAATTCAGTTCTGCTTATGTATTTGAATGTGTACTTGCTGGAGGTTTTAGTGCCATTAATCTTTCCTGGGGTTCCAGTCTGGGTCAATGATTAATTGCACTAACAACAGTGCCTTGTCACAGATTTAAAGCTATTGTGGGGAAGATTCCACAGTGGGAAATACTCACTGCTAGCTTAATAAACAGTATTGGCCACATTAAACAAAAGAGAATTAGAGAACAAAAGTACTTCATGTATAGCAGTGTTGACGCATTAACTGGAAGAACAGTATGTGATTGTTCAGATGTGCAGTGTTTTTAAATATGATTTGAAATCCAGCCACAAACTAAGGGAATACATCTTCCAATTCTACAACTTCTGTAGAATAAAAAGCAGGATATGTTGCAGTAACTTTTATACAACATGGCATTTGGAAAACCTGTTACTCTGGCAATCTTTTTCAGACTTGGCCTGATGGGGACAAACTGTGTGCACAAAAACGGCAAGTCCTATTACAAATCTTAAGGAGGACAGAACCCTATCTATGCAGTGACATAAAATGCAAAGACATGGAAAGCAACAATGTTCAGAAGAGTTATCAGTTTTCATACAATGAAAATATTCGGAGTCAAAGTTGAAATAACAGACAAAAAGCTACCTGTGAGGGCAGGAGACAGAGAACCATTCTTTCTTTCCAACTTTGCAGTATCTTTGTTAACAGACCAGTAAAGAAGGATGCTGTTCCATAAAGGAGTGCTGCAGTTAATGGAGACTCAGCTATGAAGTGAGTTGTGCAGCTAGTAACCACCTTGTTTAATATTCTACCCAACTGTCACAACTATTGGTACCATTCCAACTGCTGGAATTCATCTATTTCATTTTGGTTAAGGCATCAAAAGCAAAATGATGCAGTGATTCAAGTTTGCCTTTTAATCCCTCTCTTTAATTTTCTTTTTGCGAATCCCAGTCCAGCAAATTCAATCAACAAAGCACTATTATTCAATCTGGAACTCTTAAGCTTAATGCCTTAATTTGTTATTTTCAAATGACATCTGATAACCTGTCCAGAAAAGTTGAGTTGTGCTTTTTGGAGAGATTTGTAAAAAAGGAAGTCTTACACCATTCAGTTCTTCAGTCTGACAAGTAGATATTCTGTTTCTCTCAGAGGTAATAAATGAGGATTACCGCTTGCCTCTTGCATTCATCAGTTGAAGAGTGATTTTGAGGCTTGTTAAGATTGCTTAAATCCCAAACCGTCAAAAGTAGGAATTGGAGGTAAGCTATAAAGTGGTTTCCTAATTGAGAGCCAGTGCAGTGTAGCGGTTTGAGTGTTGGGACTATGACCCTGGAGACCAGGGTTTGATTCCCCACTCGGCTGTGGTGACTGTGCATGCATCACACACTCTCAGCCTTAGAAGCCCTGTGATAGTTCAACTTAGGGTTGGCATAAGTTGGACCATTCCCGCACGGCACACTTATAGCGCGATGATTCCACTTTCAACCTCCTATGGAATCCTGGGGTTTGCAGTTCCGGGAGGGGCCGGCCGGCCCCTCCCGGAACTGCAAACCCCAGGATTCCATAGGAGGTTGAAAGTGGAATCATCGCGCTATAAGAGTGTCGTGCGGAAATGGCCTTGGAAATGACTCAAAGGCACACAGCAACAAAGTTGAAGAGAGAAAGTACTGAGGCCCACAATACATAACTCCAAGAAGGCTTCAAACATCACCATTATGCAGCAAGGTCTTGCGTTATAAAATTAAAAAATATATGTATCAGCTAGTTCCAAATATTTTACCGGATTTTAGCATGAGAAAGAAACGAGACCCAGTGAGGGTCCGTGAGAGAGCAGGATTGTCCCAGTTAAGTGACAGAGATCAGAGCATGGAGCCATGCTCAGCTGCCACCGAAACACCACCCCCAGGTTCACCCTTCCACTTCATTAAGTAGAAATGAATAGCGGCCATTAGCTCTGGGGTTGGAAAGTAACGAGCATAACTCCCAGACAAGGCTGCTACAGGAGCCAAATCTCCCTTGAACTCTACAGGGATAGAGGTGGTACGCTGCACACACACACACACACACACTGGGACCTTTTCAGTTTAAAAGCACTCCATCAACCTACGACATAGACCGTAGCCCTCATTATTGACGGATTTTTCAAGCTATTTATACAATGAACACAAGGTGACTTCTGAAAAATATTTGTTTAAAATCATGGCAACCGTTAAAAGGTCCCCCTTTACTGGAGTGCAGTGCCTCCACCCAGTCATTTTTGGAGTATTGTTGAGTTTCTGGTTACAAAAGTCCTTAGAGGGGGTTTTTTGAAATACAGAATAAGATGGAGTAGAGGTATCACTCCAATCCTTTGCAGAGTGGAGGGCCCCTCAGCCTTTGGATTTCAGTAGGGTTTGCTACCCAACGCTGCCTAGGCGTACAGCTTCTGTGCATAGGAGACGAGTTAAATACGATCAAGTCCTAAAGAAACCTCGACAGCACTGTTTGCTGCTCTTGTCAAAAGCCTGGCTGGAAAGCCCTCGGCTGCAAAAGCCAACCGTGTGGCGCTGAAGCATGAGCGAACGGATGGTGGTTCACAAAAATTGCCAGCTCGCTTGTACCTGAGTGTTTCCTTTATCCGAATAAAGTTTATTCCCACTGACAACTGGCTTGCAACCCCTTGATTCTCCCTCTAGTCTAGAAAACGTCAGAAAAATCTCGAAATATTTTAATAGCAAAGACACCCGTGTGGATCCATATTTTTATAAATGAAATTTACAGAACTGCAAGTATACTCCATTTTGCCCTTTGCCTCTCTGTTCTGTATGTATATTTTATATACAGCATATATTATATATATACACATGTATACTATTTGCTTGAATTTTAAAAATTCATGAAAGTAGGCTCTTTCCAAGAGTTTTTAACCGGCAGCTCTAGGGCAGAACCTATAGCAAGATCCACTCTCTTAACAGCCAAAATGCTATTTCAAAAGTACACTTTGTTCACCTGAACTTAGCCAGGCTTAGAAAAAAAATGTATAGCATTTGCCCTGGAGGATTTTTCTTTCAAATTTAATTACGCTGAGCAACTCTTAAGTGTGAGAAAAGGTCCCTTTGTTTTTATTAGGAGGGCAAATATCTTTTTAAGTTTGAACATTTCCTACACAAACACAGTTTATGCAGTATTTCTTTACAAATGCCTCAAGGTGGGAATTAATCTTTTTCTTCATAAGACTCCATTCTTCTGTGTTTGGAATTCACTGCATTGCTACCTACAGTGTTTCATATCTATATTTACACATATTTATAGGTATAACTCCTAACCTCCCTATGTGATCGGAGGACAATTACACTCTGGTTTGCTGTGGTACTTTGCTGTATACTCTCTGACATACATGTTACTGTGTAAATAAACTAGTTTTATCACACTGAAAGTCTGAGTCCTCCACTGTCTCCTCCTTTGATATCTTTGTATCCTCTGGAACTATGTTGCCGCTGAGCCCTTTCGGTGCCTCCTAATGACATTCCAGATATCCTTACCTTTTGGGTATTTCTTGCCATAGCCAGCATCTTCCGGTTTCTCACTTCCAAGAGAAGAATTTGTTCTGATGCATTTCAGAGGGGTGGCATTTGGGGGAAGATTCATATTGAATTAAGCGTCCGCCTTCCAGCATCCTTCCTCCCCATTCACTGCAAAGAATTCATAGAATCATAAAGTTGGAAGAGACCACAAAGGCATCGAGTCCAACCCCATTCTTCCATCCAGGAACCCCACATCAAAGCACTCCTGACAGATGGCCATCCAACCTCTTTTTAAAAACCTCTGATAAAGGAGACTCCACCACCCTCCCAGGCAGCATATTCCACTGTCGAACTGCTCTTGCCATCAGGAAGTTCTTTCTAATGGATAGATGATATCGCTTTTCCTGAAGTTTGAAGCCATTGCTCTGTGTCCTCGCCTCTGGAGCAACAGAAAATAGACTTGCTCCATCTTCATAGGACATCCCTTCAAATATTTAAACACAGCTATCACATTGCCTCTTCAGTTTCTCTTCTCCAGGCTAAATATACCCAGCTCTCTAAGCCACTCCTTGTAGGGCATGGTTCCTTGGATCCTGCTTTCACACGCACAGCATAGAGTTCTTGGGGCTTCCCCTTAACATCTAGTTCTGCCTTCAGTAGTCTCCTCTAAGCTTGTTAACACAAGAGCTGTCCAGTAATCAAGCCACCTGTCTGCAGTCATCCATGATGGCTGGCGTTTATCCGTGCAGAATTCACACTTCTTAAAATCCACGTCCTCAAAGTATATGGTTGCTTACAAGGTAATGAAGGCAGATGAGATAAGAGGCCCTTTTCTGCCATCCCCCTGATCTAATTCTAGTGATGCTGGGTGAACAGGTGATTACTTTTCATTCTTCTGCCTTCAGAAACCCACAAAGGTGGAGAACGAAAGTCTATCCTTCTTTTTTTCTCACCCTCGACGCAGAGAGATGCAATTCATTCTAGCACTTACTCCCAAGCAATTTCCTTATTTTCCTTTTAATGAATTTCAGTTCAGCAGGCTGGCTTCTCATGATTTTTTTTTAAACTGACAAGAGTGGCTCTGATTGTCCAAATGGAGAAGGCATTTGAAAGAAAGGAAAAATGCATCAGATGTACAGCTCGGAGAGTTAGTGGCTTTAAAAGCTGGCGTCCCTTTCTGCCTGGCATCCTTGGGGTGGAGCAGAAGCACTAGAGAAAAGAGAGGAAAGCTACTGTTCAAAATTATTCGGGTTTTTTGAAGAGCCCAATGTGTTTTCTAGGCAGGACAGGAAAAATAAGGCATAAGAGACAAGAGAAGAAAAGCAGGTCTTGTTCTTGCAGAAAAGTGTATTTAGCTGAGTGGAGAAACCAGGGTTGGTAGGTTAAATCCCGTCCGATTACTAGTTGACAAATCTGGAAAAGAAAGATACAAAATGCCACCAGGCTTAACTATGCAACAATGCCTTCCTTTCCCGGGATTTGTTACTTTTTAAAGGTACAGGAGCCCTGCCTTGTATTCAACCTGGCATCCCTAGCTCTCCAGAAGTTCATATAATACTACTCTGTCATCCCTCACAATGGATTAACTTGGTGGAAATTGGGAAGCCAGGAACTTCTGGGAAGAATATGGTGCCAAAAAGATATATTGTACTACCTGGCGGGGAAAAGCACAGAAAGGGACAATCAAAATTATCAAGGGACCAGAGCAACTCATGGCAGAGAAAGGTTACATTTGGGGCCGTTTAGTCAAGAAAAAGAGGAGTAAGGAAAGATGTGATTGTGGTGCATAAAATTATGCAAGTGGTAGAGAAAGCAGATAGAATGTTTGTTGCAAAACGCCAGAGTCCAGAGTCTGAAGCTGAACAGTGGGAAATTCAAGACTAGAAAGGAAGTATGTCTTTGCACAGTGGGTAGTTAAACTGGGGGATTCCCTGCCACAAAATACAATGGTGGCTGCCAACTTGGACAGCTTTGAAAGGGGAATGAGTAAACTGATGGCGGAACAGACCACGCATGGCTGTTAGCATGGCTGTGTATCACCTCCAGCATCAGAAGCATTATGCTTATCTCTATTAGTTGCTGGAGAACATTAAATAGAAGGTGCCATTGCATTCATGTCTTGTTGGAAGGCATCCCATGTGCAAAACATTAACTCTTTTTTTTCATTGGTGTTTCCAGATATTCTTTTTTATTATTATTATTATTCTTTTTATTCAATCAAACAAAACATAGAAGGATCACAAACAAGAATTTAAATCATGAAAATGGTATAAACTTTACAAAGAAATATTCATACGTCCCAGCTTATTGATTATTTCACATAACATTCCTTCCCTAGGTCTGTTTACAACTAGATAAATATACACAACAGATATTACCATTCCTATTTCAAGATACAAGAACAGAATTTTCAATTATTTAACATTAAATATCTTCCCTTATTCTCCTTTTCTGTTTTCCCTGGTGATTCTTTAATTATTGCTTACAAACAATTTAAGTACTTTAGACACTGTTTACAAAGCAGAAGGAAAACTCCACCTTTATCTATCTCTATAATCTCTTAATTTATTTAATATATTCATTTAAAACATTAACTCTTTCTTAAGGGTTGTGCATGCCTTAAGACTTTCCACACACACATCCCACTCCTGGTTTTCTCCCAACGCATTTTTTTGTTGCAAGAACCTAATCTGGACTGGGGAGACTTTTTCACCTGCCAGTATTGTTAAAACAACTGGGAGTCGGATGTTTTAATGCTAACATATTCCTTCATATCACCAAGAGATCCACAAAGTACATTCTGACCTCTTGCCTCCCTCTAGTCTAGAGATACGATCGAGTAGCAGCTCTCTTCTTAGATGTTCTTCAAATAAATGCATATAATAGAAATGCAATTCAGTGCGACAAGATTTGGTGATGACCGCCAGATAACTTAGCTGCCGGTAGGGACCCAGATGTCGTTTTCTCCAAGCAGTGCCAACTGGCCTCGTCTCCCAATTCTGAGATACCTAAAATGCCATCCTTTGCTTCCAGACAATGCTGTTGCTGGCATCTCTCAAACTACAAAACGTTCCTGGGAAATGATGAAAGGCATGGAATGAGAAGCCAATCAAGCGGATCAAAATTAAAAGACACCACTTCCCCGGTTCCCAGAGGCACAGCAGTATCTCTGTTGCTCTTGACATAAATGGGTTGCACCCATTTTTTTTTCTGATCTGCAGTGGCTTTGTTTAAAACTTTGCTTTTGAGTTTACCCAGTTAGCAAAAGAGAGGAGAAAACAAGACGACAATGAAGAAGAAACCTTACTCATAAAGCAGAAGGGGAGACAGCAATTAATCAGTGCAACATTTATTTTTTCTCACTAATGAGGAGACTTGTAAACATGTCCCTAACATTTTGGGACGTGATGCAAATTGACTTGTCTGTTATTCAAGCTTTAGCTTCTTGTCCGTTAAAATTACTCACGTTCTTGATTGGTGATGCTATTGCTCTGTGACCACAGGGGGGAAATCCTGCCAGTGGAGAAAGTCCAATCCCACTCGGGCCCCCATGTGCCCCCGCAAAAGCTTCCAGACCCGAAATACACCAAAGCAACATGGTTTGGCTTAACCTGCCAAAAATGAAGCAAAAGCAAAATCAGAAGTGACTTCTAATCACATCTAGGTCTGCATTGGTGCAGCTTTCTGGAGATGGGGTCTGAGTATAGGTACATAAATTTCCCCCCTTATTATTTTCACCATCATTATCATCATCTTTTTTCCCAAAACTGCTACTCAAAGCGGCTCACAGTTTAAAATAGCAATATCGTTAAATACCATTAAAAACATACAAAAAGTGAACGTTAAGATAGAATTGAACTATTTACCATATTAAAAAGATTCACACATCAGTCAAAGGATAAAAAAAAATTTTAAAAGCCCTTTGAAACAGTTCAGTTAAAACAATATAGTACAAGCCCCCAGCCTGTCCTTTAAAATTGCTCTGTTTTAAAAGCCTATCCAAATAAAAAGGTTTTAGCCTGCAGACAGAAGGACAACAAGGAAGGGAACTCCCTGGGAAAGGAGTTTCAGAGTCTAGGGGCATCCCCACCAACTGTGCTTGGAGGGGTGGTGGTAGGTCTGAGAAGGGACTCCGCTAATGATCTCAAAGTCCGGGCCAAATGGATACTGTCTGCCAAATAAGCTGGACCTGAGCCATATAGTGCTTTATAGGTCATAGCAAGCCCTTGATTTGTGTCCAGAGACTGGCAGCCAGTGACGCTGCTTCAATAGGGACGTAGAATAGTGTCTGTAACCTGCCCCACTTAACAGTCCACCTGTAGCTCTTTGGACCAGCTGAAGTTTCAGAACGGTCTTCCAAGGCAACCCCAAGTAGAGTATGTTGCACTTGTCCAAATGGGATGTCACGAAGGCTTGTACCATCATGGCCAGGTCAAGGAACGACTACAATTGGAACACAAACTTTAAATGTTCACTCCTGACCATTACTGAAACCTGAGCCTCCAGGTTCAAAGCTGAGTCCAGGAGTACCCCCAAACTGTGAACCTATGTCTTCAAGGGGAGCGTAACCCCATCTAGTGCAGGCTGAATCCCTGTTCCCTGATCTGTCTTCCAACTGACCAAGAGCACCTCGATTTTGTCTGGATCAAGTTTCCATTTGTTTGCCCTCATCCAGAGCATTATTGATGACAGACACCGGTTTAGGACCAGAAGAGCCTCCTTGGATTGGGGTGCAAAGGAGTAGTAGCATTGGATGTCGTCTCCATACTGATGGCACTGCAGCCTAAAACTTCAGATGACTTATCTCAGCAGTTTCATGTATATGATATAGCATGCGGGACAAAACTGCTTCTACCAATGCTATCTACCCCAAAAAACATACCTCTGAAGTCAGGCAGAGACCCAACTGAAAGGTTGCTGAGACATGGAAACTCTCTGGGTGACTTTGGGCTGGTCACACTCTCTCAGCCTCAAAGGAAAGGAAAGACAACGCCTCCCCGAACAAATCTTGCCAAGAAAACCCCATGATAGAGTTGCTATAAGTCAGAAACTACTTGAAGGCACACAATAGCAACAAACAACAACCTAACACGTTTGCCCTGTGTAGAGGACCACTGCGTTGAACTGCGGCCGCGATGGGGGTTTTTCCCCCCAAATGTGCCTTTCATTCTAACTGCATTACTAGGTTGCCATCTAGTGGGTGCTATAAGAAAGGCCATTTTAGGATCCATCTGGCTTTAAAAAATTAAAGCAGCATACAGACTCACATTTGACCAACAGGTAGAAATCTACCCACCTTAGTGGTTCAGTGGCTTTCTAATTTTATGAATGAAACAGGCAAGAAAGAACATGTAGGCCTGAAACCTATTAAGTTTTTGGAGTGGGAGGGTCCTATTCACAGAATCCCATCCAAACTCCTAGACTCCTATAAACCAGTGAAGTGTTGAACCAAAATCACATGGCAATTTGGGAATCTTAGAATTTTTCACTTCCCCCCCTCCATCCCACCAAATTTTGCTTATGTTCTCATCTTTCTCAAGGGTATCTTTCAACACCCATTCTTTTAAATATAACTAATTACTCTACCTTGGGAGTAAAACGATGCTCCTGAAGCAAGCAAGAAAGTTCTTTGTTTGCAAGTAATGCGCACTCTTCTTGTAATAAGCATCATCTTTGAAGAGGCATTACCTTCTTTGTGTGAAAGAAAGGGAGAGACCTCTTCTATATGTCAACTTTTCCAACATTTCACAGATGAAAACTGAGACGCTTGTGTCCAAGCAACATCAGGGATAAAGTTATTGATGAGGGAGAACACACAAGTGAGGAGAGGGTTGCAGCAGTTTACTTTGGCCTGAGTCTACAGGGAAGGGCGAGGCTCCACTCCTTCCTCTCCTCTCCCCCTACTGTGTTAACTGATCTGAAGCCACCATGAATGAATAACCTGTGGAACAGCTGGAGGGATGGAGCACATTTGGTTCCTAGGGTGGTGTGAATACAAAGCATGTGGAATGGCTGAAGGAATTGTGTGGGTTTTGTCTACAGAAGAGACAACTCAGAAGTGATGTGACAGAGACCTTGAATTTGAAGAGCAGGCACTGTAGATGATGGTGTACCCTTGTTTTCCATCATACAGAAGGGAGGCCCTGAACCATTGCATGCAGATGACAAGAAATGGGATTTTGACGAGATATTAGGAAGTGTTTCTTGCTCGAGGCCTGTGAGAGCGAAATAGTTTGCCAAGGAAGTGTTACTGCAGGTTAGGCCTCCTTGGAGATAGTATAAAGATACCATTTTGATATCCATAATTTGGCTCTCTTCCACCACCCCTCTCCATGTGTTTGTGAGGCCCCCGGACAAGCACAGAACTAGGCTCGGCCATCAAACGCTGCAATATCCCAAGACAATACAGGCAGGCCAGAAATAGCCAGATCACCGCTTTAGGAGACCTCTCTGCAAACACCCTCATCAGGTATGCACGCTGTTTACAAAGGACTCCCTGCCCCGAGCAGACAACTTGGCAAGCTGGATACTCAATTGTCAAGCACTGAGCATTTGCATGCTGTCTACCTCTTTGTCAATTCGGACCTAACTCAATCATGCTAAATTTTGACCTTTCCAAAGCTTTGTCTCGTGCCCGAAACTCATTGTTTTCCCCAAGTACAGAATAGCCTGCAGTCCCATTTCTCCCTATAAAAACCCCTGATTCTGAAACCTTCCTCGGATCGCTCCAGACTTCCATCCAGCCTTGCTGCCGCTTTGTTTGGCGAGCTGTCCCCTCAGTCCCACGTACGGAGACTCCATACCAACAAACTCAATCTTCAGACCTCTCCAGGCCTCAGGACAGGTGTCATATCACCCAATTCAACAATCCCTCTCAAAATCCCTCTATACCACTCCAACCTTTATTTTCTATAGTTATCTGAGTGTGTGTGTTGCATACACTGTCTGTCTGTTTTTAATAAAATCTCAATTATTCTTATAACTTGGTTTGCTTCTTGACTTGGCCTGACCCCGTAGACATTGGGTAAAAGATTCCACTGCGTTGCCCTGCCTCTCGCATTGCTAACTTGTGCTCTAGCTAATTTCCCCAAACTTAATTAATTGAGAGCTCATATAGGTGTCCCTCCCGGGACCCCCAGTAAACAGGGTAACAGAAAGCAGAACACTTTTTTTTATCAGAGTTTTTTAAGCAGAAAGAGATGGAGGCAATGAGGTGGTAGAGAGTCAGAGATCCATGTTCGAGTCCCTGCTGAACCAAGAAATTCTCAGGGTGACCTGGGACTAGATATTCTTTCTGGCTAACCTACCTCCCAGGATTGCTGTGACGGTAAAGCAGGAAGGAGCAGCGCCATGTATGCTTGTCTGAGCTCTCTAGAGGAATAGCAGGATCAAAAAGTCACAAATAAATAACAGCCACCATCAAATCTACTTTAACAGTAGATTTCTTGCCTAAGCAAGGAGTTCGACTAGATGAGCTCTGACCCCTTTTCCAATGTCATGGTTCGATAGTTTTGGAACAGGTTTGCCTTAGCTGTTTTCAGAGTTCTGGTGCAGGTTCTGTCCTCTGCTTTTGGGAGTGTGAAATGAGAATAAATAAGATTTTTTTTTCCAGGTTGCATGTGTACAAGTTGTTCACACATCATTGAAAACAAGGCAGGGCCAATAACATATGCCCATCATTTAATAGATGAAAAATTAAACTCAAGCAATGTCAGAGCACAGACAAGACCGCAAAAGTTATTAATGAGGAAGATCACACAAGCTAGGAGAGACTGCAGTGGTTTGCTTTTGCCTGAGTCTACAGGAAAGGCGAAGACTCCACTCTTTCTTTTCCCCTCTCCCATGCTTATCCAATGCAAACTACTTTTGCACTTTGAACTCAGTCTGCAGCAACGGAAGTAAGGGGGAAAGTAGGAGGAGAAGAGAGAAACTGGATCATTTTAAAAGCAGATGGATAAGTCGGGTGACAGAGCATTAAGCAGGGCTGTCTCTGCTAAATGGAGACAGTTGGCGGGTATGCAATAAAGATGTATACAGTAGAGCTGGGTCAGATAGCAACAGAGGCGAGTGCAGAACCAGTTCAATCCATGCAGCAAACTATTGTGAGAACCCTGGGGGACGAAAAGTGCTGCGAAAAGTGCTGAAAAGCGAACAGACCAAGTTTTCTCATTCCTCCATCCAACCAATCGTGATTAAATAACATCCTTGTTTTCCCTTCTGCTCCGCATGTAAAGAAAGCAAGTTATTACAAAGGCTCCGTACATCTCCCCTGCTCACCCATCCAAAGGAAACAAAACCCCCGCAGCGCTGACCCTGGAACTTCCCTTTGTTTGGGGAAGTAGGTCAAGCAACCAATGCTATGAATAATAGGAAAGCTCCTGCCAGGAACACTCCATGCTCAACTCATCTGTTTTGGTTTGGTTTTTTTGGTTCTCAAGATGAACGCTGGAAGGAAAAAGCCTGCTGGTTTCCTCTCCAGTCATCACAGGGATTACACTATAATTTCACTTTGCTCTTTCTTTATAGCCCCACGATGAAATATAGTGGGGCTATAACCGCCAATAACTCCCAAATTGGCAAGCATAGTCTCAATTAATCCTCTGTTATCCCACTTTTTTGGCTGCTTTTAAAATGTCCTAGCTTCTCTCCCCTCACTTTCCCCCTTTGTCCTCAGCTCACTTCAGTTTCTGCCAACTGAATTCAAAGTACAAAAGTAGTTTGCACTCAATTAACTGAGCCAGGGTGGGCAATCTTGCCCTTCCCAGTAGACTCAGGCAAAAGTAAACCGCTGCAGTCCGTCCTAGCTTGTGCATGCTTCCTCATTAATAACTTTGACCATCTTGGGCACATTCTGATGTTGCTTGCCCACATGTATCCCAAGAAGCCACTTGGAGTTCTCTGTTAGACAGTTCTAGTGCAGTGGCTCCAGGTCCTCCAAATGTTTTGGACTTCAACTCCCAGAAGCTTCATCAATGATTTGGATGAAGGAGTAGAGGGCATGCTGATCAAATTTGCAGATGACACCAAATTGCGTGGGGTTGCTAATACACCAGAGGACAGGATCAAAATTCAAAATGGCCTTGACAGATTGGAGAGCTGGGCCAAAGCTAACAAAATAAATTTCAACAGACAAAAATGTAAGGTCCTGCACTTAGACAGAAAAAATGGAATGTACAAATATAGGATCAGGGACACATGACTGGATAGCAGTACATGTGAAAGGGATCTAGGAGTCTTGGTGAACCACAAGCTGAACGTGAGTCAGCAGTGTGATGTGGCAGCCAAGAAAGCAAATGCGATTCTCGGCTGCATCAATAGGAGTATGGTGTCTAGATCGAGGGAGGTACTGGTACCATTCCATTCTGCATTGGTTAGACCTCGTTTGGAATACTGTGTCCAGTTCTGGGCACCTCAATTCAAGAAGAGTATCGACAAGCTGGAACCTGTCCAGAGGAGGGCGACCAAAATGGTGAAGGGTCTGGAAGCAATGAAGCCCTATGAGGAGTGGCTCAAGGAGCTGGATATGTTTAGTCTGCAGAAGAGAAGGTTAAGAGGGGACATGATAGCCATGTTTAAATATTTGAAGGGATATCATGTTGAGGAGGGAACGGGCTTGTTTTCCACTGCTCCAGAGACAAGGACAAGGATCAATGGATTCAAGCTGCAGGAGAAGAGATTCCACCTGAACCTCAGGAAGAACTTCTTGATGGTCAGAGCTGTTCGGCAGCAGACTATGCTGCCTCCATGGAGTGTGGTGGAGTCTCCTTCTTTGGAGGTTTTCAAAGAGAGTTTGGATGGCCATCTGTTGGGAATGCTTTGATGGGTGTTCCTGCATAGCAGGAGGTTGGGCTGGACGGCGCCTGGGGTCTCTTCCAACTCTGTGATTCTATGATTCAGCCAGCATGGCCCACAGCCAAGGACTCTGGGAACTGAAGTCCAAGGACATTTCGAAAACCAAAGACAAGGACCCACTGCTGTAGTCTATTCCCCTGAACCAGAACACTATAGTACAGTAGCAGAGAATTTGAAGACCCTCGCTAAACTACAAACACCAGGATTCCAGAGGAGGGAGCCATAGCAGTTCAAGTGGGATCAGACTGCTCTGACTTTATAGGTAGATATACCACTGGATGAAATTCAGACCATGTACCTACACAAACATATCTGGTCACCTCTGGTGGTTCAACACAAAACTGCTAGGGAACCAAGATTGATGTCGTAAAGGTTTAAAAGAGTCTCGGTCACTTCCCAAGTCATGATCTGGCTGTGATAATACCTTTCCAGCCATTTGCCAGAAGGACCCATCCACTAGTCCTCTCTGCCCAAGATACAGAAAGGAAGGCGCTTGGAAGCTACCAAGTGAGCTCCTTCCAGATTTCTTGAGATGAGATATCTCTTTGCTGTTTTTGTTGCATGCCCTGAAGTTGTTTCCAACATATGATGACCCTAAGACCCTAACATGGGGTCTTCTGGGGCTGAGGGTGTGTGACTTGCCAAAGGCCGCCCACTGGGTTTCCATGTCCGAGCAGGGAATCGAACCCTGGTCTCCAGAGTCTAATCCAGTGCTCAAATCACTACATCACGCTGGGGCTCGAGATTGTTGAGGGACCAGAGAAACTGCTTATACTCATGGGGCACCAGAGATTTCTCTAGTGTCCATAAATATAAGCAGTTTCTCTCATCCCTCAGCGAGGCTTTACCTTTTGAGGACAAAGAAAACAGGAGCTTTGGTTCAGTGGTAAACAGGCATTGAGAGCCACATTTGATCTTAAGGCAAGCATCCAGGGTGGGACTATGGAAGACATAATGGCCCATTAGAGCATCCACTATGAAATTAGCTTTGTTAACCACAGCACTTTACACTTTAATGCAATACTGCAGCTTCCTCAACCAAGAAAGCAAATTTCAGCATAGAGGGGATGCTGCCATGTTCCCTTACATGAGCTAACTCAGCAGATTCTCAATCTAATTGGACTGTATACGATTTCTCACAGGATGGACTAAGCTGCCATGCCCCAGTCTCTCAAACATTCTTATAATCTCCAAGGCCTTTGTGAAATCATTCAGCAATCTCATCCTTCCAAGCCGCTGTGAAAGATACAAATCTTTCATAACCAAACGTTAGGACTTGGATTTGCCCTTCTATCTCAGCCTTTGTGCATTTTCCCCATGAATGTTTTGTCGCTACAGCCGGAATTCTAATTGAGAATCCAAATAATCAGAATTGGTTGTTTGTCCGTGCCACCCCGCCAAGACAATGAAGTATGGTGGAGAAAGGCTGCAGTGCTGAGTCGAAGATCCCAGGAAGTGTCAGCTGCCCATCTCATCCACAAAGCTTATCGCCGTTCATCTCCTGCATGGGCTCCAATGTTTCATTAACAAAAAAACAAGATCAGAATGTGATCAAGATGGGAAGGAAGGAAGGAAGGAAGGAAAGAAGGAAAGGAAAGAAAAGGAAAGAAAGAAAGAAAGAAAGAAAGAAAGAAAGAAAGAAAGAAAGAAAGAAAGAAAGAACGAACAAACTCATAAGCTAAAACAGGCTGCAGCAGTTTGCTTTTGCCTTAGTCTACAAGGCAAAGTTGGGAGATGGGTGAGAAACTAGGCAGAAAACAAGTAAGATCAGAATGTGATCAAGATGGGAAGGAAGGAAGGAAGGAAGGAAGGAAGGGAAGGGAAGGGAAGGGAAGGAAGGAAGAACTAATAAGCTAAAACAGGCTGCAGCAGTTTGCTTTTGCCTTAGTCTACAAGGCAAAGTCGGGAGATGAGAGAGAAACTAGGGACTTTATCACATGAGGCAGAAAATTGTACTGAAAGCTGGATAACAGTGTCTTTGGCACATGATACTGTAGCTGTTCTCCCGTGGGAGACAATTTGGAAAGTGTTTCTTTTTTATTAACACCAAAAATCCGTTAATCACCTCCTCCCCGACTTCTGTTGTGCTGTGATTTCCTGTGCAAAAAAGTTCAATTGTGCTTTTATGCCGATTTTTCTCATTGCCCCATCCGCACCACTTCCTTTTCCAGCCCCTTCCCAGAATCTTTCTCTCTCTCTCTCCACTTCGCACAACGCACATACTCACATACCCATGGAAATATAAGTGGAAAAGAGTCTTACAGTTTAGGAAAGCATTTATTTTAGTAATCCAGTGATTCTTCCCTTCATCTGCTTATAGACTTAAATGATCATTGGCAGATGAAAGCTGACAGTGATGAGACAAATAGATCAGTAGCTGCTGGCTTTCATTTGCCAGCAATTAGTTAAGTCTGAATCTTCTGTTGTTCTCCCAATCAAGAAGCACCCCCCCCATAAGACTTTTAAAATGCAAGGGTGTTTTCATTTATATTGGGGGGGGGGTAAAGCAGCTGAAAAAGTGGGATGACAAAGGATTAATTGGGAGTGTCCCTTCCAGATCAGGACAATTGGAGGGTATGTAACCTATGGGGGCCCCAGATTTGGATCTGGACCACTACATACTGTGAGTAAAGCTTAACCCTTTACTTGCCACCATTTGCTTCCCAAAAGTTGCTTCTGCCCTCTGCAGTTCAGGGTTTCTTCCTTTTTTAACTCCACCTGCGTGGATTTCAGAAAGGAAGCAGAGAAAGGGCTCAGTCAATGCATTTTGCTGCCTGCCACAGAGAAGCACAGTGGGCCCTCAGTATCTACTGCGGCTTGGTTCCAGGAGTTCTCAGGGATACCAAAATCCATGGATGCCCTTTTAAGATAAAAGAGATATCTCTTCACACAGTGTATAGTTGGAACTACGGAACTCACTGCTACAAGATGGAGGGATATGTGCCAACTTGGAAGGCTGTTAACAGGGGATTAGAGAAATGCATAAAGCCTTCAGTGGCTAATAGTGATGTTGTTGAGAGGGTGTGGCACGCTCAAGGTCACCCAGTGGGTTTCCATCACCGGGTGGGGAATCGAGCCCTGTTCTCTAGGGCTGGAGTCCAATGCTCAAACCACTTTACCACCCTGGGTCTCATGATGGCTAACTATTAACTCCAATATCAGAGACAGTGTGCTGGGGAATACAAGTAGGAAGACATTCAGGTGTCCTTGTGGATTTCCAAGGGATGTTGATTGATCACTGTGAGAATAGAATTATGGACTAAATATTCCCTGTGGTCTGATCAAGAACGACTCAACTCTTGGGAGTTGCTTTCATGGTCACTGTAACAGAAAAACTACAGACATATTTTAAATAAATCCTTACACGTCCTGGTGAATCAGGCCCCAAGCCACCTCTTAATGCAGCTGCACTGTGTCGTCTTCTTTTGATATCTCTCATTTCCTCCACTAAGTTCCACCTTGTTTCTTGACATTTTTGGGATATGACTGCATTCCCTAAGATCCTCACTTAATTGAACGCCACTGCTTTCTGTTGCCTCTAATCAGAGATTATCCAGTAATAACTGTTGAAGTTGTCAGAATTGATTAAAAAAAGATGGCCACTGTATTATCCCTTCCCCCCCATGAATCATTTTGATTCCGAAGGCTTGGACTGAAATAAATTGGAGATCAAATTGCCCAGTGATTTAATTAAATCAAGAGCTGAATTTTGAAACCAGGTGGCTCATATTCCGGACAGAGGCTGGTGATATTAGTGCAAACTTGAAGGAGAGGAAAAGCTGCTGCTAATTTTTAAAAATGTTGTGTATGGAAATGGACTAACTTGTCCTAAAGGCTGGCTAAAACAGGCCCCAAGTGGCTTGCTGCCATGCCAAAAACTATGCCATAACTCTCTCCTCAGAGGACTCGGATAGAATAATAGAATCATAGAAATGTAGAGTTGGAAGAGACCCCAGGGGCCATCCAGTCCAACCCCCTGCCATGCAGGAACACCCTTAAAGCGCTCCCGACAGAGGGCCATCCAGCCTCTGCTTAAAAACCTCCAAGGAAGGAGACTCCATCACACTCCATGGAGGCAGCAGATTCCACTGCCGGACAGCCCTGACTGTCAGGAAGTTCTTCCTGAGGTTCAGGTGGAATCTCCTTTCCTGCAGCTTGAATCCATTGCTCCTTGTCCTGGTCTCTGGAACAGCAGATGAGGAGAAGGAAGCAGAATGTCAAAAAGCTGCAACTCTTTCTGAATCTAAGGAAAGGGGGACTCGGATAGCAAGGGATCCTGCTCCCTAGCAGGACTTGGCAGAGGCAACAGGACTCCATCCTTCACTGCAAGATGGAGCCCATTTCTGCACTACACTCTTATAGCGCGATTATTCCACGTTCAACATCCTATGGAATCCTGGGGTTTGCAGTTTAGGGAGGGGCTGACTGGATTCCATAGGATGTTGACCCCAGGATTCCATAGGATGTTGAACGTGGAATAATCGCGCTATAAGAATGTGGAAAGGTCCGGAGAGAGAAACACCATGCCTGGCACCAGCTAAATAACAAATGCTGACCCAATTAGTACTAATGAAGCAGCTGTGGCTTTGAAGGAGCTACTGATAAATGTCCCAGGAGTTTTCTACCACCCTTAGTGCTGACAACTGTCTTATCTCATTGACTGGCAAAGGGCTATGGTGCCCCAACTCCCCAGCTGGTATTGAGGTCACAGGACACAGTCTGTGACACCAGTACTTGAAGAAGCTGCTCGCCTTATACACACTTACGCACACGTGCCCAAGGACTGAGATCTACTGGAGGGGTTTTCCCTTGTCTCCCCAAAAATAGGAGCAGTCAATTGCAGGAGGACCCAGGAGAGGCCTTCCCTGCTGTAACACAGCCTTTGGAAGGGCTGATTGGTGTCACCATTGGCTTCATCCTGGCACTGCATTTGAACATGGCTGAAAGCCCTTGGGGCCCAACTAGTCTTCTCAACATGTCCATGTGTATGGTTTTAAACTGTTTGCAGATTAGGGAAGGGTACTAGGAATACTTGAGCCAAGTGGAATCACAGTGCCTGTACGTAACTGTGAACTGAGACAAGGCTCTTGTTCTAGTACCAAAGATAATTTAAACTGCTGGTGTGGGTGGGGGCAAAACTGTCTTCATTACCTTGCAATTCCAGAGGAGTTTTGAACTCCCAAAATGCTAGGAAGACAGGGCTGTTTAGACACTTTTCTCTTTGTGATAAATGTTAATTACATAACTAGGCAGATTGGCTCGTGTGTGAGCTTGTGTGCTTTTTCCTTGGAGCCATTTGGCATCCTCCCGAAATGCATCGAACAGCATTTAACCATATCCCATTGTGCTCGAACAAAAATCCAGCAAAGCGCAACGAGGGACGTAGTCCCTTCAGGACTTTTTAAAATGCAGTCAAGTGCCCGCAAAGAGCAGTCAGCAAAACAAGAGGAAATTCTTGGCATGGCAACACCATGACCTGATTTTTCTCCTTTGGTGATCTAATGTGATGTCTCATTCCCTCCCCATTAATGGAATAACACTCTTATTTCTGATCACTACAGGAACAAAGCAGAGAGAGAAAATATCTCCTGGAACACAGATCTACCTGGCAGCATGAGACAACACAGGGAAGTTCTACAAATGGAGGAGCAACAGTGAAAAGAAATGGAAGGACTAGTCTTACAATCAGATCTTACACAAGTAATCTAATCCTTGAGCACTCAATATGAGGTACTGCCAAGCTTCAGGCTGAACCCATAGGTACCACCATTCCATCTCTCTTCTTTATATCTCTCTCTTCATGCAGATTTATGCCTTACAGTCCTCTTGCCACATTTGTAGGTTTGACCTTCACAAATTTGATTGTTCACTTGCCTCCTCCCCTTTCTCTCCATCCCAATCCCTTGCCTTTTGCCCAGGTGCACATGCCTTCCTTCTCCACGCCCGGGCAAAAGCCAAGGGAATGGGAGGGGGAGCAATCACTCAGGTGGGGGGAGTTATTCATTTTTTAAAAAACTTTTGGAAGGGTTCTGCACCCCGAACCCATATGAAAGTGGAGGGGGCCACTGTAATTGGGCCTCGTGCTGAACGGCAGTATTCTATGACGAAAACAAAACACCAAATGTGCAACCAAATGTGTTATGCATATCAATACTCAATCCACATCTGCAAGTGAAATAGCATCATATGTGCAATTCCTCTTCTGCAACTTCGAATGGAACATGGATGTTTCCTTACATGTCCAACTGCTCTTACAAGAACCCGTGCTTATGCAAGACATGATCAAGAAGTCAGTGCTTGATCCACAAATTATTCATTATCTTTCCCTAGTTTGTCCCCTCCTGTAGGGCTGACACTGATTTGCAGCTAGATTCCCCAGTTCAAGCAGGAAACTTTCCTTCACCACCCTCATTGTAAAGTATCTTTTTTTTCCTTCCCACTTTTAATTACAGAAAAATCCCACCAGCATTTCACTGAGCCATAGTAAATCTAAGTACGTATGTCAAGGTGCCACCTTATAAAATAATATAAAATATAAATATAAAACACCCTTTTTCTGAACCAGAAATATATCCCACTTCAACTTCCTGTGGGTGGCAAGTTTGAAGAATATAGAAGAATATTTATCAAAAGCTATTCTAAACAAAAACTGGAAAAGCAATGGTGGAAAATGGACTTAATGTCATTTATGGAATATGTGGAGCCAAGATGGATTGAACTCTCAGGGTAAGATTGTGCAACTTGCTAGAGTCAAAACTGCTTCCTTTTACTTCTTGTCGTTTTTATATAGTATTTGATCTGATAAATTTGTATTCTGTTTGCATAACTTTGCATTGTTGTGTATTTTCAAGTTGTTTCCAACTTATAGTGACCCTAAGATGAACTATCATGGGATTTTCTGGGGCTGAGAGCGTGTGACACATCCAAAAGCATCCAGTGGGTTTCTATGGCCAAGTGGTGCATCAAACCCCAGTCTTCAGGGCTTCCCATCCATGCTGGCAAATTTTGCATTACCAGGTCTGTAACTTTTGGGATTTGAGACCCTTTGCCCCAAGGATGTTTAAGGCCCCCTTACTAAATTTCAAGTTTTCATTATAAAAGGATGTCTCTAGTCCTTTTGCTTCTGAAATTCAAGTAGACCTGAGGAATTCAGTCTCTGCTCATTCAAATACATATCGACCCTGATCTCCTGGGATAACATATGAACTAGAATGTAGCTTTCTACTGAATTAAGAACATATCAAAACATATGCAAAAAATTATTATTTTTAGGTAAAATATGCTTTTGAAAGCTTATTTGGTGGGGGAATAAATTTGCACTGCCTTTCTCTTCTGTAGTGTGCATAGAGCAAGCAAGCAAGGGGAAAAAAATTCCATGTTCTTATAATTCCAAACATCATGAATCATATGTCTTTCCATTTTAATTGGACATGTACAAGTTGTATTAATCAGAATGATCATTAAGATATATTTTCTCAACCGCAGACTAATTTGTACAAAAGAATGAAGGTCAAGCTCATTAGATCACTGCAGCAAGTATTTTAACTGGATTCCAAGAGAAACGGCAGTTCTATCAATCACAATCACCTCAAAAGGCTAATTTGCCTAGAATCAGGGTAGGAAATGTCCAAAAAATGCAAAAGGAAGGGGGATCATAGAATCTTCAAGTTGGAAGAAACCATAAAGGCCATCTAGTCCAACCCCGTTCTGCCATGCAGAAATATACAACTACAGCACCTCTGAAAGATGCCCATCTGACCTCTGTTTAAAGACCTCTTGGGCCTTCTGTTCCACTGTTAAAACACCTCTTGCAATAAAAATGCTCTTCTCAATTTTTGGATGGAACCACTTTTCTTGTCATTGGAATCTGTTGGTTCATGTTCTGGGCCATTTCCACACTAGCCTGTTATAGCGCGATGATTCCACTTTCAACCTCCTCTGGAATCCTGTGGTTTGCAGTTTCGGGAGGGGCCGGTAATACAACAATACATTAAAAGCATTACATTAAAAGCAGGTGCTGTAAGACTGTTTCTAAGAAACGGCTGATCTTCGTCACTGTAGGATCTTTTCCAACTATAAACATAATTAATAGCAAATTGATAATACATTTCCCCGGCTTTGTCTGAGGCTAGTGAGATTTGAACGGGCCGGTAAAACAGCAGAGAGCCAGCGCAATGTGGTGGTTTGAGCACTGGACTATGATCCAGGAGACCAGGGTTCGATTTCCCACTCGGCCATGGAAAACCACTGGGTGACCTTGGGCACGTCACACACTCTCAGCCCCAGAAAACACGTTGGAGTTGCCATAAGTACTTCTAGAAGAGGGGTGGCCAAAGCATGGCTTAATGTGGGACTGGACAAACTTTCTCTTGTAAATTAGCGACACTTCTCTACTATTGGAATCTTTAATTTTGCGAAGGGTGTATGCAATATTTGGACAAATTTGCACCAAAAAAAAAAGCAAAAATTGCAAAAATCCAGAAGCTTTTAAAAATGAATATATTTGAGGAGGGGTGTGTTATGTCTGTGTGTACATATAACAACCTGGTTTGTATAGCCAAGGATGCTTCTCCCTAAACTGCAAACCCCAGGATTGCATAGGAGGTTGAACGTGGAATCATAGCACTATAACAGTGCAGTGTGGAGATGGCCATAGTGGATAAGGATTATATGGTTTCCCTGGTGAGGAGATAACGCCATTCATATAAGAAACTACATCATGAATATACTACAATTTCAGCATTCAAGCATGGCGCATGTGCATATAGGTGATCCCAAATTATAATATCGAATCCCATCAGGGGGATCCAAAAATTAATATTACAATGAAGTTTAATGAAGCTATAGGTAACTGTAGGTCAGCTTTGGGGTTGCTTCCCCCTCCTCTTCTCCCAGCCTACTGCAATGCCACAGAGCTAACCGCACCCCAGCATCTGCTTGCATTTGATTCCCCATTTTATCCTGTTTCACTTAGTTAGCCCACTTCCGCACGAGGCTGTTATAGCGCGATGATTCCACTTCCAACCTCCTCTGGAATCCTGGGGTCTGCAGTTTGGGGAGGGGCCTCAAAGGACTCCAGGATTCCATAGGAGGCTGAAAGTGGAACAATACCCCTATACCAGGATAGTGCGGAAAGGGTGTTGCTCTTGTGATTTAAAGCTTTTTGCCCCCTTGCAAGCTGTGCCTCATGGCTTCTTCCTGTTAAGCCTTTAGCTGCGGCCTAACCCTGCTGCTCCCTTTCGGGCCCTGGGGTCTCGCAGGGGGATGATGGGAGGTGCAGTCCACAGGCAGCGGGGGGCTGTCGCGTGTGAAAGGGCGGGCCACGCGAGAGCGCGAGGGCCGCTCCTTGTGCTTTAGCCTCCCCCTCCTTTCTTCTCTTCAGGTAATCGTGGCTTTTCTCCCTTAGGCCAGAAGATGGGAGGCGGCCTTTGCCTTCCCGGTCTGTCTTTCTCTCCGTCGCGCCCACCGAGCGCCATAAGGGCCGAAAGAAGCGGCAGCCGCCCTTTCCCTTCAGCCTCCTAAGCCTCCGCCGCCGCCGCCTCCTCCTCCGCCGCCGCCGCCCGTCCGCCATCTTAGCCGCCTTCCCGCCTCCCCCTCCGTCACGTGACGCGTCCGGCGGCCATCTTACGCCCCTGCGACCCATCTCTCTCTTCCTCCTCCTCCTCCCGTTCGACGAGGGGAGGAGCCGCGCGGCGCAGCCGAGGCTAGCTGGCTTGGCGGCGGCGGAGGAGGAGGAGGCGGAGGCGGCCGCAAGTGGGGCAGGAGCCCTCGGAGCTGGCCGGGAGGGGCGAGAAGGCCCGCGGGGCGAGAGGAGCGGCCGCGGCGACGACGACGACGACGACGACGACGGGGGCCGGGACATCGCGGTGACGGCGGCGGCGGGAGCGGCGGCCATGGGGCAGTGCGGCATCACCTCCTCCAAGACCGTCCTCGTCTTCCTCAACCTCATCTTCTGGGTGAGGCCGCCGCGCCAGGCCGAAGAAGAAGGGGGAAGGGGGCTGTAATAAAGAACGAGGCAGCCCCCCTTTAAAATAGATAGGCCTATCCCCAAAATAGGGCGGTGTGGGGCGGCTGCGTCTCTTTTGTCTGTGAGAGGAGGAGGAGGAGGAGGGGGAGAGGCCAGTCTCTCAGGGACGGTCCTGCCTCCCCACCCTTTCCCCCCTCGAGTGGCGTTTCTCCCCTCATTCCCTGCCTTTCTTCTTAGCAACGGAGGAGCCCTACAGACGGACCCTTGCCGTTTCCGCACTGGCCTGTTACAGCGCGATGATCCCACTTCCCACCTCTTAGGGAATCCTGGGGTTTGCGGTTTTTCGCGAGGGGCCTCAAAGCGCTGTATCAGCCTAGTGCAGGCATGGCCCACGTCTGAATGGGCGACGAGGTTGCTGCTGCTTTGTGCCTCCATAAAATAATTCACCGAAAAGGAAGGAAACATGGAGAAGTGTCTTATTTCGCTTCAGCGATGAAGGAGAAGAGCTGCCACCTAGCAGCACATTGCAAACCTTCTGAAGCGCCCCCCCCCAAATAGGGTGCTTCGGGATGTTCTAACCTTAAAGGTCAAAAGATGGAACTGTTCTCTTAGGAAATTAAGGTGAAATGTATTGAGGAGGAAGCCTGGGGGGGGGATGCTAGGAGAGACCCTTTAGGCCCGTTTGCTTAGAGTTGGTTCTGTTCACACGTTCTCGAGACGCGTGTCTTCTGTGGGGAAGCGGAGAGATGAGTTTCACCAGCCCTTTAATAGGTGGAGGTGACCTGGCGTTGCTGCGGGCAGGGGTGCCAGAGAGTCTGTATTGGATGAAAAAGCCTGCCTGGATTGCCTGTCTGTGTTTGAACTAACACCATGGTTAAAATGAATAATGAACTGGTTCTTCTTGCAGGGAGTGGTAAGAATGGCAACATTGCGAGGTGGTGTGCAAGGAAAATGCACATATAGAGGCACCCTACCTGGGGGGAGCAATTTACAAGGTTTGCAAAAAGGATTTTTTGGAAGGATGGCAGGGGGGATAGGCAGTATTGGATCTCTTCCGAAAGTTTCCATAGGGATCTTCTTGGTGCATCCAAAGGACGGGGTTAGGACAGCAGTATCTCTAGCATGCACATCTCTCCCAGTTGTGTCCTTGATACACACACTCTCTGCTGAAATAGATGTGACGGTGGGGGGGGAGGGGAGGAGCTGTGTGGTGTGGACGTGGAGCTAAAATCCCAACCGTTGCTGGAACAGGGAAGAAAGCCTGTTTCAAACAGAATCAGTCTCCCAACCAATATGGGAGGGATTCTGTGCATATCCCATGTGTGCAAGAGCAGATTTACTTCAGTATGTGGTCATCACTGGGGATGATTTAATTCAAAAGTATGAGCTCAGAGGTGACTTGGGAAACAAAGTACTGCTACCAAAATATCCTCTTTTAATGGCCCAGTCTCTCTTCTCTATATAACCTTGCTGCCTCCTCCTGCCCCCCCCCGCAAATAACTAGCTTATGCCTTTAAGAGCCTATTGGGGTGAGAAACAGAAGGTGGAGGAACTTGTCCTTATTAAAGTTGTGTTATGTATGCCAGCATTTGACTCATCCTCAAAGCAGATCAACCCTCTCAGGCTTTATTGGCACCCAAATGGGTGTGCATATTTGTGGGTGGGGCAGAAAGTATGGGCACCGTTCCCATTAAATGAGGGCTTGCTCACAGGATTACCATTTTATGTCTGAAAGGAGGTCACTGAAACAAAGTGCAAGGGTGACCAAAAATAGCTGTGTACCATGCTAATAAAATCAATTTTCTTCCAGTTACAGATGTCTGGATTTTGAGCTGTGCATTGCCATTAAGTTACTGCAGTTATTATTTTTTTGAGATGCCTTGAACTTTATTTGCACTATTTTTAGTCTTTAAATGTGTTGCTTTATTAGAAGTATTTATGAATAGTGGATAAGCACAGAGAGGAGGTTAAGGGAGGGAGTTAACAGTTGACTTCTGGGAGTCTGTTTCAGGCGTTCTGTTTCAAGGATGGCATTTGGAGTATACTGTTCTCCTCAGCTCAGGTTCATAGCTTTTCTTCCATTTATCACTCTCCACAGTTTGAAGAAAGGGAAATAATCCATTGCAGTTGCTTAGTAACTACCGTCTTCTCTTCTGGGAAATGTGTGTGAGAGGCAAGTTCCAAATTGGAGTAATAAGAAGGGATGGGCAAGGGATGTGGGATTGGGGCCAGTACAGGCGAGAGTTACTTGAGCCTGGCCATGTCTGCAGCATAAACGAATTGCTTATGTTTCATGTCTCTGTAGCCATCTTCTTGGATTTTAAATATCGTTAAGCAGCTGGGATTCAGATCAGAATTTTCTGCGTTCATCAACAGTCTGATATTAAAATGGTGCTTATAGGTTAGTAGAGCAGGATTTTATTCAGCATCTCTGGCATGCTGAGAAATGGGCACGATGTAAACCATGTACCTGAGATCAGGAAAACCTGACTTAAGTAAAAGGGGCAGTATTTAAGAACATGATACATACAGTACCTCCTTTCAGAGCCGATGGGGTGGAGCTCAAGTTACTGTAAGGCCAGGTGCATTATCCCAGCTGTTAAAAATGTCAGCCTTTCAAAGAGTTGAAGATTGCGGTAATACTATATTATAAACAAAAATAACATTGCTATACATAGTACTTCTAAAAAGATCTGTTGTTGCTAAACTTCTTGGCTGTTCAGTGTTGCATAGTAGCTCTTTTGGTAGATCTACTGCAAAAAATTTTTTTCTTGTTTTACCTCCACTTTTGGGAGAATAGTGTGACATATATGGATTTATGAGATTTATTTGGCAGTCCAGAGGGCTTCTGATAACTATTTGATGATTTAAAGATGACTCTGTAAAGTTGTGCGCTGTTTTCAAACAGCTTTAGTCTCTGGAGACATAGAAGTAAAAAATGCATTACAGATTTTTTTTTTCTTTTTTGCATGAGGTAGGATGGTAAATGGTGGTTTGTAGCACTTAGACAAGAGCAAATAAGTTAATGACATAATCCTTGAGGGACAGAGCTTTGTAATTACTGATAGTAACTGGTTCATGTGTTTGTGTGAAGTGTAAGTTTGAAGTGATGCAGGTATAAAATTGATTCTTTGGGGAAAATCTCCCATCCCTGGAAATATTTTTAAACAGTTGTCAGGAAGGTTCTATGGTCAGGTAAAGAAGTTATAACCTTGATGTGATGTTACTTTCTCCCAGTGGCAAGGCACATGTGCTTGAGACTGACCAGCTTTCTCTCCAGATGAATAGCCTAGTTTGTATCTAGCACATTCTTTTATTGATAGACCACTTTAGATGTCATTCGTTATCTGTCTTTTGACACAAAGCTTAATAAATTGCTATCCTGTGACATGTTTATGTTGTTGGTATTTTCATGCAATACTTGAAGACACATGCAAACACACTCTTCTTTTACTCTAATTAGTGCCTATAGTGCTCAAATTACTGTATGACTGCATATTCTGTGACCCTTTCAGAACATGTTCCAGATAAGGTTTGTGCTTTTTCAAAAGCAGAAATGTGTCTGCACACACTCAAACACTCATGCAGGAACTTCTGATTCTGTTTTTAGATCATGAAGGTGATTTTGGAACAAATTAGATGACATCTCGTGTAGGAAAGTCATTTGAAGGTTTCTAAATATAATTAAGTTGAATATGACAGGGTGACTTGGATGTCTCTCGTAAGTCAAAGCCAACTTGACAGCAGTGAACAACAACAAATAGTTTAAAGATTTCAGAAGGATGGCAAAACAGGACTTTGAATAGAAAATGCCTTTATATAACCTTATATCAGAACAAGAATGCTGACAGTGAGCATATCTCAAGAGCCAGGGAAAGCAAAAGTTGAAGAGCTGTGAGATTTTGGTTTTACTTCTGTGCAGTATGGATTTTGTATGAGAAAAGTGAAGGCCTAGTACTGTTCCCAAGTCTGCATTGCTGTAAAGGTTGTGCTTTGGAAAGTACTCACATACACCCTGCGAATTTTAGAAATGCAGTTGACTAAGGACCACTTAGCCCATAACTTTTTAGAACTAGTATAAAATGTTGCACATCACATTAACTATCTTTGCTGTTTTTTTAGCAATGGGGCCTACCAAAATATTTACAGTTTGGTCCTTTGAATTGAGTTTTTTCCATATGGATATTGAAAACCAATGGGGTGTAGTGGTTTGAGTGTTAAGAGTGTGACCCTGAAGGCCAGGGTTCAATTCCTTGCTTGGCTGTGGAAACCCAGTGGGTGACCTTGGGCAGATAGCACACTCAGACCCAGAAAATCCCATGATAGGGTCATCTTAGGGTCATCATAGGTTAGAAATAACTTGAAGGCGTACAACAATGACAAAAACGCTAGTACGTATTTTGGGAGTAGAAAGGCAGATATTAGGATGTAGTGCCAAAATGACAGATCCCTGATACCCCTCCATACCCCATAATCCCAGATACTAGATTTTCTGTATTTTCATAGCATTCCAATCTATTTTTTCCCCATATAGGAAAATGTATGCGCAAATGGACTATTTTGGCCATGGTTTGAGGAAAATGATGCAATGATGTCATTCATCTGCTGTTATGTTAACTGATGAAAGCTCTCATGTAGGAAGGAGTACTGGAATTAGGGTCACCATCTGAAATTTATTGGCACAAGACTCTGGACAGACAAAATGATGTGTTCCTACAACATCATGAGAATTATGAAATTTGCTACCCCAAGATATTCATTGCCCCAAGTAAGGTTGAATGAAACAATACAAGAACTGCCGTATAATTATACAAATTTGGTTTGTTCTGTTAAGATTCTTCGTCATGTTTTTATTAGCTTGGCATGTGTGGCACATCTGTTAAGAGACTGGGAACATATGCCCCTCCAGAAACATGTGTCAGCATATGTGGACTTAGGCTTTTTGGCTCTACATCACTCAATTTAATCTCAATAAAATTTCACACAACATCATCCATGCTTCACAACAATGTTGAAAGTGTGAAACATACCTTAAACAATAGAACTAACAATTTCTAACAATTTTTTAAATGAAGTTTCTCTCATTTCTTGGCTTACTGTTCCAGAACAGCACCATCTTTCCTTGCCCATTGCCCGCCCTATGTATTGAACCACAGATTGTGGAAGGCTACAGCAAACTCTAAAACAGTTACCACATTCATTAATATCTGGTGCGTGTGTACATAAGCTCTGCCAGTTTCGTGTTCCAGCATACCATATTAAACATAGTGCTACACAGAAGACCAGAACAAGATAAAGTTCATTGGTAGCTGAACCTATGAATTATTACTATGACTGAAACTTGAGAATGCAGCTAATGTTCTCTTTTTCCCTTCAAAACCAAACAGGTGTAATTTGAACACCATTTTGAGAGAGAGATGAGCTGCTAAAGCAGAATACCAAGTTGTAGTTGCTTGAAAGGCATCAATAAATGTATTGATCTAAGGAGCTCTCTGTGTGCCTTTTTTTCATTGAAATCTTGAGTTGCATTATTTTATCTTGGAAATAGCTTTCTGCAACTTGGTGTGAGTTTCGTTCTTGTACAGTTCAAGGAATCTGTTAATACTGAAGAGTCAGTTCAGGTTACACAGCAACATGACTCAGTGAATACAAGAGAATGGGTGCATTGTTCGGGGTGCTTTCCTTAACTTTTTTGTTTGTTTTTGAGTACCTTTTTCTTCCCCTTTTTTCACCATAATATATTTGTATTACTGTACTTTGTCTTGGCCCTTAGATAGAATTCTTTTGGATGAAAAACATTTATGAATTGCAGTTCTTCTTTCTGATCTTAGCCTCTTTTCTGGGCATGTTGGCTACATGTTATCCCAAAAGGCAGAGGAAAGGCAATGGAAGAGAGTTACTGCTTTTGTGTCTTGTGTTTTGGCTTCCCAGAAACATCTGGTTTGCCATTCTGAGGAAAACAGGATGCTGTGCTAGACAGGACTGTGGTTTGGTCCATCTGGTTTCATTCTTTGTTCTTCAACATGCTAATGTTTTCATACTGGTGTAGCAGAAAAAGAAAATCCATCTTCTTTTCAGACAAAACTATGAAACGGTGGGACATGCTGTTTCTGAAATCTGGGATTTATTGGTCTTATTCCTGTAGTACTGTCCACAGGTCTTTTCTTGGGATTTGCAGCATATTATGTCTTTCTTGCCGTCCTTTTTGTCTTTTGTTTTTGACCTCACAATACTCTTTAAGTTTTAAACACTTTCAAAGGCAAGAGAGAATAATTTCCACAATAAGTTTAGATTGCAAGAATAGTAACTCCAGATTCCTTGTGAATGCCTTCCCATTTTTTTATTCAAAATTGTTTTATTACACACACTGCTCTTGTGCTAGTTGTGTATTCATTTTTGAAGGAGTGAGGAGAACATTGATTTAGCAGCCACATGTTTTTCTTTTTCTTTGCTATAATTCCCTTACCTTGTTGGTTATGAATTAAAAACATAAAGCAAGAATGTCTACCTAGCTTTCTTTAAGATCTCCAGCATAGCTATATTAAATGATGCTGTGTTTACATTCTTGCTTTAAACTCAAAAGTACTTTTGTGAAGCAAACCCAGTATTATACTGAAAAAATGCAGTTGTCCACTGATAGACCTCCCTTTAACTTTTCTAACCCCTTTCCGCATAGAAATGGGTATTTCCTTCAGATATGTGATGGAATTTGCAGGTGCTTCTTTACGTTAGAGCAGAGGCCCATATGCTTAACCCTGTTGCCACTGCATACTGCTGGTGGTATTTGTTGTTGTCAATATTGTTTCCATTGTTATTCCAGCTGACTCAGCTAATAATAACAGTGATCAGGTTCAATGGATGGGCATGTGTTTCCATGCTACACTTAGAGTCAGAGGTATTATATTCTTCTGTAGTAGCTTGAGGAACCTTCAGGGGACTCAGAATAGCAGTTAGGTTTGCTTTGCTAGGGCCATGGTTAACCTGTGATTGTCAGCCATCAAAAGCATGATAACAGTTCAGAGGCAGAATTATTCTGTTAGTTTTGAAACAATTTATTCCCTTTTCACAGTTCGCAACCTTTAATGAGTCTTCGACTGTCAGATCTTTAAACATTTAAAATGTGCCACTTAAATTCTTAGGAGATACTCTGAAACACTTTAATTCCAGACCTGTGGCTTCCAAATGTATTGACATCTTGGCTTTTAACACCACCTGTACTTTGAACCAGGTGTTGACTTTTTTCTTTTCAGAATAAAGATGTAATAGGAAACTTCACTTGAAAACCTCCTTGTGTTCCTGCAGTCATAGCCTTTCCTGCTATATAACAGATAAAGTGTTTCTTGATGCTGGTGTGGGAAAACAGTAAAGCATCATGTAACACTGATAATCAGTACTAATTTTATTGGCTAAATGAAGCTCGTTCCCACAGACATTTGCAAAACCTCACTAATTTGAATTGGAACACTTAGCTTAGGTTTATGGCTGTGGTATACTTTATACGGCTTTTGAAGCTGTGTAGGATCAGCAGAATCTAAAATAGCTGTGTACAGAGAACTGACTTGAGCCTTGAGCATTGTACAGTTCGCACACAGTTGCTTAGCTTCCTCATACATGATTGAGGTCAGATAGCATATCAGTCTAAGAATGCTCTTTTTGTAGGCAGTAGCCTCTTTGTATATAATTACCTCTTGGTGTTGACTGATATGCACTCACTTGATTTGGGATATAGCTTAGGGCATACTTCATATTCTACATTCATAGTTAGATTTTTAAAACCTGACCTTTGTTTTTGGGCAGTGCTTTGTCTACATTGGGCCTAGCTGTTAAGGAGACTGAGAAGGCAGAAATATCCCCCAGCATTCAAGGTTCTTCCTTCTGCTGCTCGTGCATTAATTCCTCAATCTTCCTTTTGCAGTATTACCATGCCAGAATGGTTTAGTGGTTGCAGTGACAGACTGGGACTCTGGAGAAGAAAGTTCAGTTCCCCACTCAGCCATGGGTGACCTTGGGCAAGTCCCACTCTCTCAGCCTCAGAGGAGGGGCATAGCAACCCCCTTCTGGACAAATCTTTCCAAGAAATCCCTGTGACAAGTTTGCATTAGGGTCACTGTAAGTCGGAAATGACTTGAAGGCATGTGACAACAACAAACCATGCCACAGGACTGCAGTGTCACCAGCTTGTGTGCTAACTATACATAGGTCAAGACTTGGAACGAGGCTTAGAATTGTGTTCGCATATTCTAGTTTGCAGTTAACTGTGCTTTTTGTTATGATCTGTAAAAAAATGTAGAAAGGCAGAATTCATCTGCAAGGGTATATAGAAGATGGAAGTCTGTATGTCTGTCTTGATTTCAGTGTTATGTCTGCACCAGGTCATAGCTTCAGTGCATGTTTCACTTAATTTCCCTTAGAACTTGAACTCTTCTGGAGCTGGAGTTCTTCACTTGAGTCAAGACCTGTTCAGCTGCATTGTACAGTTTCCAAGCCAAAGGCTGAAAAATAGTACAGGGTCTAGGTACATGTTTTTGTGGGCCTTTAATATCCACTCGGGTTTGATTCCAGGACCCCCCCCATAGTACCAAACTTTGTGGGTACTCAAGGAGAATAGCATTCCCTTATATAAAATAGCAACATCAGTATTTCCTTTTTGGACTTTTTAAAAAATATTTTCAAACTATGGTTACTTGAATCCGTGGATGTAGAATCTGCAGATATGGAGGGTCAACTTTAGGCAAATACACGAGGAAGAAAAGGATCTCTTAACATTTCTTTTCCTTACAGGCAGCAGCAGGCATCTTATGCTACGTTGGTGCCTATGTCTTCATCACATATGATGACTACGATCACTTCTTTGAAGATGTCTATACACTGATCCCTGCAGTGGTTATCATAGCAGTGGGCACGCTTCTCTTCATCATAGGTCTGATTGGCTGCTGTGCCACAATCCGGGAAAGCCGCTGCGGTCTGGCGACGGTGAGTCTCTTGTGAGGGAAGAGTTTGTATTTGACTTCCTGATGCACGTTCCCTTAGAATTTTTCAGACCCAGAGGGTCATGGTCAGTTTCTGTCTCTCTGTAAAATAATTGCGTTTTGATAGTTCATATTTGGGATTTAATGCTACATTAAATCTTGGTTCTTCCTCATTTAAAGCCACAGCAGCACTGTGCTGTGTGTGGCACTGAACTGTCCTGTTAATGCTGTTTAATAGACCATAGCCCAGGGCTGGAGCAGTTCTGTTCCTAGCATCTAGACTTAAAAGAATTCCATAGCAAGCAAGGAACGTGAGGGACGGCTGACCAGGACCCCAAAGAGCCGTTGCTAACCAGACTAGACAGGACTGAACTACTGTGATCTGGTAGGATTCTGTAACCTTCCTGCTTTCTGTTCCAGCCAAGTTTGAGGAGGGGTTGGACAAACCAAACAGCCGGCACAGTAGCAGTGGTTTCTGAGCATACTGTGGGGCAACCTTGCTATTCCTTTATTTTACTACAGCCTCTGTTAGTAGATGAGGCCTCCTTACATGTCTCTATTTTGGTAATGGGCAGCTGCCTTGTCAAGATAATTCCTTTTCTCAAGTCCAGAAGAGTTCTATAAGTTGGACAGCACGGTACATAGGAACATTTGGTTTTAATGCTCCAGGGTTGTGGTTGGGTTATAAACATGAAATGTTACCTGTGATGACTGATATCAACTTAATTTAAAACCGGGGAGAGGGGTTGTGTGTGAGCCTCAAAACATGAGGCATTGGTCCATTTTTGTGTAGATAAGTGTCCCAATCCTTTCTGATGTTGGAAACTAACCACGGCCAGTCCTCATTAGTACTTGGATGGGAGACTGCCAACGAATACCAGGTGCTGTAAGCTATATATCAGAGGAAGGAACTGGCAAAATCATCTCTGAGTATTCCTTGCCTAAGAAAACCCTGTGAAATTCATGGGGTTGCCACAAGTTGACAGATGACTTGGAAGTGCGAACACTCATTTTAAAAAAAAGTGTCTAAATAAAGCCTGTCAGGTCATTTGAAACTTGTCTGGCTGATAAGCTGTATTATATGTAGAAATGCAACATGGATAAATGTAGCTTTCTCCGCTTTGAAAAGTCTTTTAGTGTTCGCATGGTAATGAGCTAATAATAAAACAAGTACTCATTCCCTAAATACCTCCTGCAGAACAAAACTCGGTTTTCTTTTATTTGTGATGACAAAACATGTCACATAATATTTTAGCCACCAATTTGATTTGGTCCAAGGTCTGGTGTTAGAATCATCTGTGTTAGTGTAGTTTATGAGATATTATATTACATTGACATGAAAGGAGCTTGAGTTACCATGGAGTAACAGCCGCACAGTGCTTACCTGACTCTTGATTAGCTCTTCTAGTCTCTTTGAACTAGAGTATTTGCTTCCTCAAATTACTGGTAGAGTGGTGATACTAACACAATGGACATATTCAGTATTAACAGAGGATTTTTTTCTGGTTATTCTGAGATCCTAGCCAATACCAGGGTTAAATTTTTATAAAACTGTGTGTGTTACCTACTTTAAATTATTTTCTATCTTGCAGTTTGTGATCATCCTCCTGTTGGTTTTTATTACTGAAGTTGTGGTGGTAGTCCTGGGTTATATCTACAGAGCAAAGGTAATTGTCCCTTCTAAAGTGCTAAAGTAGATTCTGATGTAATGCCACTAGGTGTGCTTTTGCTTTTTGTAGAATTGTGGGGTTTGATATGTGAAATTTCAGAAGGATATCAGATTACAATTACAGATTCAAAAAGAGGAGTGACATGCTTGCCAAGAGGAGTAATTAAAATCTATAAAGAGATAAAGAACTCGAGAAAAATAATGAAGTAAGCCCGAAGTTGGATGATTGTAGATAATGGATTATTGTGCCTGCTATATTATAAAGCATTCCATTATAGCTTTGTAAAATGTTAACATTCTTAGCTAATACACTGAACTGAGCTTTTAGGAACTTTGCCAGTTTCAAGTAACCAGATAAATTTATAGTGGATATATTGAGATCTCTTCTAATATTGTGGATCCTCTGAGTTGCTTAAATACCCTGAAACCACCAGATCCCACATCTTAGAAGCAAAGCAAAGTCAGCCCTGGTTAGTACTTGGATGGGAGCCTACCAACAAATACCAGATGCTGTAGGCCAGCCATTCTCAACTGTTATGTTGGCCACAGCCCTCTTAGGAGCTCTTTTCAGGTTCCAGCATGCCCCCCCCGTTTAAACAGGGGTGCAACATAAACAGAAAGACAGAAAATCATTTATTATTGAACACCAAGGCCAGCTGGCCCCTCCCGAAACTGCAAACCCCAGGATTCCATAGGATGTTGCAAGTGGAATCATGGCGCTATAACAGGCTAGTACGGAAATGCCGCAAAAAATCTTGAACATTCTGACATACTGAACAATTTTTTTTTAAAAAAAGAAGACTGTATGAAATTAAACATTGTGGGGGACCAGCAGATTTTCCAAATGTGCTGGGAAATGTGTTGGTGGCTTCTGTGGTTTCTTTCTTTCTTGGAAACTTGCCATGGACCAGCAGCCAATGGCTCATGGACCAGCACTAATTCACCAGCCCCCATTTTGTGTAAGAGAGGTCTGTATAACAGAAGGATGTACCTTTACTACCTTTACTAAATTCTGCCATGTAGAAAAAGATGGTGGTTGGCATTTTCAAGCACAAATGCTAACCATAAAAATAGATTATTTTCAAGAATCAATACAAGTTGAAAACATAAAGCAGGTAGTAAGGGTCTTAAAATTAATAACACTACATTAAATCAGTATAAATTCAGAATTTTAAAAAGCTGAAAGAGAAGCAACACCTGGATAGAGAGGACCCAGAGGAGACCCTGATAAGACCCTCTAAAGGTGTAAAGTATTCAATCGAGCAAGAATTAAGAGACCCAGTGATATACAGGAGCTGTTTCTCTTTGTCCCAACCAGTCAAGTCCTAAAGGGAACGATCTCTCTGTAGGTGCTGATCCAAATACCTTCTGTCAGGAGCTGAAACCGTGTTAATGTTTGTTCTAATAGGTGGAGTTTGAAGTTGATCACAGTATTAAGAAAGTGTACGACACATACAATGGAACTAACCCGGATGCTGCAAGCCGTGCAATTGATTACGTCCAGAGGCAGGTAAGAGCCAACGTAAACACTGTTGGGGTGGGTGCCAAACTGCTTAGTTAAAAAGGTAAAAAGTCCATAAGTACAGCTCTTCTGTGGCAAATGGTCTCCTGTAGAGTGTAAAGCAGCACTCCTGTAGAGTGTAAAGCAGCACCTAGTCAACAAGACTTCAGAGAAAATCAGACCCTTTCTGTGAATTAGACATCTCATTTTCTGGGGAGAGGATAATTTTGACTAAGGAGAAGCATTCCATCACATGAGCCCCTCCTGCAGTCATTCTGTAGCCTGAGCTTATCAGCTTAATTAGAACTACCCCTGGAATGATGTACAAACACTTGGTGAGTTGTAGAGTTGGTCCTGTTTAAGTTTTGCTTGTGTACAACATCTGTGAAAATAGAAGCTTTAAAAACAAGCAAACATGGATTTAGAAAGTGAAGGAGTACATTTGTGGTTTTCAGTGTTTGTTACTCAACCCGGGACAGGAGTATGGTAATACAGATGAGGCTCAGGGATGAGATGAAGCCAAAGGAAGCTTTTGCTTCCGTAAATTAAATTCTTCTTCGTGGTCTCTGTGCCTTCATACACTAGGAGCTTTAGCGCCTGCGCGGTAGCGTTCGGAAACTTCTAGAGCTTGTTCGCTTGGCGGGAACCCCTCCCCCACGCCGGTACTGCGCATGCTCCTCCCGCCGAGCAACGGTCCTCCTCAGTTCTTTCTCGTCCGCCGCCGCGTACGGAAGGTTCTTTAGTTTGTTCCTCTCACGTCGTGCTTGGCTTGCTGTTTTTTCACGGTTTTACGGACTTTCGGACTGTCTTTGACCTCTCTTTCGGACTCCCCCTTCGGTTTTTCGTCTTTTTTGGATTTCGGAGTTTGGCGTTTCTTCGTCTTATGTCCGCGCTCTTTAAGAAGTGCGTGTCCTGCGGCCGCAAGGTTGCCCTCAACGACGGCCATAAGGAGTGTCTCTTCTGTTTGGGCGAGTCCCACAATATCCGGACTTGCCAAATTTGTAGGGATTTTACTCCCCAAACTCTTCGCAACCGCTCCGCGAGACTCAAGTCTTTTTGTTGGGAGCAGTCTCTGCGGGCGATAGACGAGACCTCCACTTCCAAGATGGCCGACAAGAAGACGACCACGCCATCGACGGTATCGGCGGCTGCCGTCCGTCCACCTCGTCGGTATCGGGCTCGGTACCGGCGAAAACGCCGATCTCGGCGTCACCGAGGATCCCGAAGCTGTCGGCGGCTGCCAAGTCAGCTAAAGGATCCTCGACGGCGAGGAAGGCTGAGGCTCCCCTTACGGAGACGCCTGCAAAAAAGCGCCCTGCTCCGGACGGAGGCAAGGGCAAGGAGAAGGAGAAGAAGAAGAAGAAGAAGGAAAAGAAGCGCTCCCCGGCTGGGGACGCTCAACCTCCTACTCCTCCTCCTACTCAGCAGCCTTCCAAAGGGCGAGGCGAGTCCGTCGACCTCTCGGAGGATGAGATCGAGGACGTTCCCCAACAGCGCCCGGACTCGCCTGTGGCAGACCCTCCAACCCTGGTGGAGGAGCGCCACCGCCCTCTAGCCGTCGCAGGTCGGCCGACCTGCAGCAGAGAGAGCCCTCTGCTTCTCCGGAGCGGCGTTCGACCTCCTTCAGGTCCCGGTCCCGCTCTTCCGAGCGTCCGGTGGCCTCGCCGCCTCCGAGGGAGACAAGAGAGGAACAACCTCGCTCGTCTGCCTCCAGATACACCTCGGCGTCCTACGTGGCCAGGTACGCGAGGGAATCTGAGTGGAGAGAGCGCCCGGCCTCCTATCGGTCCCATTCGCCATCGTACCGGGATCGGTACCATCGTGGCCCGAGTCGCTGGGAGACCTTCCGGAGGTCCCGGTCACCTCGTCGACAGCGCGAATCGCGCTCGCCTAGAGGGGACGAGGCTCGGTACCGTCGACGCCGAAGCCGATCTCCGTTGGACCGCCGCTCCTTCAGCCGCTCTCCCTCCCCTCGATATCATAGGGCGAGGGAGCCTTCACCACGGTATCGGGCGATATCGCCACCTCCTAGGGTCACGGCGACGGCGACGCGCCCTACGGAGTCGGTGGTGACTGAGCGGGCTACGACGACGTCAGCCTGCCAGACTACCCCGGTCACCACCAAGAGGGTGAAGTCCGTGGTCAGCCATCCCAAGCGGGACGCTGCTGCTACCACCGCCCCGGCTGCGGAGAAGCCTAGGAAGGCAACACCTGCGGCGACTACAAAGGAGCCGGGGGCGAGCGGCGAGAGGACTCCCCCGAGCTCCGGAGTCGTACGACTCGAGTGCGGAGTCTGAGGTGTCTGAGGCGGCCTCCCAGGAATTCCTCCGTTGGGATTCGGGGACCCGATCCCAGATTCTGCTCCAGAGGACGTCCACCAGTTCTCTGCGATGCTGCTCCGCATGGCCACTACCCTCGGCCTTAAGATCGCCGATGCGGACCCGGGAGGAGACGATCCAAGCCTTCTCCGTTTTCGAGGAGAAGCGACCTTCCACGGCCCCGCTGCCTCCCTCCCCCGGGGTTTCCCAGCCCCTTGAAGGCCGCCTGGGATAGACCGGCCTCGGCTCAGCCGATACCGCAGCGGTTAGAACACCTCTACAGGGTGCAGAAGGAAAACCGCCGGTTATCTATTTAATCACCCTGCACCGAACCCCGTGGTCGTCGAGTCCGCGCAGACGAAAGGCTCCGGCAGGCAACACACCACCCCCCCGGGAAAAAGAGGGCAGGAAGTTGGACGTACGCAAGGAGGTTCTATTCGGCTGCCTCCTTGCAGATCAGGCTGTCCAAACTGGCCTTGCCTCGCGGAAACCCCAAGAAGGTGCTCGATCGCCTGCAACCAGCGATGGAAAGCGGTACCGGAGGACATCCGCCAAGCCTCCTCCGTGATCTTCAATGAGGCTATCTCCATCGCTCGGCCCCAAAGGGGCCCTCCCCCCGGCACGCAGTGGAGATCGCCTCCTGGGTCATGGGGGGACCCCGTCGGCCTCCGCCGCCATGCTTGGCTTCGACCGGCCGACATCCGGGAAAGGACACCAAAAGGGAGGATTGAAGATCTCCCCTTCGACGGTGAAGGCCTATTCAATTCGTCCACAGACGAAGCTTTGGACAATCTCGTCAAGGCGAGACTGACCGAAAAAAAAAGATCGGGCTGCAGCCGGCCACGAAACCCCCAAGGGCCTCCACCTTCCGACCATCCTGGCGAGGGATCTTCCACCTCGTCGTTCCACCCCGTTCGGCCCAGTCTGGACAGTCGAGACCGTCCTCCGGCTCATGGGCCCAAACCAGTTTAGGCGGCGCCCGCCTTCGTCGAAGAAGTCCTCCTCCGAGACAAAGTCTCGGTTTTGACGTGCCTGGCAACCCGCCAATACCCACTCTTCAGCCCCCTCAGCGCTCGGAGACCCACCCCCCTCGCTTTGACACCTAGCGGAGTGGCAGTATGTCACTACGGACTCTTGGGTGGGGTTTCCATCGTCCGTCTTGGAAAAGCCATCGAGTTTTCAATTCCCCCTCGCGGCGTTTATTACTCCCGCCGTCGAGTCCGGCCCTCCTGGAAGAGATCCAATCCCCCCTCCGAAAGGGGCGACCCAGGGGTCCCGCAAGAGGCCAAGACCACCGGCTTTTTTCTCCAGGACTTCACGGAAACCCAAAGCCGACGGTACCCTCCGGCCGATCCTAGACCTCAGAGGGGTGAATACCACATCCGCCCCAAAAGGTTCAAGATGGCCCCGAAACCCCCTCGATCCTCCCTTCCCACATCGAGGGGAATGGTTCCCCCTCCATTTATTTCCGAGACGCATACTTCCATATCGCCATTCGCCCGCAGCACAACGGACCCTCCGCTTCCCCAGTCCACGACCGTTACCAGTACAAAGGGGCTGCCGTTCGGACTCTCGACTGCCCCAAGGGTCTTCACCAAGTGCATGGCCCCGGTGGTATCCTACCTGCGGACGAAGGGCGCTTCCCTCTTCCCCACCCGACGATTGGCGGTGGCGTCCCGGAAAGACTTTACCACGACGTCCACATGACGTTGTCACTCCTGACCCGCCTTGGTCTACGAGTGAATCCGAAGAAGTCCCACCTCGAGCCGGCGGGACTTGGGCTTCATCGGGGCGACGCCGAAATCCACCTCCGCCAGGGCGTACCTACCAGAGTCTCGAGCACAAACTTTCATCCGGGGGCCGGACGCCCGGACGGCCCCGACGTTATCTGCGAGAAGCGTCCAGCAGCTCTTGGGCTACATGGCTGCGACGACCGCTGTGCATATCTCGCCAGGCTGAGAGCAAGACCTCTTTCCAAACCCGGTTTGTCCGCATTTGACCCCCGCGAGACGAACAGACACTCCGACTGCAGCTGCCGGGAGACGCCGGATCCCTCCGATGGTGGCAGTCGCGACGAAACTTATGTCGGGGGTGCCTTTCCAACAGCCGACACCGAAGGTGACGGTAAAGAACCCCCACGCCTCCCGTATGGATGGGGTGCCCCACCCCCGCGGCGATCTCAGAGTCCGCGAAATGGACCGACGCGAGACCGCTCTCCATATCAACGCGTTGGGGGGCTTTTGTTGCCGTCTGGAAAGCCCTACGGGCGTTCCGCCATGCCGTGGCGGGGCGCACGGTCCTGATTCTGACGGACAACACCACCGCCGTCTGCTACATCAACAGACAAGGGGGGACTCATTCCACGACCCTGCTCGACATCGCGCTCGGCCTGTGGGAATGGTGCATTCGCCTGCACACGCATCCCGTGGCGGTTCACCGGGCCCGGGGCAGGAAAACACCACGGCAGACGCCCTCGGGCGGGGCACCTCATCCCATCACGAATGGTCTCTCTCCGGAGAGGCGTTCAGACTGATTCGGATCCGCGGGGGCGAACCATCGATCGACCTCTTCGCGACCAGGGGAAAAAGCGAAATGTCGCCGATTTGTTCCAGAGCGGGCCACGATCGTGCCTCCATCGGGGACGCTTTTCCCCGTTTCCGTGGACCGGGGAACTCCTCTCGCCTTTCCCCTTCCCCCCTGCTCGGCCGGACGATATCGAAGATCCTCGCCAAACCCAGCCGACGCGATCCTGGTAGCCCCGTACTGGCCGAGGCAACATTGGTTCGCACCCCTGCTACAAGCCGCGCGAGACGACCTGCTCCGGTTGCCACCGACACCCCCGGGCCTGCTCTCCCACTCCGGCGGCCGAGTCCTCCATCCGGACCTGCCACGCCTGGCCCTCCATGCCTGGAGGATATCGCACTACGATCCGTGCTCGGTACCGTCCTCGTCGCGGCCAGGAAGGAAATCCACCCGTCGCAACTATCAAAACAAGTGGCGACGCTTCCTGACCTTCGCTAACGAGAGGAGTGAGCCGGTATCGCCCGCGGGGCTCTCGACCGTCCTGACTTCCTCCTCACCTCCGGCAACAGGGCCGGGCGTTTCCATCCCTGAAGGTGATCTCTCCGCGATCGTGGCATACCAACCGCCACGATCTGCTGCCTCGGCCTTTTTCCCAGGAACGATACCGTTAAGCGGTTCCTAAAGGACTTCATCATTTTACCCCCCGGGGTATCGCCGCCGCTACCGCCGTGGTCCCCCCGGGGCCCCCCGCAGCTGACGAAGCCGCCCTTCGTCTCGTTGGCGACCTCGGATGACAGGCTCCTGACAATGAAAACTGCCTTCCTGGTAGCGGTGACCTCAGCGAGGCGAGCGGGTGAGATCACAGCTCTTCGTTCCGATGAGCCCTTCACGGTCTTCCACAGGGAAAAAAGGGGGGCCCGAGACCTACATCTCGTTCCCTGCCAAAGGTGGTGTCCGGTTTCCATCTCAACCCCAGGACATCATCCTGCCTGCCTTTTTCCCCCGAACCCGACGACACCGTTGGAGGGGCCCCTCCACTCCCTGGACGTGCGTCGGGCATTGGCTTTCTAAAAAGGACAGGACTGCTTCCTTCCACGCCCCCATTCTCTTTGTTTGCTATGGGCGACGTCGGAGGGGCCTAAAAATGCCACCCCGCGCTTCTCCAAGTGGGTGGTGAGGACATTGAACTGGCGTATGAGCTCGCGAGGAAGCCTCCGCCCAGTCCTGCTTCGAGCCCACTCCACCAGAGCTGTGGCACCTTTTGCGGCCCTCCTGCGAGGAGTTGACCTGCATGAACTCTGCCGTGTGGGGGACCTGGTCCCAACCATCGACCTTCGGGGCGCCACTACAGGCTCGACTGCCGGTCGCGCAGAGATGCCCGGTTTGGACGTGGGGGTGTTGGCTTCCGTGCTGTAGGACCTGACCCCCCGAAACCGGAAAACTACACAGTCTCCTAGTGTATGAAGGCACAGAGACCACGAAGAAGAAGAACAGGTTGCTTACCTGTAACTGTGGTTTTTGAGTGGTCATCTGTGCCATCATACACACCCGCCCTTCCTCCCCTCTTTTAGGTCCCTGTAGGTTCTACGGCGGACGACAGAACTGAGGAGAGACCGTTGCTCGGCGGGAGGAGCATGCGCAGTACCGGCGTGGGGGAGGGGTTCCCGCCAAGCGAACAAGCTCTAGAAGTTTCCGAACGCTACCGCGCAGGCGCTAAAGCTCCTAGTGTATATGGCACAGATGACCACCCCAAGAACCACAGTTACAGGTAAGCAACCTGTTCTTCCACTTGCTCTGTGGTAAGGCAGGAGGAGGAGTGCAATGAACTGAAGGGTAACAAATGGAAGATGTTTTTTCATTTCCTTCAACCACCACTTAAGAATAATAATAGTAGTGATACTACAGATATTGCAATATCTGAGTGAACTTTTGCAGATTGTTAAATATCTTTCCTGTTAGTGAGCATATCTTGATTTCTCCAATATATTCTTTTCCTTTTCTCTTCTTTTGCAGCTGCACTGCTGTGGAATCCACAACTACAGCGATTGGGAGACAACAACCTGGTTCAAAGAAACCAAAAACCACAGTGTGCCCCTCAGCTGTTGTAAAGCCACCATCAGCAATTGTACGGGAAGCTTGAGTCGTCCTACAGATCTTTATGCTGAGGTTAATATATCTAATCCTTTTCTTATTTTGTCAATTGAATGTTAGAAGACAACAGTCCTGTGGGGTAGGGTAGACTGAGAGATAATAAATAGGGCATTACAATGGGGGTTTGATTCCAGATGTTTCCCTGGTCTACGTCCTGTATCTTGGGCTGAATTCTACAAGTAGCCCCACCTGCAGCAGCCCCACATTATTTAAATTTCATAGATTTCGTGTGTCTACTCTGGGACTAACAATAGGATTCTGTTTTGCTGATCCACAGTATCTGACGCATAGTGGATGACAAATAGCTTAATTAAGACATAAAGTTTAATTGGAACTGAGGTGCTAATCTATGAATAGTTTGGGTTTTCTTTTTCCTCTAAGATGGTTTTTTTTTTTTGTTTTTTTTTTAGTTTTTACTTTGGTTTCTCTTCAACTTGAATGATTCCTGCATTCTTATGAAATGGACTCTGGTCTACAGAAGCTTATTGGTCTCTAAGGTGCTATTATAAGCCATAGAAAGTTTATAAGGCTTAACATGCATCTTACTTTTGTGTGTGTGTGTGTTGTATTTTCCCCAGTGACCAAGTACTTTGCATGAGTGTATATCCTTACACGCCGAAAAGATGCCCTGAAATTTCAGTCATCCTAAAATAACACCAGCACTTTCATTTGTCTAAGTGTGGAAGACAAGTCACAAACACTTAGACTTGCTACCATCGGTGCGGCTGGCTGTGATTCTTCCACAGCCAGGAATGCTGCCAGATATTTTGGCCAAGCATGATCAATAGGCAGCCCTCCAGATAAGGTTGGACTTCAACTCCCATGTGCCCTAACCCACAGAGTGTATGGTCAAGAATGCTGGGAGTTGCAGGCCAACAACATTGAAAGGGATGCACTTCACTACCCTTGAGTTAGAGGAAGGTTGTTTCATTCCTGATTTACAGATTAATGCCTAGAACAGATAAGCATTTTTCCATGTTGTCTGGCAAGAATATATGAAAGTGCAGGATAGGGACATACTTAAAATCATTAATATAGCGTTTCCATTCTGTAAACATAGGAAGTAATTGCAGAGATGTAATGTTAGTTTTGAAAAAAAAGCTAGTTTCTTGACATTTGAGAAGTATTTCCCTTAGCAAAACTGCTGGCTTGTTTGTTTTTCAGGGATGTGAGGCTTTGGTTGTAAAGAAGCTGCAAGAGATCATGATGTATGTTATCTGGGCAGCACTGGCATTTGCTGCCATCCAGGTAGGAGTCAGAATACAGAATGTTTTTTCTCCTCTTAGAGTTTTGAGTTCACAGTCTCTTTCTCCTGCAACTTTAGATTTCTTCCATTTTTCTCTGTCCTGGACGTTTTGTAAGTCAGAATGTTTGCACATGTTTCAGTTGTTAAATTGTATCACACCAATATGTAAGCCAGGAGCATTTGTAGACTTGCCCATGCACTGTTGCTTAAAGGCTATACAGTTTGTTATGCTGAACACAAAGAAATGTCAAGAACATAATGTCAACATGTCCTGAAATACTGACCTGACAAATTTGAAATGCCCTGTTATTTACCAACAGCCCTTTGTCCCTTCTAAAACTGTTTGGCAAACACAGTTATGGCCCACTGACAGGGCCTTCCTTCTTGTGGAAGGCTTGTGAAGACTTCTTTCTTGCAATAGGTACAAGACTGATTAAGAAGCAACAGTGTGACAGTGGTTGGAGACAGAACGTGACTTCCCATAGAAAAATCACACTGACCAGTACAACAAATTGGTTTTTGGAACGTGAGATCGCTTCAGTACTGTGAAGTTTTTTTCCTCCAGTGGGTGGTTAGAATAGAAAAGTCTTCCCAAAGAGAGTTTCAGGTGCCTGTTTTCTGCCAGATGTTTCTGCAGCATACTGCATAGAAACACATATCTGCTTTTTGTTTAATGCTTAAGTCTTGTTTCCTGTTCAAGTTCTATCCTTGAATGATTTTGGTCTTTTTACCATGTGCTTTTGCCAACCTAGTTATGCTGACTGGATACTTTATCAAATGAAGTGCAGCACAGAAGGCTAAGTCCCCTTCTCTTTTTGGCCATGTCTTGTGAGCAAATCCAGGTGCATCTTCTCTCTTTCACAGTACCTGAATGGGGAGGTGACACAAGCAGGGAGAAAAGCAAGCTGGCAGATGGTGAGACCTCTCTCACAGGCATAGTCCCCTCACTATTGGGTGGATAAGAGGGTGGACCAGGTTATGCCACTGAGAGGAAAAATTGCCCTCTCACTTGATCTTTATTCTTTTGAAATTGCTGCAGGAAGCCACGAGGAGAGAGGATGTTGGCAACTGTGGGGGCACCTGATGCCCCTCCAACCCTAGCAGTTAAGAAACAGGCCATCAATTGCCAAACTCTAAAGCAGGGTTGGGTAACTGTGACTCTCCAGATTATTTTAAACTGCAGCTTTCAAACCACTTACTACTAGCTATGCTAGCTAGAGCTGACAGGGGTTTTAAGCAACACTATTGCCACCCCTGCTGTAGCCTATGTGTTTTGTAGAGTTCTGTGTACATACTGTTACTGTAAGCAAACCTTCCAGGAACAAACAAAAATCAACTCACCTTTTCAAGTTAACGTTAGCCCCTTCTCTGTCAAATTTTTGGTATGCCCCATCCTTGGTGTTGGAGATTTGCATATCTTTTACAATCAGTAGTGACATTTCTCTAATTTAAATAACTGGTAGTTTGCTCTGAGCAAACAGGAATCCGGATGTTTTGCTAGGCTTTTTTTCCCCCCATCAGTCAACAAGGCAATGGATTTTGCTCCTTGGCAGCTCATGTTTTCCTGATAATATGTTTCTGCAAACATCTGTAACCAGAAAATCAAGATCACCAAAGTGTGCAAAAAAAATAAACCAAAAGGTGTACTTCACGTGGCCAATAAAGGTTTTGACAATTGCTTCCTGCTCCACAAATTAAACAAATGAGGATTGTTTAACTCTTTTTGTGTTTGGGATTAGAGTGACTGAAGTACTGCTTGCTTAGTTTCTAACCTCTCTACTCTTTGCAACATAAGTCAGAGACCCTGTTTGGATGTCATTGAAGTAGTGGCAGTCACAGTAGTGTAAGCTACAACAGTGTGCTTTCAAGTCTGAGTGCCTCTGGTTCTGGATTCATCACAGCTCTAGGTTTATGAGCTGTGGGAGCAGAATGACAAAACCTGATCCATAAAGGCACAGATTGTGTCAGCTTAGCAAAAACTCTGCTGCAGAGTTGTTTCTTAGAACCAGATGTCATAAAAACCAGTCCTTGATAAAAGAGACAGCAAACAACATTTTATGAATGGAAAACTTAGCATAAACCAGGGTAGATAGGAGATTCTAGGCAATCTGACAATATCCTCCTGAAACAGAATGACTTGAAATCCATTTGTCTGGGTGATAACCTTCTACAAATAATGCTCCTGTTTACTCAGTTCATTTCTTCCCTGCAGCTGCTGGGTATGCTGTGTGCCTGCATTGTGCTCTGCCGGAGGAGTCGGGATCCTGCTTACGAGCTGCTCATCACCGGAGGAACCTACGCGTAGAAGCTGCAAACCTAAGCTTGAATTCCATTTTTTCTGCTTTGGAAGGTGGCTTGGCTGGGTCAGCTACAGCAGTTGTCTTGCCAGCTTTGGCTTGGCGAAAGCGCACCTTTCATAAACCGGGACAGCTCAGCGCATACACTGGTGATGGGCAAAGGCTTGGCTTTCAGTACCCCCATATATTACTGTGGCACCCACCTGTCCCCCACTGTTTTAGCCCAATTTCCACATATCTGTACATGTTAGTAACCAAGTAAATGCTAGTTTTTGAAACCATTTACCAAAAAAGGTGACATAAACTAGAGATGTACCTACACATGGCAGGTTTCCGCTAACCGTTTTAGATTCATATGTCCACCTCTTCACTGGGTGGAATAGGTGGCCAGGGTTGTATGAGGGAAGTTGGATACCTTTGCAAACCTTTTTTCATTTGTTGGGTTCTTTGACTGCTTGCCTCTCACCAGCGTTGGTCTTTTTTTTAAAAAAAAAAGCATTAAAACCAAGTCCAGAACACTACAAAATGACTACTAACCAAAATTTTAGAATCACATGAGTGCGTCTCTTGACTTTCTTAAAATTCAAATGAACGAATCTTCCAAACTCTTAGTGTGTTAAAAGTACAAGCTGGCTTTTCAGAAGTATAATGTATGCACTACTGTTCTATAATGAATATTTTCATTTTTTTTTCTATGAAGAGGCTGTTCATGTGTTGAGTGGATTGTTATCATAGAGTAGCAAAATAGTATGTGAAAGTGAAATGTAAATAGAAAACCTGATTAAATAAATCTTCTGTACATCTCCCTCCAAACAAAACCATGCTGGCTATTTGTTTCTGATTTGTTTTACATCAGTGTGAGATGCCAGCCATAAGAGCTGTGGCCAAATAGATGTGCCATGAGCCATCAGAGTGCATTTCAATCTTGCCACCATAACCTGTGCACACGCAACATGTTTGCTGTGAGGTCTCTTAAAGCCTGCCCTATGAAATATTTTTGGCCTCGATTGTAGTGAGGGTTTTCATAGGCCAACATCCACTGTGCTGTGGAGCATTCTGATGGACATTTTTTGGGTAGCTCCTTCCACTCTCGCTCTCTCTGACAGGCAAGACCCTGTTAATTAAGGCTTTGAGTACCCTTCTGTGTGGAACAGCAACCTGCTTCTAGTTCCTTCTGTGCACCCGGGCAGGTTGTTGGCAGTAACTTCACATAGTTCCTTTTGATCTTTCTTATTCTGTGCCTCAGGAGGCATCCAAGGAGTACAAAGAATGAAATAAAGAAGACAAAGAAACGAATGGATCCTAATTTATTCTTTAGCTGCAGTGCCTCACTCCAATTCCAGTACAAATGTCCAGTCTATCTCTCTCTCTCTCTCTGGACTGTGTGGAGGAAACTCTACCTTAGAGGCTTTAAAAAGAAGGTGGGCAAAATACCTAATGCTCTGGGGTTTACGTCAGCGTAGAAAGCCTTGATTTTGCTTGGAAACGGTTGGACTTGGATGGATCCCATCTTGCTTTTGACACATTGCCAGCTATGGAAATGGAGCATCAGGAGAACAGAGTGCAAAAATGGGCTGAGGAGGAGAGGTCAGGTCATTTCTCCACTGTTCTGTCCCTCCCTCTTCCAGTAGCAGAGACCTGTCCCCACCACTATTGAATGGAAAGTCTCTTGAGAGGACAATATTGTAACAAGATGGAGCAAAGCCTGCATCTCGCCATGTTGCAGAGCCTTCTGTGCCTGGGTGCATTATGTGATCACTTAAAAAGTACTGATTCCTTGACCTGCTTGAATACCAGCATCCTGCTGCCTGATATTTATCAGGCTGATACTAGGATTTAAATACCGTCCTTTCTTCTGCAGTACAAGCCAGATAACTGCCACAACCAAAGCCTTCTTCACTCAAAGCCTCCTTCGCTATCTGTACTCAGATAATACGTCCTTAAGATCTTTGGCAATAAGTGGCCTAATCGGCAAAGATCTTACTACTATATATAATCCCCTCGAAACGTATCTCAATTCCTGAAGAAGAATAGGAGACTGGGAGTTCATGTGGTAAATTCGTCTTCAGCCGTGGATGGAAAAGTTAATCACTGGGATGTAAGCAAGTTTCACTGCTAGGGGACCAGTGGTGATAGAATTTCCTCCCTTAAGGTACTCTTCCTGGTGTTCCAACCTCATGCTTAGGTCTGGGGAACTCAGAGGCATTTTCTTTTATCCTTATTACTTGCTGAGGTGTCTTCTGGAAATGAGATGTGGGTTCCTTTCCCATGCAAGAAGATGTTCAAAAACCTAATTACCAGAATCCTGCCTATAGGACTCAGCGGGAGAAGCAATCCATCTAAAAATGTTCTCTGCTCGTAATGGAAAACGCAAGTCTCCAACCTTGCTGTTCTTTTGTTGTGGCAGTAGTGTTTTGGGTAGGGGACAAGGCAAAAGATTCAACTAAGATTCCCAGTGGCCGTGGAGTAATAAAGCAAGATGAATTGTGCCTGTGAACACCAGTGGAGGGAAGACAATGACAGAGTCATAATCCTGTCCAGGGTGGGCAATTGCCCCTGGCTGTTTTTGTGGCCAAAGGCAGCAAATTACCAAAGTGAAATGCTGGCCACTTCGTTTATTTGGTTGATTGGTTTTTGTTCCTTTGCTTGTTTGGGGTTTTTTTTTTTTTTTCGGTAGCCAGTGCAGGTCCCGGAAGGTCCCAGGGCATAAAAGTGACCTCTGGATGTGCCACAGTTGACTGCCTGTATTCTAGGCACATCCAGTATCCTGTTCCACCCATTTATTGACATTTCTAGATACACATTTTAATCCAGCAGCTTTCTTTTGAAATCTCTCCCACTTTTTTTTTTCTCTTTTATTCTTTCCAATGTGTGGCCATTTTCAATAGACTTTCAAGTCAGTTACCAAATGCCTAGAGACAGACAGACATGCTTCCTCACCGGTTTTTGAGCGTTAACACATTTAATGCCCAATTTATATGGAATTGTTCTCTTGCAGAAAGACAATCTGTTTCGATTTGCACAAGTGGGTGGAAGTGTATTTGCTGGCACTTGGTGGCCTGTATGAGGTTGGAAGAGGCAAGTGAGTCCTTGATATGGCTGATGTTGCCAGTTTTTGCGATGGCTTAATTGGATTGCTTTTTGAAATAACTCATGGCATGCGTTGTCTTTCTCTGGGACCTCACAAATGAGTGGGTTTATCCATTGAAATGGTTGGCTTAAGGATGCTAACAGCAGCCAGACTGACACATTCCTTGTAGCGGTGAGTCTGAAGGAAAAACCAACTCTGGATAATCTTAGATCAAAGATGGAGCCTGCCTTATTCTTGCATGTGGCCAGAGAGAGAATTTCTTCTCTCCATCAGCTCCTTTAGATGCTGTAAACCTGGACTAGCCATTATTGAAACAGTTACTGTCATTTTGACAAAGAGATTTGGGGCACCTGCCATTTCTCATTCAATAGCAGCATATATATGTGTATATTTTTTCTCACATCCCATTACAGGATCCCACTTTGAGACTCTAAAAGGGGAGAAGGGTTAAAGGTCGCTACTTTCCCAGAAGCTCCTGCACGCTCGTCTGTCAGCTCCCTGCAGCCAAATCTTTCCCTTGCCTGAACGCAGCTGGTTGATGTCTGTGACCCTGGGAAGGACCACCCGAAGCACAAACCTTTTGTCAGCATGGTCTCTCTTCCCATCATCCATCAAATCAAATTACAAGGGCGCCCGAATTAACTGGCTTTCTTCTGCTCCATCTTTCCACCCTCGCCAGAGGCTCTTTTGTTTTGACTGAAGTAGGGATTATGTGATACCAATGGCATTGTGGTTGTTTTTTTTTTTAAAGTTTGAGCTCATTGGCTAAGGAACCCCAAGTTCTTACAAAGGAAGAAAGGCATTATCAGTCCCTTTTCCTGCTGATGGAAGGAGTTTGAAGTGCAAATCCAAGCTGCAAATGCAGACACCGGCAAACCTGCCCAAAAAAGAAGTAGGAATAAAACCAGCTCTTGATGGAAGTTTTATAAAGCTCCTTGGAAACACGATATAGAAAACCAGTGTATATACCCGGTGTTGCCCAGGATTTTATTTTCTCATAGGTAATACTTGTTAGAAAGATTTGAGATCCTGTGTCTCTAATTCTCCAAACTGTCTTGTCCAGTACCTGTAACTTTTCCCCCCATATTCCCCAAGCCAATCTGTATTCAGAGTGATTAACATGCAGAGGGTGGGCTCCTGAGGGAATATGCTGCCCTCCTCCTTGCTGCTGGGCCCCGTCTTCATAGCAACCGGCCTATTCAGGCCTAAGAGCTCTCCAGCTGAGAATTCTAAAGGCCCCTCCCTAAACTGCAAAACCCAGGATTCCATAGAACCTTAGGTAGGCAATCATATGTGGTCTTCCCCTGAGACAGCGAATCACATGAGGTCTTTGCCTGACACAGACAAACAAACTTTGACTTTTATATATTAGATTCCGAGGTATCAAGAAATTGACTGAATTAGAATTGGGTCTATAACCCCTGCACAGCTGGTGCTTCAGTTCTGTTGTTCCAGGTGCATCTCACCCCTGGGTGATAAGTGATATGCAGAAGAAGATGCTGAGAATTACGAACATGGGTAAAGTGCAATGGTCCGCTTTAAATATGTCACTACACTGATGGATGGGAATGGATCTGTATTTGCCTGCCCCTATACAGAATGCTTCTGGGACAGAAATTGTCATTTGTCTGATTTCCCAGTCTGTCAGATGGAGTATAAACCTCCACCAGTGTGCAAATATTGGGTTCCGTCCAAGATGGCAGAAGTGGTGATGGGTACAGAAGGAGTTCTCTTTAGCCCTTGGGCCATCTGCACCATGGAAGAGGCAGAGCATGCCCAGCACTTGGCTGGCTGAAGTTGCTCTTCTGGGATGACATTTTTGGGAAAAGAGCTATTGGATGCTGCCTTATGTTGTTGCCGTGTCTCTTAAAGCCATTTCCGACTTACCGTCACCCTAAGGCAAACTTACCATGGGGTTTTCTTGAGAAGGTTTGTTCCATGGTGGTTTGTCATTGCCTTCCTCTGAGAATGAGAGAGGGAGAGTTGTCTAGTGCCACCCCAGTGGGTTTCTGTGGCTGACCAGGGCTTTGAACCTGGGTTTCCTGGACTCCTAGCCCAACACACAAACTACTACGCAATGCTGGTTCCCACTGCCTTAAGTTCTCCTAACTGGCTGACCGTACATCCATGGACATCTTGAGCTGGTGGAATGAATTTCACTGGCCAGAGATTTTTGAAACACAGTTTGTGGGAACAAACTTTTGTCTTCCTTACTATCACAGTTACATCCATCCACATTTTTGAGAGAGCCCCCAAACAGTTATTTCTGTTTTTAAAATACTGCTATGACTTTGCTGCAGAAGACCTACACTTAGCAGAAGATAAGAGACCCAAGAGGCATTGACTAAAAAAAAAGAGAACCATAAATGGCACAATATTGATTTATTGCAATTATTTTTACTCTATTGAGTGTGTGTTCAAAGGATCTGCCAGTGCTCAATGCTACCTTTTTAAATACAAGATTTCAATCGGATTCTTAAAGGTTTCCCTTGAAACTTCACTTATGAAATACAAGGAATTCAAGATCTCTTTTGGTTATCTAAACCATACATACTAGACTAATCACTACAGGATAATAGATGTTCATTGCCTATCTTAGGACATAAACCTGTGAGGCTACTGGGCTAACGCTGGTCCCTATTGTGGCCCACCATGGATGTCCAGTGGTCCAGCAGTTTAGGACGTGCTAGTTATAAAATGAGAAATGCAGGCACTGCTATGATTATCCACATTGTATTAACTGGCTCTTGCACACACTAGTGAGTTCAAGGCCATTTCCGCACTAGACTGTTATAGTGATATTATTCCACTTTCAACATCCTATGGAATCTTGGGGTTTGCAGTTTAGGGAGGGGCGGTTTAGGGATCTAGTGCGGAAATGGTCCGAGATAACTCTTTTTACTGAAGGAAATCATCTGATCTCTAAGGACCTTGTTTCGCCATTGTGAATCAAATCTTCGAAAGAGATTGCCTGGAAATTTCTCAGGCCTCCCACTCGCTTCTTGCTATTTGCGTTCAGATTCCCAGCTGCTGGGAATAGCAGCTGCAGAGTGCCGCTATTATGTTTTGATTCCTAGCAGCTGAGAATCTGAATAGACACAGACGTCCCTCCGATGGCAGCCCATAGAACTGTATCCTCTTTTTTAAAAAAATAAATAAATCAGAATTTAAAGGTGCACAGCACCAAAATTCTGCACCTCCCCTCCAAAACAATAACTGTGCCTGCAAGCTTCATTACATTCTGAGAATTTGGGGCCGGGGGGGGGGCAGAGAGAGAGAGGGAAGTCGCACCATTTTGTTGATTTACAGTGATAGTCAAGCTTGGAAGCTTGACGACAGATCTCTGAAGTAGGAGTCAGACCTGAGTCAAACTCGGCACCCCCTAAAGCTGTCCAAGCTGTGCCAAAACCAAATTGTTTTGCAGTCAGTGTCCAGACTGAATCTGAAAAGATGCATTTTAAAACACTTGTAGTGGGGAAAGGGGAACATAACATTTGGAAGGGGAAAGCTGCTGAGGAGCATTCCTCTTATCAAAGTTTTTCCAGGTAGGATCCCGGCACAAAGCCATGCTCTCCGTTCAGTTCTGCGGTCCACCAGCCGTCCTCTCCCACCTCGGTGACGGTTACGATATCCCCTGCTTGAATGTCTAGTTCGTCCTCATTCTGGAAATAAAGAGAGCGATGCAATGGAACAGAAGTTTGCCCAAAGATGTGTGCGCACCATGAGTATGTCTTACACTGCCTCAGCCCTCTATGCACATTTGCGCAGTTGTCAGAGCAAAGAGACTTTACAATATTTTGAAAGGAAAGCCCACAGCAACCTGGCCACATGTTAAAAACAGAGCTCTCCTGAAACCTAAGTACAGTATGGGGGCAGGACTGATGACGGACCTGATTGAGGTGGCCTAGAAACAATTTGGTCCTTGAGCCAAAAAAAGAACAGAAAAAGAAATATTCACCTGGTATTTTTACTTGTGGCTTTGGTTACTGTTTGCTTCTGCTCTCATGCACCACTGAGCATGACGTGAGCCATGGATAATTTTCTGACTCCATGCAAATTCCAAATGTTTTGAAGATTAGAGGTAAGGCAAGGATTGGGGGTAGGGTATAATGTATATTTCCTATTTTTCCTGCCCCGAGTAAAAATTCTATCGTAGTCTCAAATGAGGCCAAGCTATGCCAAACAGAGCACACCATTTCTGCTCTACCATATCGTAGTTCACAGAAAAAATAAAGCAGCATGGGACACTTAATACTGAACGAAACAAAATCAATAGTTTTATTGGAACATTTTTTTTGTCCTAGTTGTTTTTGTTTATTTTTAAAAAGCTGTACATGCAAATGGCTGATATCTGGAGAAACAGTTTACAACTCTTCTAGCAACCATGCTGCAAAATGTGCCTAGGGGTGGATTCTGCAGCAAAGCATTATTTTTGTTGGACTAAAACACCTTATTCTGTTGCGTAAGAGTTAAAAGTATTGTATATACACACAGGTGGCCCTGCACATTTGCTAGGGTTAGGTGCACCAGACCTACACAAAAGTGGGAAAACTGCAAAGGGCAAATTGTAGATGCGTGTCTGGGGGAAGGGGGCCGAGGCACGGTGGGAAGAGCGGTAAGTAGAAATCAGGCTGAGATCCACCTCAAGCTCTCCAGGCAGTGGATGCTGGAGGAGGAAGAGAACCAGAGGCAAGTTTTTAAAAGTCTGCACGGCCTGATCAAAACCACCAAGGGGGGAGGTTCCTTTGGAAACGAAGTGCTGGGGTTGCAGAGGAAGGTCGGAGAAACTTTCAAATAATCAAATCCATGAAAGTGTCTAGATCGAGGGAGGTACTGGTACCACTCTACTTTGCTTTGGTTAGACCTCATCTTGAATACTGTGTCCAGTTCTGGGCACCCCAATTCAAGAGGGATATTGACAAGCTGGAGCAAGTCCAGAGGAGGGCGACCAAAATGGTGAGGGACCTGGAAGCCATGAAGCCCTGTGAGGATAGACCTAGAGAGTTGGGTATGTTTAGTCTGCAGACGAGAAGGTTAAGAGGGGACAGGATAGCCATGTTTAAATATTTGAAGGGATGCCACGTAAACGAAGGAGAGGGCTTGTTTTCTGCTGCTCCAGAGACCAGGACAAGGAGCAATGGATTCAAGCTGCAGGAAAGGAGATTCCACCTGAACCTCAGGAAGAACTTCCTGACATTCAGGGCTGTCCGGCAGTGGAATCTGCTGCCTCGGAGTGTGGTGGAGTCTCCTTCCTTGGAGGTTTTTAAGCAGAGGCTGGATGGCCATCTGTCGGGAGTGCTTTGAGGGTGTTCCTGCATGGCAGGGGGTTGGACTGGACGGCCCCTGGGGTCTCTTCCAACTCTACATTTCTATGATTCTATGAAGTGCAACCCACAAATGTGGAGGGTATTTCAAATTATTAAGTCACATTAACTTCCAGAACGTTAACAGCCTTATTTGGCAGGGAACTACAATGCTGTTTTGTTTCCAAGCAATCTTAATAAAGCAGGCTTTGATACTCACCTGGGCTGTGTAATCGTAGAGCACTCTGTAGTCCTGGGGCAAAGCAGATTCTTCTGGCTGAGCCACATTAATGGCTGCATAAACGCTGTCTGATTTCTCAGCTATGGAAACAAAAGGGTTAACGTTTTTAAGAAGCAAAGGATGTGACACAAGTGTCGGATGCAAGAGGATATGTTCCTTCCACACATGTGGGGTTGTACAGCTGCTGGAAACGTACTGTGGCCCTCTAAGGTTGCATGCGTGGCTGCCGAAATTAGAGCCATCTGTCTAGCTTTGATCTCACATCAGCTCCACTCTGCATTCATAGCATGAAGGAAATAGTTTGCTTTCTGGAATTACTTTTATCTGCTCCAGCTGCTTGGTAAAAATCAAGCATACAGGCAAGTATTGTATTTATAAAAGTGCTAGTGTCCCCTAAAAAACTGTCCCCTAAAAAACGCTTCTGGCCCTTAACCGCAATCGTATCATTGAAAGCGTATGGGCAGCGTTTGCTGGAATTTCAAAGGCCAGAAAGGCACCAGAGTACAAGAAATAAGAAAAGGGGATTTGGTTGTAAAGCTTTCTGTAGGTTCTTCCATACCCCATAAATAAGTTATGCACGACAATTAAAAACAAGAGAAATTCCAGAAAAAAAATCACTCTTAGGATAATGAAAAAGGTCCATTAATATACAGATAACCTGGTTACCTGGATGAATGAAAGGATGCTCGGAAGTAAGGAAACACTAATTTGTTTTGTAACGAGACATACCAGCTGGGGCGGCTGTATGGATAATCCTGTCTGTGGCATTTCGATGGTTTCCGTGAAGCAATCCAGAGAATCTGTGGAACCACAAAAGGGCAGGGATGAACTGCATGCTAGATCCCTAAATATCCAGCGCTACTCTGTTGTCCAAGACTTGAATTACCATGGCTGCATCCTGTGGAGCCCGGGAATTTGTAGTTTATTAAGGTACCAGAGCTCTCTGGCAGAGTATTCTAAGTTCCTGGCCCTCACCTATAAATTCTAGGATTTCCAATAGATGAAACAGGCCATTTCCGCACGACACTCTTATAGCGCGATTATTCCACTTTCAACATCCTATGGAATCCTGGGGTTTGCAGTTTCGGGAGGGGCCAGTTGCAAACTGCAAACCCCAGGATTCCATAGGATGTTGCAAATGGAATAATCGCACCATAAGAGTGTCGTGCGGAAACGGCCCAAGGCATTTAAAGTGGTATGAAAGCACCCCAGTTGTGTAGGGTGAAAGAGACCTAAAGAGGAGCCCGGACACAGGACACCAGGGATAACAGCCCCCAACAACAGCTGGCTTTTACCTTTTCATCATTCCGCAAGTCTGGCTGGGACTGTTGCAGGTTTTAGCCGGCGTTACCCGGTCGTAATAGTTCTCGTAACCAATTGCAGCTGCATTGGGAACAGGCAAGGGACATAAAGGTAAGCTGGCATCACGGTTGCGTCTTCCATACAGAATCTTTGCAAATCCCGAATCCTTACAAATTCTTACAGGGTTTTGGTAAGTCCTACATTAATTCCATTTTTAGAATAACATTTTAAAATACAGGTTTAGCATCCCTCGTCCAAAATGCTCGAGACCAGAAGTGTTTCAGATTTTGGAATATTTGCCTGTAATTAACAAGATTGTGTCCAGTTCTTTTGCCATGGAATCTGATCTTTTATCGGTTCTTCTCCACCTTTGTGGAGTGTGCACGACCCCAAGAAATTCTCTGTAATTCCCTCATTTTCCCTACAGGAAGAAGACTGGTTTCCACTTTTCAAAAGTTTTGGATTCTGGAGCATTTTGGATTTTTGGACATACGCAGACGCCTGTAATCCGACGTCTGATTGATCACAGAACAAAAAGACAATGGACGTCATTACTCTAATTGACTAATGGGCTCTGTGAGAAAAGGAGGAATATAAATAAATATAAAGGTGGGATATAAATAAATATCAATATAATAAATAAATATCAATGAGTCATGTCCTGTTGTTTCTAATTTTGTTTTTAATTTGTTTTTAATAGTCAATGTGTTTTAGGGGGTTAGAAGGGTTGGTGGGTGGGGAGGATGGGTTACATTTTAATGTTTTTAATGTATTTTATATACTGCTGTAATGCCGCCTCGATCCATTGGGAGAGGCGGGATAAAAATTATGATGATGATGATGATGATGATGATGATGATGATGGATTGGTTCTCTTTCTCTCTCAAACACATATACCCAGACCCACATCTGCCTCCCAGTTGGCTGTGGGATTCTAGGAGTTGTAGTCCAAAGAAGTAACTTTTTGAGTTCTAGCTATCTTCATGCTTCGTGCTGAAAACCACTCTGAAAATCAGAATAATTGGGACGATTCCTGCAAAATCAGGACTGCTGGGGAGTATACTTCTATCTGTTTTTCAAGATGGAATAAGGAGATGAAAATCAGCAACACGAGGAAAAAAAAAAAATCTCTGCGCTTGGTTACCTGGAGGCTCCGTTCCCGTCATTTTGCTCTGAACAAAGTAATCCATATCGGAGTCTATATTGCACTTCTCCAGGCTCAGGCGAACCTCTTCGTACAGCTGCAGAAACAAGAAGATGCTGATGCTCGCTATTTTATTTTTTTGATGCCAGTCATCTTAGATCTTCCCTGGATAAAGGTTTTCGAGACCAAAGCCATTTCCGCACTAGGCTGTTATAGCGCGATGATTCCACTTTCAACCTCCTATGGAATCCTGGGGTTTGCAGTTCCGGGAGGGGCCGGCCGGCCCCTCCCGGAACTGCAAACCCCAGGATTCCATAGGAGGTTGAAAGTGGAATCATCGCGCTATAACAGCCTAGTGCGGAAATGGCCCAAGATTGTCAGCAGGAGGGCAGGACCTCATTGGTTTTTAACTAGCAAAAGCACCCAGAGCATAAGCAAAATCCCTTTTAAAAACTTTGTATAGAATTATTTTGAAGACATAATTCATTCCCATCACTAGTTACAGTGTTAGAAAAGTATTTTGTTGGTCCCTGTTATTAACCAGGAGAGAGAGATTGATTTCATTATTAACAAAGAAAATCTCCCCCACTCATACTTGGTGAGTTAGTATTTGGAAATATAAACTTCATTGTGAGCAAATAATATTCTTCTATAAATAAAACCCCCCATTCATAAATTATCACTTATTATTAAAGTCATATACACAAAAATGCAAACACCCCCCCTTAAAATATACCTATCCTGACCTTAATGAATATGATATAAACTTCAAAAACAATGCAGAATTAATTGTCCTCCCATCAATACACACACACATACACAAGCAGGTAATTAAAAGTTTATTCTTTTCTCATTGACTGTAGTGCTTTTTGTGGTTGTGGCAGAAAACTGCAAAGCTGATGCTTGAAAATAAAAAATTATCATGAAGAAATGCTCTATTATATATCTACGCATCGTCTATCAAGTATCTATACTTGTATATATAATAATGCTACTTGAACATGTAAAAAAAAATGTGAGTAGAAAGTTGAAGGGGACGGGGAGGGGTTTTCTTATTTTTCTTTTTTTAATTCTTGTTTTGCTATTATCAATACATTATGATGTAAATTATATGCGTCTATATATATGTAATTGATGGTTTACCAAAATTGCACTTGGTATTACTTAATAACCTTTCTTCTTTGTATTTATTTGGATTCTTTGGTACCTTTTAATCATTTGCAATAAAAAAAGATTTGCAAAAAAAAGAGAAAATAAAAATTCTGGGGAGCTCCAGGAGACCACAAAACAGACCTGACAGACCACGCTTTGCCCACCCTGTGTCATAAATGTCACAAGGAAAGTGCTTCGCTCCACCCACAAATTTTGGATTCCCTTCATCTTTGGTTACCTGTGGAAATGGCAAGTGTTCCCTTACCTCATCATCTTTCACGCACTGCATGGACAACTGGTTGCAATGGACCCACAGCGAGTTCCGCAGGATGGTAATCCGGTCACATTCTTGGAGCTGAAAAGCCTGTGCCCATGAAAGAGGAAGAAAAGATCAGATTTCTCTGCAGTGGAAGATGCTCTCCAAGCATACCATGCAAAAGCCCAATGACCACGGGGGATTGCTGGGGATGTTTAGTCTGCAGAAGAGAAGGTTGAGAGGGGACACGATAGCCATGTTTAAATATTTGAAGGGATGCCATGTCGAGGAGGGAGCGGGTTTGTTTTCTGCTGCTCCAGAGACCAGGACAAGGAGCAATGGATTCAAGCTGCAGGGAAGGAGATTCCACCTGAACCTCAGGAAGAACTTCCTGATGGTCAGGGCTGTCCGGCAGTGGAATCAGCTGCCTCGGAGTGTAGTGGAGGCTCCTTCCTTGGAGGTTTTTAAGCAGAGGCTGGATGGCCATCTGTCAGGAGCGCTTTGAGGGTATTCCTGCATGGCAGGGGGTTGGACTGGATGGCCCCTGGGGTCTCTTCCAACTCTACATTTCTATGATTCTATGATTCTATGAGGCACTGACCTCACTCATCCAGGTAAGCTCTGCTTTACATTGATTTAAATTGACCTAAAATCTTACAGAGAGTTACAGAGCAGTGAAGCCTAGGTTATTTCTTAGGTTATCCAGTGCAGGGGATGGGCAGAGATTCCCCCCACATACACAAAAAAAAGTACTAAAAAAGCCAATGCAATTCTAGGCTGCATCAATAGAAGAATATAGTCGATCCCACACATCTGCGGATTCTGTATCCACGGATATGCTGCCTGGGAGTGTGGTGGAGTCTCCTTCTTTGGAGGTTTTTAAGCAGAGGTTGGAAGGCCATCTGTTGGGAATGCTTTGTTGGGTATTCCTGCATAGCAGGGTTTTATTATTATTATTATTATTATTATTATTATTATTATTATTATTATTATTATTATTATTATTATTTATTTGTATCCCGCCTCTCCATATGGATCGGGGCAGCGAACAACTTACAAATAGCATGCATTTTGAAGCATTTCTATACATGCCCCCAACAAGCTGGGTACTCATTTTACCGACCTGCGGAAGGATGGAAGGCTGAGTCAACCTTGGAGCCCGGCAGGATCGAACTCACAGCCTTGTGGCTGCAGTACTGGCATTTAACCACTGCGCCACTGCGCCATCCAGTCCAGGGTTGGACTGGATGGCCCCTGGGGTCTCTTCCAACTCTAGGATTCTATGATTTTGCTGGACTACAGTTTCTAGCATCCCATGCTGGCTAGAGCTGGTGGAAGCTGTCGTTCAACGGGAGGGCCACTGGATTTCCACCCCTTACCTTCATTAAAAGAACTTAGCAAAAGCGTTGGCCCCGTGGCAACGACGTACCTCACAGGTGCTGATATGTTCCTGCTCCCAAGAAGTTCTAGCCTGATCCAAAAGCTCTATGTTCTGCTTGTACACTCTTTCTGCATGAATAAATACGCCAAGAGAAGATGGTCACCCACAAAATAGGAATTTCTTTTAGTGTTGCCACATTACTATTACAAACAGCGTGGCCATTTCCGCACTAGGCTATTATAGCACGATGATTCCACTTTTAACCTCCTATGGAATCCTGGGGTTTGCAGTTTTGGGAGGGGCCACCTGGCCCCTCCCAAAACTGCAAACCCCAGGTTCCATAGGAAGTTGAAAGTGGAATCATCGCGCTATAACAGCCTAATGCGGAAATGCCCCTAATGACAACCCTAAGGCAAGTCTATTAACACAGTTTTCTGGGGGCTGAGAGAGTGTGGCCCTTCCAAGGTCAGCCAGTGGCTTTCCATGCCAGAGCTCGGCATTGTACATTCATCTCTGGGATTGTAGTCCGATGCTCAAACTACAAATCCCAGAACTCCATAGGATGAAACCATGGCAGTTCAATTGCCATCAGTGCGCTATAAAAACGGTGTACGATAAAGCAAAAGGTTCAAATTGCACGGCTGTTAACATCTAGCCAGGATGACTTCGGGATTTTGCTGTTCCCCCACCTCCAACCTTACGAAGAGAAGTTGAAAGCTCACCCTTTCTAAATGATAGATTAAGTGGTATAAAAAAGATATGATCCAACCTCATTTTGATAAATAATTGAATCTCTCCTTTAATAGACTTCCATTTCACTGACATTTAAAATAGTACCTGCTTCATTTGCAGCATCTTTGCATTGCTTCGCTTTGGCCTGGCTCTGAAATGGAAAAAGAAAATGCACCCGCCACATTTGCAGGCTTGACTTTTGTGGATTTGATTATTTGGGAGTTTCTGCAGCCCCTGCCGCCCCCCAACCTCAGGCACTTCTTTTCCAGGGGAGCGTTTCCTTTACAGCCCTTCAAAAAACCATTTCTGGTCCTCCTTGTCATCCACCAGAAAATCACACCATCTTCTCTCTCCCCTAGTAAGTGCATTTTGGATTACAGTCTTTGTGGATTGCAAAATATATTCTGAGTCTAGTCCTCAACAAAGTGGTAAGCCTGTGCGTAGGTCATACCACCCCAGATTGCAAGTGAGGTCAAATGCTTCTTCATTCAAAATAATTCCCTGCAGATAGAAAACTAGCCTGTTAGATAGAAAGATGTCTAACCTAGCCTTTGCCTTGGCATGCTAACTTTCTAAATACAGGGATCTTTTTATTCCTTGGGGAGTATTCCATTGTACGAGGCAAGTCTTTAGTGGTTATGTCCCAGGAACAAGAAAGACAACCCCAATGACAACAAAAGTCTTAAATATAGGGCTAATTTGTATTCAGTTTTAGTTGTCCCGTTTTTAAAAAACTGAAATATTAGGATACCTTTTCTGTTTGCTTCTGGTTTCCTGTGGCATTTATCCTTTCAAAGGCCAGTTCAGCCTCATCTGCGTCTTTGCATTTCTGTTCATAACTCTTCTTGGACTGCACGCAGAGACATAAACACGATAAATGAGGCCAATAAAAGAAAGGGGAAAGGCGCTGGCTGCATTACAAGCGGATGTTCCCCAAGGGGGAAAACAAAGACATTTACATTTGCATTTGCCAGAAATGCAAAAAAGCATTTTAGCTTGCTTCTATGGTTACTTATCAGCTGATATGATTCAATCAGCATGCTACCTTTGGCACAAGAACTCTCCAAAATGCAGACAATCCTAGCCTAAACGAAACACCCAGTATTCTGCCCACCCACACTCCTGGCTAACCTCTGGCAGTGGATGCTGGGAGAGGGAGTGAAGTGAGAGGGAGTGAACAGAGTTGCCCTGGGGCCCAGGAACTACCCTCAGTGTGATGAAGGATGCTTCCAGGGTTGAAATAAGGCCATTTCTGCACTACACTGTTATAGTGCTATTATTCCACCTTCAACCTCCTGTGCAATTCTGGGATTTGTAGTTTCCTGAGGCCCAAGAGCTCTCTGGCTGAGAATTCTAAGGGCCTCTCCCTAAACTGCAAACCCCAGGATTGCACGCGAGGTTGAAAGTGGAATAATAACACTAGAACAATGTAGTATGGAAATGACCTAACCAGTTGGTGGTTGTTGGTTCTGCTCTCCGTGAAACGAATGTGTCCTTTTCAGTCTGAACTTTTAAAAGAATTACCCAAATGCTGAACCACATCCTGAAAATAGGTTCAGCACCTTGGATACCTCATTAAAGCTCAGATTAAAAACTGGAATGGATTCATGGCCCTGCTGACATGGAAGGCACCAGACGTCACCAACAGCCAGTCCGCTTGGTTTCTGTACGTGGAACGAGAGAGGAGAAGGATACCATCTTTTTCTTTTCACCGCAGGGAGCCAAACAACTTGGGCCACCAGAGCTTGAATACGCTATTTGCAGTCTGTTGCAATGCTTTGGGGTGTGATTTTTCAAGCTGACAAGATCTATATAGTGCTTGGGAAATATTAGCTGCTGTTGTATATTTTTAAAAACAATGGCTTGCATCCTCTTGGAGGGATTACAAATGCACAAGAACCGTAGTTACAGTGCTACACGTTGAATCCCATCCCAAGTACCCCAATCCCCACTTTCTGGGCAGCAGACACTGTGATCAATGGGGGTCTCTTTCCCTCTCATTTGGGACGCAGGTGATTGACACTCCCACCCCCTTCTGTGAGTGATCTCCAGTGCAGCAGGCGGAAACAGGACCCCCATTGCATCTCCCTCTCGCCTCACAGATCACTCACGCAAAGGGGGTAGGACCATCAGCCAGCTGCTTCCCACTCAAGAGGGGAACAGATCTCCATCAATTGCAGCAGCTGCTTCCAGGGAAGTGGAGATTGGGGGACTTTCATGGTCCCTCTGGATCCCCCAAACTAGGGCATACATAGCAACTGTGAATACAAAACAGTCATGAGTGTGTAACTCTAGGTTACGCACACGCAGCTCCCCACAGGATTCTGGCCACTGACAAAACTCCTTACTTACCTCCATGGTCTTCTTATACATTGAAAGCTTGTTCTTGTGTGCTGATTCCATCGTGCTCTCATACTGCAGGAAACACAGAGAATCCAAATTTTGTTGCAGAAGAACTAGAAGACCAGCCCTTCAAAGTTTTCTGGGAATGTCACCCAGTGAACTGCTCTGTACTACTTTCGTTACATTTCCGCACTGGACTGTTATAGTGCTATGATTCCACTTTCAACATCCTATAGAATCCTGAGGTTTGCAGTTTAGGGAGGGGGCTCCCCAAACTGCAAAGCCCAGGATTCCATAGGATGTTGAAAGTGGAATCATAGCACTATAACAGTCTAGTGTGGAAATGGCCTGGCCCTGCACAGTTCTGATACCTTTTGCATTTCAATCTGTTTCCACATCTGCCATAAGCACCCATCTCATCTGTGTAGGAACTTCCTTCTATTGGCGCTATAGTCCACACGACAGAAAGGACTCGAAAGCACAAAACAACAACCAAGGCAATGGTAAAGCCCGTGCCACAGACTTGTGTCTTTACTGTAACAAGCCACATAGTCCATTGCTTCCTACGGCTGCTTCCCTTTATCACCGCCTCACCTTTTTTCTTTGTTCCTTCTGTCTTTCCCTGAATTCCTCCAGGGCCTTCAGCTCATCCTTGAGCATCGCTGCCAGCTGGATGTGAGAGTTCCCAACGCTTTCGATTTCTGCGGAAGATCAGAAGGCAGAGTTTGCCGTTAGGAATCTTTCACGGACGCACAGAGCGACAGCCATCTCGGCAGGCGACTTTTCTTCCACAACTGCAACTTGGAACTCTGGTTAAGAAGGACCTTTGCTGGGCCAACTTTGCAGGGGGGACAGCACCCTCTTCGGGGACCCTTTCACACGACACAAACACAGCATTGCGCTTCCACTACAATTGCCATGGCTCCGTCCGGTGAGCTCGGCAGTTTAGGGAGGGACATTTCTAACTCTCTACAAGAGAGCTTGAGTTCCTCACCGAGCTGCCAACCACAGGATTCCTAAGATCCAGCTATGGCAGTTAAAGTGGAATCATAGGCCATTTCCGCACTAGCCTGTTATAGCGCGATGATTCCACTTTCAACATCCTCTGGAATCCTGGGGTTTGCAGTTTCGGGAGGGGCCGGCCGGCCCCTCCCGAAACTGCAAACCCCAGGATTCCAAGGATGTTGAAAGTGGAATCATCGCGCTATAACAGGCTAGCGCGGAAATGGCCATAGTGTTTCAATTGTGCAGTGCGGAAGGATCCCAGAAGCTGCAGGCTAGCTTTGGGAGTACAGGGTGGACCATATGCCACATCATATCTTTCTGTCCTCACACTGAAAACCACCGTGAAAAGCTGAATATGCACACGAGGAGACATTTTATACGAGGGATGAGAATCCTGGGAACCGACTGAGAACGCATCAGTTGTGCCGTTTTCAGGCAGTTAAAAAGTGGGGCTGCTGGGAGGTAAAATGGCTTTTCTTTCCTTCTCTTCTCTACCTGTGAGATTTGTGAACAATATCAACACCAACACCAACACCCTGGCAAGTTTGAGGCTTTGGCGTGAGAACCCCAGAGCGATGCTGTGACCCTCACTATCCACAATCCTGTTCCCAACAACCGTGCGTATTTCGCTTGCAGAGCCTGGGAAACAACTCCCCAAATCCCCCAGTCAACCTCAGCAGCCATGCTGGCTGGGGGATTCTGGGAAGTGGGGGCAAAAAAGTAACATTTGCAATTTGTGGGTTCCTGTGGTGTGTGTGTGTGTGTAAAAGCTCTGTATAGGGCTTCATCTATTTAAGAACTCACGCGATAATGCCCAAAAGCGCATGCTAAATATGTGGGGCTGCAGTTCTGTTGGCCGGCATAAATGCATTGGTGCAGATCAGGGTTTCCCAAACTTTGGTTTTCCAGATGTTTTGGACTTCAGCTTCTGGGGGCTTCAGACTGGCTGGGGCTTCTGGGAGTTGAAGTCCAAAACAACTGTAGGACCAAAGTTTTGGAACCACTGGTGTAGGCAGGGACACAGCAGCAGGAGTTCAATGGCCTCAGTTGTCACAGCAGTGGTGGGTGTCATGGGAAGCTGTCTCCTTCCAAAGATGTTCTGGATTGGGCGGATATCTCTAATTGCATCTTCCAGAAGAATAATGAATAGCTATAATATTGCTGCTTGGTTTCTTCTGGAATATTTATATTTATATTTATATTTATTTATTATTATTATTTTGTTGTTTTCCCCACTGTGTGCATTCTTTCTATACTCTGGGGGCTTTTTGTCATCTATATTCAATCTATATTAGGACTCTCACAAAGTTTTTTTCTTTTAATTGTGGGGGTTCAGTTTGCTGAAGTGCTCCTGGGGTTTGAAGGGGAACCTTCTCCTTGCTAAAAAAATTGTTCTCAGACTTTTAGCATTATAATGCCATTTCACTGATGTGCCCTAGTGCTATAAGATTTTTTTAAAAAGAAGGAAGGAAAGGGAAGAAGAGACTGCTGTTGCAACATATGTCTTGGAATTAAAAAGAAACCCACCAGAGAGTTGCAGAAGAATGGTCTAGGTGATATAGGATTGCCGGGTAAAATAAAAGACAGGGCTCCCATGGCTTTAAAGGGTTGGGTAGAAAAGGGAATTTTGGCATGTGTCGCTTGTCGTGCATGTTCCTTCTTCTACCCAGTCTTTAAAGGGAAAGAGCCCTGTTGCTCATTTTACCTGGGCAATGCTCAGTTGATGCCAAGGATGGTTAGAAAAAGGTCTGGGACAACAGAAACAGGGCTTGGAAATTCTGAGAACGGCACCAACCAATGCCGCAACCCTGCTGACACACTTCCTCCAGGTTGTCGGATTTAAGAAAATGATAACGGCTCCCGTCCCTTTAACGGTTGTGTAGAAAAGGGGATTTCACTTGCCGTGCAAGCAACAGCTGCTGAAATCCCCTCACAGTTGGGAAGCTGGGTGTGCTCAGTGGCACCGCTTGCTGTCCATGGGTGTGTTTGTTCCAGCTCTGTTAGCATTACGAGCAGAAACTCTGACCAGCTGGGTGAGTAGGTATACATGCCTTCAAGTTTCCCATTGACTTATGGTGGCCCCATGAATTTCATAGGGTTTTCTTAGGCAAGGAATAGTCAGAGGTGGTTTGGCTGGTTCCTTCCTCTGAAACACAGCCTACACCACCTGGGATAAGTTGGTGGTCTCCCTTTCAAATACTAACCAGAGCTGACCCTGCTTAGTTTCCAAGATCAGACAAACTCTGGTGCCTTTAGGGTATGTAGACCCTACCCCCTTGGAAATTCTGACATCGCTGCGGCTGACATGGCTTGCTTTGGGACCAATAACCCCCAAACTCATTTCCTCTTTGCCCACCCCAGCAAATCTTCCACCCAATATGAGGCCTGGATTTTCCCCTCCCAGCTCAAATGACATTTTAGGGGACTTTCCTTTGTCACGCAGAGCCATTGCATAGCATCCTCAACAGAAACAGTGAACAAAATCTAAAAGTTGTATTGAAAATACCCTGTCTGCAGTAAAATAAATAAATAAATAAGTAACTTTTGCCCACAAGTAAGGATACAGGACCCTTCTGGTGTCATATTCAGAAGACTTGTAGGCATTCCTGAGCAAAATGTGATTTATAAAGTTAATTGCTGCTGTTATGTGCCTTCAAGTCATTTCAGACTTATGGTGACCTTAAGATGAACCTATCATGGGATTTTCTTGGCAAGATTTGTTCAGAGAGGGTTTGCTTTTGCCTCCCCTGAGGCTGAGAGAGTGTGACTTGCCCAGGGTCACCGAATGGGTTTCCAGGGCTGAGCTATGATTTTAATTCTGGTCTCCAGTGTTCAAACCACTACGCAACACTGCCTCTCACATACAAAAGATAATTATTATAGCCTGTCCTTATAGAAGTGCTTTTCAGGGACCCAAAGCGGAGTTTGCTAATAGACTCACGTTGTTTGAGGATTTCAAACGAAGCCTTCAGAGTGCTGTAGAGGAAGAGAAAAAAAATATATTGTCACTTTTGATGACAATTCAATTCAGTCTATACAGAACAGTTCAGACTCACAGGTCTCATTGTCCAAAATGATGCAACGGTTGTTTTAACCACACCGAAGTCCTAAAATTTCCACATTACAACAACCACAATCTACTGCAGACCAACCCACGAAGGAAATATTTGATTTTTTCTTTCTTTCTTTGGAGCATCAACACCTCCAGACAGCTATGTGTGAAACTGATCACAAAATATAGCAACAAGATTTTGATCTAACCACTAACCAGGGTGTGGAAAAGTTACACCGAAGGGGCTGCAACATCAGATGCTCTGACTGGGGGAATCTGAGAGTGGCTGTCTTTAATTTCTTTAATTTTTCCAACCAAAAGTCCAAACCTAAACACTAACGGTGCTTGGTACAAGATAGTTGCATTTCCCCTTCTTATTAGGAAAACCAGCTAAACGTTTAGCAAAGCAGTGAACCAAAGATTCCTTTGAGCCATTCAGCCTTTTCTCTTACCAAACTTTGGCCATTTCCGCACTAGCCTGTTATAGCGCGATGATTCCACTTTCAACATCCTCTGGAATCCTGGGGTTTGCAGTTTCGGGAGGGGCCAGCTGGATTCCCAGGATTCCAGAGGATGTTGAAAGTGGAATCATCGCGCTATAATAGGCTAGTGCGGAAATGACCTTTATTTACTATTGCTGACAAATATCCCTGTGTTCCTTGATTATATTATATTACATTATATTATATGTTCATATATTTATATGTTTATTGTATGACCCCGGAAGTTCTCCGAGACCAAAGTATTGGTGTAAAGTTAAAACAAAATGACTGATTCATGAACTGCCTTTTTCAGTGCCTAAAAAGAATTTTGTACTGATTACTGACCCAGAACTAATACTTCTTGATCCTCTTCCCCAGATAATGATATTAATGAAGAACAGGGCTCGTTACTGTGTTTATTTGACGCCCTCTTGTGGCATCATTTCAACTTCCAGTTCTTGAGGACTTTTAAAAGAATTCTCCATATTTATACCTTTGCATCTCACTCAGGAAAAAAATATAACGAGTTCCACCGACATGTGCAGAGGTAAATCAATTTATTTTTACTGTTAAAAAAATCCAGAGTCCGTCAATGAACTCAGTATTGAGTATCAAGAAATTTAGCTTGTGTCGGCTGGATGGGGATGGCGGATCTCACTCATGATTTGAATGAAACAACCGTTTGAGCGGCAGAGTGGCGTGATCCTTAAAAATTGTTCCACACCAATGCAAAATGGATGCAGATCAGAAATTCTGCGGAAAAACAAAGCCAAACTTTGCAAGGCATCCTTACACATGCTCCCCAAGGGTCAACAGATCAAGCTAAGTGTAAAAGAATCAAGTTTGGTCAAAACCAATTCATAAAGGCATCTTCCAGACCTGCAAAAATGCAGAAATCCAAAGTTTTTGTGTGGGAAGTACACAAAGTATTTGGCAGAGGAAATTCCAAAACTTTACTATGGTCTTTGTTTTGGTTCTGCAGCATTTCTCAACCTGTGGGTCGCGACCCCTCTGGGGGTCGAACGACCCTGTCACAGGGGTCGCTTAAGACCATCGGAAAATACATATTTCCAACCGTCTTAGGCTCCATTCCCTCCTTGGTGGTGGTGCGCAAGTGCGAGCCATGCGCTCGCGTCCTCCTGCCCCCTGTTCAAAAGGGACTGAAATCGCTCCCCTTCTCTGCTACCGGGAGAACCTCCCGTCTGACGGGCCAGCTTGGGGGGGGGGTGGCAGCACGGGGGGCAGGCCTCACCATGGCCCCTGCCCCACTCGCCACGGAGGGGGGCGCTGCGGAAGGGCTGGGGGGCCGCAAGGCGGCGCTTTTCTGGGGGGGCGAGCTGCGTTCGGCGCAAAAGACAAAGGTGCTGGGATTCCTCCCCCCCAGCCAGGGTTGACACTCTGGAAACTTTTCCCACACTGCCCCCCCAGCGGAAATGAGAGCAAAGCAGAAGCAGAGCCCGGGGGGGGGTTCTCAGAGTTTTTTCCCGGGGGAGACGCACGGCTCCTCTTTCCCTCCCTGCCCGCTTCCCCGTTCCTGGCCGGTGAGGCGGCCTTTGCCGGCGGGGGGAGGCATTGTAAATAATAAATAAATAATTTTATGGCTGGGGGTCACCACAACATGAGGAACTGTATTAAAGGGTCAGGGCATTAGGAAGGTTGAAAACTACTGTGTTAGACAACATTGAAAATTTTGTGACTCTGTGATCGAATGTGTGTTGTACGGCGCAACAGCAAATACAAACTAGATATAATTTGTAGCTGATTGATCAAAGATCGTTTGATCTTAGCTATAATGCATATCATAGTGTATATAATGCTCATTACAGCAGTGATAACACATACAACACACATCTATTGCTATTGTTCTGTGTGCCTTCAAGTCATTTCTGACGTATGGCAACCAAGGGGTTTTCTGGGGCTGAGAGTGTGTGACCCAGCCAAGGTTCCTCATTGGGTTTCCATCACCGAGCAGGAATCGGACGCTTGTCTCCAGGGTTGTAGCCCAACATTCAAAGCACTACACGATATTGGGTCTCCTAACACACATTAAATACAAGTGTTTGGTACCCTTATTAGGACAAAGCAAAAAGGAATACAGGAAACATTCTTATATCAGGTCCAAATACAGTCGGTCTCTAATTTATTTATTTATTTAGATTTAGACCCCCACCTGCAACTCAAGGCAGCTCAGAAGAAGGGTTGTTGTTGTTTTTTTAACCAAATCAAAATGGAGTAAATGAAAATATCAAATCACAACTGAAAAAATCATAATATGACAACACAATTTAAACAATTGAAAAGGACACCAATAAGAAGGCACAGCAAACTCTGGTTATAAGCTCCTTCCTCAGCAACCAGGTGATTGCCCTGGTCTCGTAGCCTTTAGTCTGACCTAAGTCCCTGCTCTGATCCACTGGGTTTTCTTCCTGACAAGTCTGCCACCATAATTCAGCTTAATCTTGGTTTTGGCAGAATCCCTAGAGGGGAAACTAGGTATAAGGGAAATATGTCCATTTTTCTTGAAGAAATGTGCCTCAGCGACCAGAATTTAAAATTAAGCTTGTGTTTAACTTCAGACCACCAGTTATCTAGCAAAGCATGTTAAATGCAAGGTGTGTAGGTGAGGAAAATCACATGCTATGATAAACAGACGTCTTTTGCCACTAGGGAAAGCATTTCTGTAAAACAAAAAAGTGCAATCCATAAAACCTAATTTGATCCTAAAATACTTAGTCTGTATTTCCAGAAGAACATGACATCTGATGATCTTATCAAACTGACTTGAAGAGAGTTTTCAATTTCTTTCTATACAGGAAGATAAAACTGAACGAGACACTGCTGACAGGAAAACCACGCAGTACGTTTTCCTTACGTGTTAGCTAACAGTGAAATTAAAAACCACAATACCAATGTTGGAGTTGATAGCAGAAGTATGTATTCTTTCTGTTGTGTCTGCGTGTTGTGTGTGTGTGAACACAGAAACTACAGGTTTTCTGCACCAAAAATAAGAGTACTTTAACATTCTATATCTGTGCAAACAAAACTGATGCTGCAATTTTAAAAATAACTAGACCGACCACAGCTAGAATGGGCAGCGAGGACAGGAAATCATTTTCTATTTGAAAAGATCTGCATCTTTATGAGCACCGATTCCACAGTCAGGGGCTCTGAACAGAGAAGAGGAAGGTAAATGAAACAGAAGGGCATTGAGTGGTTTGAGTTTTGAAAAGGGAGAAAGAAATGATGTTTGGTCAAAGGAAGACTGGCTTGTGACCGTTTTCCTGGGTGGATGGATGGCACCTCTGTAAAGGAGTAATAGTACCACTCTATTCTGCTTTGGTTAGACCTCATCTAGAATACTGTGTCCAGTTCTGGGCATCTCATTTCAAGAAGGATATTGGCAAGACGGAGCGTGTCCAGAGGGGGGCAACCAAAATGGTGGAGGGTCTGGAAGCCACGAAGTCCTATGAGGATAGACTTAGAGAGCTGGGTATGTTTAGTCTGCAGAAGAGAAGGTTAAGAGGGGACATGATGGCCATATTTAAATATTTTAAGGGATGTCATGTTGAGGACGGAGTGGACTTGTTTTCTGCTGCTCCAGAGACTAGGACGCGGAGCAATGGATTCAAGCTGCAGGAAAGGAGATTCCACCTGAACCTCAGGAAGAACTTCCTGACGGTCAGGGCTGTCCAGCAGTAGAATCTGCTGCCTTGGAGTGTAGTGGAGTCTCCTTCCTTGGAGTTTTTAAACAGAGGCTGGTTGACCATCTATCAGGAATGCTTTGATGTGTATTCCTGCATGGCAGAAGGGGGTTGGACTCAATGGCCTTTGTGGACTCTTCCAGCTCTTTGATTCTATGAAAATCATATAAACTATGATATGCTGCAAATACGGTGAGGTATTGGCTGCACTCTTCTGTATTGTCCATGTTCTTTCCATGCTATTTCTTCTCAGAGTAGTCACCACACAGAATCTTTACGATTTTTGCAAGTGCAATTAAGAAAAAGAAATTATACAAATCCTGCTGTATTTGAACCACAGGAAGCTGACGATGTAACACGGAGGCTGCTTAAGGAACTAGTTTTCTAGCAACACACTTGGGACTGTTTCTTCCCTGTCGCCTAGGGAAACCCCAGCTTCTCTTTAGAGATTTGGTCACTAGCAGGAATTTGAGTCACTATTATCTCCCAACTGGGCCTGTTTAAAAAAAAAACCCAAAGCTAGCCTTCCCGCTTGGTTTGGTCAGCAGATTTCACGGGGCGTGAGACAGCACGATATCCCCTGCTTTCTTGCACCCAACCTCTCTCTCTCTTTGCACATTTAAAACACGTGTTTAAAGAGCTCCCTTTCAGAGCTGAAAGGTGCCCCTTGGATAACTGCGGTTTGTGAAAAATGCCAAAGGATGTAGTTGAGCTTGCTTGGCCTCTGCATTAAGCACACCAGAGAAGAAGGAGCCTTAGATTTCACTTTAAAAAATCATCTTAAGAAACCATCTTTCTAGTCTGCAATCCAGAAGTCCTTTCATGCAAAACTTTGTACGGCTGTAAACTACACTCATTTCAATGCAACACCATCCGTCTTTCGAGGTCTTTAAACAATTGTTGGATGGGCATCTTTGAGAAGTGCTGTAGTCGTGTATTGCTACATGGTAGGGAATTGGACTAGCTGGCCATGGCAGCCCCTTCCAACTCTAAAACTGTAGATTTATAGGATTCTAATCCCTTCCCAGTTTTGAACAGCCCCTTAGCTTTGATCTCAGGTAACTGCCCTAGAGAGAGGAAAAACAGAAACAGAGGCCATTTCCACACTCCACTGTTATAGTGCTATTATTCCACTTTCAACCTCCTGTGGAAATCTGGGGTTTGTAGTTTTCTGAGGCCAAAGAGCTCTCTGGCTGAGAAGTCTAAATGCCACTCCCTAAACTGCAAACCCCAGGATCTCATAGGATGTTGAAAGTGGAATAGTAGCAGTATAACAATGTAGAGCAGAAACGGCCTCTGTGAACCAGATGAGGAGCCTCCACTGTCTGTTTTAAGGCTGTGGGCTTTAGGTCCATTGAAAGGCAGACTAGGAAATGGGGGTTCAGCCTGATTTGGGGTTACACTTCCCCCGAAGATGCAGGTATGCAGCTTTTGGGTACTCCTCTGCAGATGTCGGTATGTACCAAACACACATCTCCCCTTTCAAGAATTCAGCCCACATTGAGGGGAAAAACTACCATTAAGTAGAATACTTCCTTTGCAAACAAAAGGTCCCACATCCAAGCCTGGTCATCCTCTTTTTTTTTAAAAAAGGATCCGGTAGCATGAGATGAGAAAGACTTCTGCCAGTGACCCAGGAGAGCTACTGACAGCTGGAGCAGATCATATTGGCCTAACCAGGTTGTTGCTATTGTTGCATGCCTTCATGTCATTTCTTCTCCTCAGGAGACCCTACCATGGGGCTTTCCGGGGCTGAGAGTATGTGACTTGTCCAAAGTCACCCAATGGGACTCCATGGCTGAGCAGGGAGTCAAACAGTGGTCATAGTCCAACATTCAGACCAAAGCTCTCTAGATGGGCAAAGAGCTTCCTGTAATCTAAGACAGTTTGTTCTGCCCTGTTCTTATATCCCTAGAAAACTCAGAGTGCTGTTACCCCCAGGAAAATCCTATAACCCAATAGAAAGAGCCTTCATACTAATTTGTAGGAATATTGAACAAGCTCAACAGCGCATTTTTCACTCAAGAAAACTCCAAAATAAAGCCACAGCACCATTTGCTGCTTAGCCGAAGGCTCCACCTTGTTGCTTACAGAAATGATTAATCCAGCCCTCGCATCTTGCATCAAATAGGAAATGTGCTAGCTGGGCTAATATCCCTTCTTCCCCCTCACCCATTTGCAATTATGATTCTGTATTCTATTTAAAGCTTGAAGTCACAGGAAGTCTCTAGAAACCATTGTCATTCTTGCTGCTCGTATGAGTCAGAATTTCTATCGCTTACTGGATTTTGCATTTTCACATTTCCGAATGATTTTCTGCACAGTTTTGAAACACAATTTTGAGTGTCTTCCCTTCAGTATCAATGAAATCAGGCACCGACGCAAAACCTGAGCGTAACTTTACACCAATATTGTATATTTCCAGTTTGATCTTCAACTAAGACGCTCTTGTTTTAACTAAGCAGAAGAGAAAGTGGTCCCTACCCTGTAGGGGCAGAATTCTAACTTGGGCAAACAGAATTTTTATTTGGGGGGACAATGGCCTGTTTTATTCCACTGTAGCTACGCCGCAAGGGCACTGCGGGCCTCAAAGACCATCCTCAAAGGCCCCTCCCTAAACTGCAAACCCTAGGATTCCATAGGATGTTGAAAGTGGAATAATCTCACTATAACGATCCAGTGCGGAAACAGCCTCTGTTTCTACAGCCAGGAGCAGGGAGAAAATGTTACCTTCCCGGATCGCCAGTGCACATTGGAGATGTGTAAAGATCTGTAAGGATGATGCCATTGCTGTGTTCCTGGCTACAGAATCACAGCCACAAGCTGCCTGAGCATCCCCTGACCTCCCAAGGCATTAATTGGCCATGGGGAGAGGGGTCATTGCATAAGAAGCTACTGACTAGCTCCTTGCACAATGATCTTACAAAAGCATGCATAGGTATAATGGGACTTTATGTTTGGGTGTGTCACCAACAGGATTTCAGTCTTTAAACCCAGAGTCTAAAATTGCCCAGTGGCTTAATAGGTACCCAAAGATTATCACCATTAGCAGCTGGTCATAGTTGCTTGTCCCTATCTTATTTGTCTGTTCTTTGGGGAGGGAGCTCAAATCAGATAGTTTTGCTCAACTATGGGGAAAATAAAAATGTAGGGGCCACTGTATCTTCTCTTTTACAACAAGAGTGTCCCAGATTAAAGTGAACTGCCAATAGATAAGGTCTGTAAGGAACTGGCAAAACCACCTCTGAGTATTCCTTGCCTAAGAAAACCCTATGACATTCATGGGATCGCCATAAGTCAACGGGCAACTTGAGGGCACATAGACACACCCACTTATATGCAGCTTTTTTCACACTGCCTAGGGATGAATTCCTAAATTCCAAGATTTTGTTGTTCTTGTGTGCCTTCAGGTTGCTTCTGACTTATGACAACCCTAATTCGAGCCTACCCCAGGGTTTCTTCAGAGGGGATTTGCCTTTGCCTTCCTCCGAGGGTGAGAGAGTGTGACTTGCCCAAGGTCACCCAGTGGGTTTCCATAGCTGAGCAGGTATTTGAACCCTGTTCTCCAGAGGCCTAGGGACAGATAGGAATGATAAGATTGCTTTGTTCTTTTATTTGCTTGCTTTGAGCTTATTGTTCCCAATAGTTTGCAGTGTTTCTGCTGTTTTATTAGAATGAGGGTAATTTTCTTTGCTTATTCAAAAAGGGATTTCTTTCTTGGAGCAATCCACAAGTGGGAAAGAAAGTAGCTATGACAATGCGATGTCAAAGTTTCCATTAGTTTCTGAATCCCTCAGCTAGTGACTGTAGCATTTTAAGCAGAGTGATCCTTCCCAGAGTCAGATTCAGATGCATCTGGTGGAGCCCTTTCCTTCCATTTGGAAAGGTGTCAGAGGTCTACAAAGAACAATCTCTCCTGAGATTGATTGGTACAACAATTGATTCAACAGACAGGGCTCAGGAAAAAACTGGTGTGCAAAGAGAGTGATAAATCAGCCAGTCCAAAAGGATGCAATTAAGAAATTGAGTCTGGGAAAAGAAAGGATCACGTAGCCTCCTCGTTTTGTAGGTCGCTTTAAAATGGACATGAGTCCTAACGCCAATGACCTCAAAGTGGCATCTTTGATTGCTCCGTTTCTCCTTGGTACTCTTGTCATGCTTGGGGCTGTCATGACAGATGGTCTAATTACTGCTTCCCAAAATGATAACAACAACAGCACGGTATTTCCACCAGAAATGCTTGCCAAGGCAAAAAAAAAAAAAAAACAACTACTGCCTTTAGCTGTCCTGGGCCATTTCCGCACTGGACTGTTATAGGGCTATTATTCCACTTTCAACATCCTATGGAATCCTGGGGTTTGCAGTTTAGGGAGGGGCCTCAAAGTCATTCACGATACAGGGTCAGTCACATTTCCGAAGTGACATCAGGTGTGCCACAAAATATCTCCAGCAATTCACACAGATGCACGTTGGCTCCTAGATGCCGCAAACAGAGCACCGCCTCTATTTTCCCTCCTCTTCACTTTTGGCCACTAGCCTTTCCTTTCCCGCTCTTAGCCAGAGAGGCCAAGTGATGGCAGTGAGAAGGAACAACTATCACAGGTAACCATGCTCCCTCCTTCCTTCCCTTGCTTGCTTGCAAGTATATCGTAGGGATGCCAAGCAGCTGTAGCAATCCAGATCCAAGCCAAAGTTAGACCATAATACAATGCGTGTGGGATGAATTAACCAAATTGTCCAAATACAAATAAATCATGGGGGCAGGTTCTGAGGACGGAGGGCATAGTATTAATTCAACCTGAACTATTTGCCATTAAGTTGCATCCAAAAAGGCTCACTTGATTTCCGTCTGGCCACCTGCTTTCCGAGCGATCTGCACCAGCTCCTTCCCGTAACGTTCTTCGGCCTGGGCCCTGTTAAAAGAAAATCCTGCCATCATTTCAAGATAATACCAGCTTGGGACCTCCTGTCCTTAAAATCTTGTATGATGTGGTCACTTTTCAGGTGCACGTGGAAACCAGGAGAGTTCAGAAGTGTTCCTGTTTTGGAATGCAACTTCCAGAATCCCAGGGACCATGCTAGCTGGAGCATTTTGGGAATCAAACTCTCCCCCCTCAAAAAAGAGAACACTTCCAAGATTTGGGCACAAATCTTTTTGAAATAAGAAAAGGACATAGCTTGAAAAAGTTGGCTTTTTTTAAAATATTGCTCCATCAGCCATCATGGGAGTTATAGTCAAATGAATAACCTTTCCATGTTCTTCAGTAACACCCTAGTACAAGGGTGGGAATCATGTAGCCCTCCAGATGATGATAGACTGAAAACTTCAGCGTTCTTCATCATTGGCCGTACTAGCTGGGGATGCTGGGAGTTCCACTCCAAGAACATAATTGGAAAGCCATATCATTCCCATCCCTATACTACAGGGTAACTGCAGAGCTTGCAAAAGTAATTTTTCCAAGATTGTGCTCCAGTGTGTCACAAAATTTTGAGAAATCTTTGAGCCTCCTGCAGCCTATTTAAAAGTGAGCATGCAGGCCTATGTATGATCTTTTGCTTAAAATAAAAATACAATCTGAACATTAATTTCCTAAATACTCCTGCTGGCTTCTGTAAATCTACCACAAGAAAAAGGGTAAATATTATGAACCCCAAATAATAATAACAAACAGGTAAACAGGGTCCACCCGCTAAAACGGCCTCCCTTAACCTTTTAACCTTCCAGATGTTTTGGATTATATCTCCCAGAATCCCCAACCCTGCTGGGTGAGGCTGAGGAGAGTCACAATTCCAAACTATCTGGAGAGCATCAGGTTGGAGAAATCTGCTTTAAAGACACTAATTTCCTCCAACCCCAAAGCAATCCACCCTTGAGGTTGAATTTCATAATCTCCTCTGCATTTCCCCTGGCCTGGGAAACTTTATAAAGTAGCCTTTGGAGCTTTCCTCCTGTTTCCTTTTGGGGGGGGGGAAAGGGTCCTTTTTGCTTTTAGGCATGGAAAAGGGTAAGTCTATATTTGTAGGTTTAGATATATTATTGTGAGGGAGCCAGTGTGGTGTAATGGTTTGAGTAGACTATGGCCATTTCCACACTAGCCTGTTATAGCGCGATGATTCCACTTTCAACATCCTCTGGAATCCTGGGGTTTCGGGAGGGGCTGTGACTGTGTTACTGTGACACTGCTGTTTTAAATTTCTTGCTTCTTTAAATCCCCACCCTCACCCCTGTATTTCTATTAATCTTTGTATACTACTGTCATGGGCTAAAAAAAACAGCCTAGAAAATAAACCATAAAGCAAATTATTTGCTGGCGTATAAGACTCGCTTTTGTTCCCGAAAAACACTGAAAATGGGGTGCGTCTTATATGCCAGTGCATCTTATACACCGGCAAATAGTATTTGCCGGCATATAAATGGAGTGCATCTTATATGCTGGTGCATCTTATATGCCGACAAATACAGTAACTTAAAAGTGAAGGCTGAAGGATCCAGAGTTTATGTATCTTGTGTCAGAATGTGGATGTTAATGGGTTCAGATCTAACACAATATTCCTTACAGATGACCCTGTTTTTGCATAAATAATTGCATGTAGCAGAGCAAAACGGAACAAAGTCCAGTTGAAACAGAGGTGCATTGAAGAGAGGTAACGTTTACCTTTTTTTAACATAGGCCATGCAGTGCCAACCTTTTCGGTGAAGGAGAAGGAGAGGTAAAGCTGTTTACAGCACAGTAGAGAGTTTGGATCATTTTATCAGGCCATTTCCGCACTAGCCTGTTATAGCACGATGATTCCACTTTCAACATCCTCTGGAATCCTGGGGTTTGCAGTTTCGGGAGGGGCCAGCCGGCCCCTCCTGTAATGCAAACCCCAGGATTCCAGAGGATGTTGAAAGTGGAATAATCACACTATAACAGGCTAGCGGGGAAATGCCCTCAGTCTGCCTATATGGAACAGGTATCCCAGCTCCATCTGGGTTTTGTGAAAAGATTACAAAAGCTTACAGGGTCAAGACACAGTAAAATCCATCCCAGCTCAGTCTTTTTTTCTCCTCCCTTTCCACACTGCTTTAACTACAGTAGTGCCAATAAAACAGAGACAGTGTCGTGCAGGGGTCTGAGCACCGGACAACGATTCTGGAGATGCCACTCGGCCATGGAAACCCACTGAGTGACCTTGGGCAAGTCACACTCTCTCGGCTTCAGAGGAAGGCCATGGCAACTCCTCTCTGAACAAATCTTGTCGAGAAATTCCCCACGAGAGTTTTGCCTTAGGGTCTCCGTAAGTCGGATGGACTCAAAGGCACACAAAGAGGACAACAGTGCCGATAGAAAGGCATCGTTTCCACTGAGTGGAAGAAATCTTTACTCATATACATTAAAAATAGTTCTGGAGAGAAGGCAGAGCCTGTGTCACTTTTGACTACAGGATGATTCACGAAACCCTGAAACTCCCAGAGAGCCACGGCTGCTGGGCAATTTATTGATTACGGCTGGTCCAAAATGCTGCAGCCAGACTGCCGACTGGAGCTGGTGATAGGAAACATCCCTTTGAATCAATGTGATTTACCTATGTGTCAGTCCACCATTCAGCAATACATTTGGTGGATCTACTCTAATCTACTCAAGGCAGTAGTAGAAAAGGAGGACCGCATTACGGGCGGATAGACTCAGTCGAGAGAGACGTGGGTACCGTGAGTTTGCAAGACCTGAGCCAAGCTCTTGATGAGAAGATGGCTCCAAGGTTTCTTATTCACAGAATCACTAAAACTTATAGGCCGTTTCTGCACAAGGCCGTTTCTGCACAAGACAACATCCTATGGAATCCTATGGAATCCTGGGGTTAGGCCCCTCCCTAAATTGCAAACCCCAGGATTCCATAGGACGTTGAAAGTGGAATAATAGCACTATAAACGTCTTGTGCGGAAATGGCCACGGCTGACTTGACAGAGATTACCAACCTCTCTACATGGGAATCAACACTAGCATTCAGCCATTATTGCCTTTCCTTTACCTTTGCTTGATCAAATCCTCCACATCTTTGCACATCTTCCGCCCGTCCAGCAACCGTTGCAGAAGTGCTTCATATCCAGCGTGAACGGTGAATTCTTTACACTAGGAAATCAAAAGATTGAGCAGCTATTAGCCAATATGGTTCTATTTTAGAGCCCATCAAAAGCTGGGTTAATTCTGTTTCTGTGTCCAAAGTGGCGTGAAAGAGAACGGGTGGGCAGCCCTAAACAGTTATCATTTTTCCACTTATGAGCTCACCAGGGGTCTTTTTCATACGACACAATTATAGCCCTTTGAGGACACTATGGCAACCGTGCAGAATCCTGGAATTTGTAGTTTGTTGGGCAAAGAATTCTAAATACGTCACCAAATTACAAATCTGAATTACACCAAATTACAAATCCCAAGATGCCAAAGGATGGAATCAGGACAGTTCAAGGGACATGAAAGTATTATAACAGTGTAGTGCAGAAGATACCCCAGCCACTGCCATGGTCATGGTAATTCCACAAGACTAGATGGGACCCTTCCCCTTTTTACACAGAAGGGCTATTCAGGTTGGATGCATGATCTGACTTTAGCCTTGGCAATGGGTCATGAAGGCTATGGGATGTGAAGGCTGGAAGAACTCATGGGGAACAACACCTTTGGGCCCCCAACTTTTCCAGCATTCTCTGTTCCCAGCAATTGCTGCTTGGGGCAGCTGCATCATTTTGTCTAATGACAAGACCACCTCTAAGTACTACACTTATGTTTTTCTTTCCCTATTGTAATTGTTATGGCTCCATCTTATGGAATCCTAGGATCCATAGTTCTGTATGGCGTTTAGAATCCTCTGCCAGAGACCCCTAGGGCCGCCCCAAAATGCAAACCCTGGGATGCCATAAGAGGCAGCCAAGACAGTGAAAGCAATCTATTAGTTTCTCTCCTGGACTAAGAGGGATGGACCACCCCAAGGTCACCCTGTAAAGGTAGAACTCCACACATTGTTAAATGTATTATTCCGTACATGATAATATATTATGAATATAGGGTTGTTTGGGATTTTCCCCATGTCCTGGGGTCTCAGGGCCAAAATCTAGGACTGGTCCTCAATGATGTCACTAAGCCTTAAGGATTAAGTACCAATGAGACACAGCTTACAGCTTTGACAATTCAGAGACACAAACACACACAAAGAGAAGATATGTTCCTATTTGAAAATTAAGACAGAACTCTTACTAAAGGGGCTTTTCCCAGATCAAGGTGAAATGAGGAGATTATTAGGGAGATGGGATGAGAAACATCTAATCTAGCCAATTTGCTTCTAGCCAGAAGCATGGATGCAGAGGGTGAACCCCGGTACTTCAACAGCTAAGAGGGGAGAAGGAAGCTAACTGAGAACATAGAGCCCCCTTCCCAAATCTTTGCAAGTTGCACCAACTAGAAAAGCAGCAGTTAGCCCTGCAAATTGTGGCAAGCTGCTGCTTTACTAGTTGAATGGGAGGCCATTTCCTCTTGCCCAGAACAGAATCTCCCAAACCGTACACTTTGCACCCATGCCTTTTGCCCAGAGATGACCCCTGAAAACTGAGATCTGGCAACCCTAAAACGGAGTGTCGAAATACCAGAGCCTTTGAAAGCCAGCCGAAGGGCAAGATGCATGGTGACCACCCCTTTCTTCCTACAAATGAAATGTTTCTCCTTTCCTGAAACAAATTTTAAACTGACTTCAATGTAACTTAGGGTGAGACTCTTTGAAAATAAATGAAAAACATTTCTCAGAAAGAGACAGTTAATGCTTTAGAAAAGTGATACTGCTTGCAAACTTAAATGAAGAATAAATAAACTTAACATCTTTAATACTACTGCGTTACTAATCTGCATTATTAAAGTAGTAAGTACACAAGCACACTGTTTATGGCTGTTCTTCCACCATTTGGGTGTGCCAAGAGCCAGGGATTTTGATTCCACTCTTTCCAGCCCTGAAAACAGCTGCTGTGCTTTCCCACCTAAGCAGGATTGGGGCCAGAGCAGATAGAAAGGAGTATTTTAGGCTTTGTCCTGAGATAAACTGGAACCTTCCTCCCAGGGCAAAGGGGAGGTGGAAGTCTCTGTCAAGATCACAGCAGAAGGAAAAGCTAAAATCTCTTTCTTGCCCATCCATCCCAGTTCTAATAATAATAATAATAATAATAATAATAATAATAATAATAATAATAATAATAATAATAATAATAATATTTGTATCCCGCCTCTCCACATGGATCAAGGCGGCGAACAACATGAAATATATTATACCTTAAAATACATTAAAAGACGTTAAAAACATACCCAATCCTCCCTACCCACCAACCCACCTAAACCAACCCCTTAAAATACACAGCAATTAACAAGCCATCAATTACTATTAGCAAAGCAGCAAGGCAATACTCCTTGGGGGTCCCGATATAGGCCTTTAACCTTTTTTTTTTTAAAATCATTTTAGAAGCATGCATGTAACATAACATCTAATTTTCAGCCACACACGTTCCTTTCAACATTTCACAGGTATAACCTGGGCCAAGTGTGGCCAAGTGACCTTAGAATGTGGTCAAAATGGCTGCAGTTATTAATAAAAAAGAGCACACAAGCTAGGAGAGGCTGCAGCAGTGGGTTTTTGCCTGAGCCTCCTGGGCAGAGCAAAATTCTGCCCCATCCTCTCCTCTCCCCACTTCTAAATCAATTGAGTGCAAACGCCTTTTGCATTTTGAACTCGGTTTGCAGCGACTGAAGTAAGCTGAAGGTGACGGGGAAGTGGGAGGAGAAGAGGGAAACCAGGATTATTTTCAAAGTAACTGGGATGCTGGGGGTGGCAATAGAAGATTAATTGGGACCTTCTCTGCAAACAGGGACAGTTGGGGGGTACAGACGTGGCTTAAATGTGCATTTGAACCCATGTTTTCTTGGCTTGAGTTTGGCACATTTCCTTCTATGCAACAATCTTCCTAGAAATACAGACAAATACTTCCAAGTTCGATGAAGAGAACACAGCACAGAAAATAGAGATTAACTGGGAACCATGTTACACATATGTTCTATACTTCAATAGATAGTTTCATTTCACATATAAGTTCCCTTATGCATTTAAAATGTTTATCTACTCATGCATAGACCTCCAAATCATCAGATCATAAGATAAAATTAACTCCCAACCAGCACATTTAAAAAGAATAACTTCTAAAACACCCAACTCGGAGGCAGTGAAATGCACTTTTAAAATAAGAGCGGCTTTTTTTTTCCTGCAGTGCATCAACAGGAGGAGTAGAAACCAGGGGAAAAGGCATACAAGCTGCAGTACACACAACTATCTTTCTTTCCTGAAAGCTTTCAGATTAAAAAAAAATGTAAATTCGAAATTAACTATAGAAGGAAGGGAGAAAATACAACTTTTTTCTTGGCTTCTTGTGGGAGAGAATTCCAGAGACGGGGTGCCACCACCAGAAAGACTATCCCTAATAGCCCCCATACAGGGTATAACCTGTTTCATCTAGATATACCCCACTCCGAAATTCAGGGAGACACGCTTCAAAATCAAGATGCATGGGATTACAATGTTATTTTAGGATCTCTTTGGAACCTAAGGTTCTCTTTTCTAATTACAAAAAAAAAAAAGAGAGCAAGATTCTCTAAGAAACATGTTCTTCTCCAGCAAAATAGTCAATAAAAATGATTGTGCCTCCTGTTGGGAAACCGCTTAGAAATCAAAGGATTCCAACAATTATAAAGTCAAAAGAGCCACAAGCAAACTTACTGTTGCATTTGCCATTCCTAGAATGAAGAGGAGAGTGGAGATAAAAAGTGTCAAGGACTCACAACCTGATCGGGAGCCTGAGACTGGGCTGGGATCTCAATTCTGTTTTCGGCCACATCACTCCACCCATCCCTGCAGAGGGGCCTGGTTGTGCTTGACTGATTCATCCGTTTCACATCAGAACTCAACAACCTGTCAGAATTTTTCCAGGGAAATAACACTGTGTTTTGGAATATGCAGCAACACATGAAGCTGCACTGGTCTGAATCAGACATCTGATTTAGTTCAGTGGCGTGTAAACCAGACCGACAGTAACTGTGTAGGGAGGTGGTGGAGCTTAAAAAAATTCTGGTTTGGGGGCTGGGGGAACTCGTTGGCTGAGGGATTCAACAGTTCTAAAAAAATAACTTTTCCAAGATCTGGGAAGTGAGCAGGGGATTTTTTTTTTGTCCTGTATCCCTGTGCAGGAATTTACAAAGTAGATGCTTTGCAGAAATGATCTCAGACAGTGGTTCTTAACCTGGAGAGGGTCCATGAAGCTCTGCTGCTGGAGACCAACCGTTATGGCAGCAACAGGGACCACTGATCTAAGACATTTTTCTGTTTGAGGTAAAGAACGAGAAGGTGGTCCCATCCCATGTCAAACTACAGTCATCCCTCCACATTCTCAAGGGTTAGGGGCACAGGACCCCCATGAAAGTGGGAAAATCATGAATAACTCTAGGCCCTCCCAAACCATATTTAACACACACAGAAAAAGTAGGATCACCATATTCAACCCACCGTGGATTCCTTTGAGGCATCAGGGTTCCTTCCCAAGGCAGAAGTGGGGGGCTGGTGGGGCTGACTGCCACCTCCACTGCTGCCCCACACCATTTTTAAAAGCGACTTACAAGCCTCGCTTTTGCAGTTTCTCAGCCTCACGAGGCTTGCAGTCCCTACTAAAAAAAGGCCTAGGGAGGCAGCAGAGGGGACAGCAAATGATCTGTGAATAATCAAATCGGCAAAAGCGAAATCTGCAAATGTGTACTACTAAGGACCAACCCTACTTCGTAGGGATGTAAATCCTCAATTATTTTGTCCCTGCATGTGTGGATGAACAGTTATGCTAGTTTTCTCACTGTGATGGGAGAGAATAAAGATTCCTCAACACCTCCACGGCTGCCCCACACCATCTTTAATAGGGGCTTACAAGCCTCGTTTGCAGTTTCTCCATCTCAGGAGGCTTCCAGTCCCTGTTAAAAATGGCCTAGGGAGGCCGCAGAGCTGACAACAAATAATCTGGGAATCATCAAATCTGAAAAAGTGAAGCCTGCAAATGTGGAAGGCTGACTGTAATTGGAGAAGTAGTCAAATCTGTCTTCCATGCCTGTAACAGGACAGCATATTCTGCCACACAGGAAGGCAGCAGGCCAGCTTAGTAGCATAGGGCAGGCTCCTTCGCCTTTTCCCACTACTGCCTTACCCAAATTGGGGACCTCTTTCCTTTTCCTTCCCAAACTAGCATGGCCATGCTGACAGGGATGATGGAAGCTGTAATCCAGCACTTCCGGAGAACACTGGATTAGAGCAAGCAGTCCTCACATCACTTTTCCTACAATGGCACATTTTCCTGAATCAGCTTCCCAAGTTCTGTCTGCAAATACCAGCCACTACATCCAAATCAAACTGAGGAAACAATAGCAGAATTCTGGAACTGAAATGACATAAATAAATCCAAAGGGCTTTGAAAACAACAGCAACCACTGCATATCTTCCAACTGTACTGATTTTTTGCAGAGACAGCTCAAATTAATCCTCCGCTGTCCCAACTTTTCAGCTGCTTTTAACATGTCCCAGTTTCCCTCTCCTCCTTCCACTTTCCCCCTTTGTGAGTTCAAATTGCTGCAAATTTAGCAGTTGCCTCAACTCTCAAGAGGAAAGAGGTGAGAAAGGAGCAGAATCTTGTCCCTTCTCTATTTGTCCCAGGCAAAAGCAAACTGCTGTGGCCTCCACTAGATTGTTTGTTCCTCCCATTTCATAATGTTTGCCATCTTATCCACATGGATGTTGCTTGGCCAGGTAGGTTCCAAATTCCACCAAAGAAGGGTTGGCAGGTAGGCCACTAGACAGCCACTGGTCACAATCTGTGGGCTTCCACCGCCCCCCCACAGGAAATCAGTTTGCTGTACCATTAGCTACTCATTCCTCTGGGTCCACCAACTCACTGGGTGTTGAGTGAAGTGCAAAACCGTGGGCGTTCAGAAATGCAAATTACACCAAAGAACTCTCATTGCTTCCTGCTCTTGACCAGCTGACTAATTTCACAAAACCCAGAGAACCACATGTGCCATGGTAGTAACAAATACAAATCCTTCCCCAATCCCTATAATTCAGTGAGGAGGGACCAGAGGAGGAAGCTGCTTAAATCTTGGGTTCCCAGTCTTTGGCCCTCCAGATATTTGGAATTCAGTTTCCAGCAGCAAATGAAGAGTCTTTTACTCCAAGTCTCAAATCCTTGAAGATACTTTCAATCAAGTCTCAAGTCTGGGAGTCAACTTTACATCCCAACTTATATTCCAAAATTTCTGGAGGAAGTCACATAAAGTCAGATATAACTGTTTAAGCAGAGTCAGCCTTCCACCTTTGTGATTTTGCCATCCGCAGCTTTGGAAGAGGGGAATGGGATCCTTCTTACTCCCCATTACTGAAGCTTCAAAAGCTTTAAAAGGATGCTTCTTTCTCAAACCCGCTGCTGGACACATTTGCTGTTCCCCTCTGAGAAATGCACCCTGCCCTGGGGGGGGGGTGAGTCTTGTCTTTTGCTCTTAGAAATTTTAGAAGACTCCTCTGATATGCACCCACACTTTGGGTTTAAGACAGATCCTCATGTGACCAGTAGGCAAAAAAGAGATGGAAGCATTGTTCAAAGTCATAAGGTTTCTGGATGAATATATTATGTTACTGAATCAAGGGCAGCAAATCGGTCCCTAAAAATATACAAGTCTTGAGTCTAGTAAGTGCATCGTTTATTGCTCAGTTGAATGCAAGTCGAGTCACTGAAGCAACTTAAGTCTGACTTGAGTCCGAGATTCAAGTCTACATCACTGGGATTCTGGGAGCGGAAATCCAAAGCGTCAGGAGGGCCAAGGGCTGAGGACCACTGGTCCATATAAAGTCAAACTGATGGTCTCTCTGGCTCAGTGTTGTCTACATTCATTGGCAGCAGAGGGTGTTTCCCCCACCAGCAAGGGTGGCCACGGCTCTACTTTACAGGGGATGTTTTTATTTCTAAGAACTGCACACCTTTAAATAAAAAACAGCAATGAAGGCCATTTGAGTCCCACAATCAGGCCCAAATGCAGATCACAATCCAAGAAAACCTGGAATTGAGGTGCCAATGTTCAGATGCACAACCTCCATGGAGGTTTCACAGATGAAAAATGAGACACACGTGGGCACACAGAGGGGTGGTCAGATGGAAAAAATTATGCATGGCGGAGGCTGTCGCAGTTTGCTTTTGGCTGAACTTCTGCGAAGGGCAAGAGCCCAAGCCCATCCTGCTCCCCAGCTGGATTAATCAAGTATAAACCACTTTTAACTCAGACCATTTCCACACTAGACTGTTATAGTGCTATGATTCCACTTTCAACATCCTATGGAATCCTGGGATTTGCAGTTTAGGGAGGGGCCTTTGGGCAGCAAAGCCTCCTGGCCGATCCCTGCGGTGAGGCCATTCCCAGTGGGCAAGTAGCTCAGTATTCAGAAGTCAACAGGGCTGCATGGCATGGCAACAAAAAGCCAAACTTACATAATTCAAAATATGCAGCACAGAAAAATCAGTAATCAGGAAGAAGGAAAGTTAACTTCCCTATTAAGCACCATGTTCAGGAAGACATTTCCCTTTTTTATGGTGTATTCAGCAGCTAAGGACATCACCCCACTGTGCCCTGGATGGAGAGGATGTTGCACAGAAGAATAATTCAGGGGTGTAGTTATGGAGGGAGGGAATAAAGGCATTGCCCCCCAAATAAGAGCTCTGCCCCCAAAATGAGTTTTTCCCCTTCAGTCCCCAAATTTCTAGCCTTGAAGTCACTTAAAGCTTTCTGTCAAGCCTGTAGAAATAGAGTTCAAGCACCCAAAGGAAAGTATGCCTTCCAACATTTACGCATTAAAAAAACCAGGGCCATTTCCACACTGCACTCTTATAGTGCTATTATTCCACTTTCAGCATCCTATGGAATCCTGGGGTTTGCAGTTTAGGGAGGGGCTTTTAGAATTCTCAGCTGGAGAGCTTTTTGGTCTTAGTAAACTACAAACCCCAGAATTCCACAGGATGTTGAAAGTGGAATAATGGCACTCCAACAGTGTAGTGCAGAAATGGCCTAAGACGCCTATGGCCAAGCAACATCAGAGAGTAGTCAAGGTAGCAAAGTTACCAGTGAGGAAGGAGACGGAAGCTAGGAGAAGCTGCAGCAGTTTGCTTTCACCTGAGCCTCTTGGGAAGGGCAAAATCCCATCTTCTGAATGAACTGAGGGAAACTTGCTTTTGCAATTAGATTTCAGTTTGCAGCAAATAAGCTGAGGACAAAGGAGGAAAGGGGAAGAGAGAAACTGGGACGTTTTAAAAGCAGCTGAAAAGGTGGAAGGGCAGAGGATTAAACAGTACTATTCCTGCCAAATCGGGACAGCTGAAGGGCATGAGAAAAGGGAAAGGCAAAATTACCCAGCAGATGCAAACACAAATGTAAGAGTTCTAGGCCATTTCCGCACTAGCCTGTTATAGCGCGATGGTTCCACTTTCAACATCCTCTGGAATCCTGGGGTTTGCAGTTTCGGGAGGGGCCAGACGGCCCCTCCCGAAACTGCAAACCCCAGGATTCCAGAGGATGTTGAAAGTGGAATCATCGCGCTATAACAGGCTAGTGCGTTTAAGTGCCTAGTCTGGATGTAAACAATTATCAATGGCCATTTCTGCACTAGATTGTTATGGTGTTATTATTTTGCTTTCAACATCCTATGGAATCCTGGGGTTTGCCGTTTATGGAGGGGCCTAAACTGCAAACCCCGGAATTCCATAGGATGTTGAAAGTGGAATAATAGCACTATAGCAGTCTAGTGCGGAAATGGGCAATGTCTCACTCCCTGCAATGACAGAAATATGGGGAGCGGATGCAGTTTAATGGAGGGAGCAGAATTCTTACTTGGGGAGCCACAGCCCTCAGTCCCTCCATGACTATCATAGAAAATAAGTACTTGGGAGGTGATTTAAGCATAAAGGGTAAAACCCCAAAGGAAGACAGATGTATGTTCCCCAGGAGCAGGGAATGTGTTTAAGAATGCATGTAGAATGAAATAATAAAGCAAGGCAGCTATCAAAAAGAAAAATCCCAGAAGTGTTTGAAGGCACAAAACTTCAATATTGCACCAACAAAAGGGATCCCAATAATGTGATGGTGTAAGTAGCAGAAAAATGAATACTTTGTACCGCAATTTAACAAAAGCAACAGGAATGCAATTACAAACAAGAAGCAAATAGTAGAGAAGAACCTTGCAATAAACACTGAGTATAATAAAAAAAAATAAAATGAACGAACAGCATAAACAGGGTTGCAAACCAACTAATTAAATAACACCCACAAATGGAATTAGTATATTTTTAAAATAATGTATTTATGCATGTGCTCACTTTTACCCTGCCTTTTCACCATAAAAATAGCTATGGAGGCAGCTAACAATATTTAAAAAAGAGATTAAAAGCAAAAACTTAAACTCAAATATTTAAGGACTGTTTAATAATGTAAGACTGATAGTAACTATAAATGTTTCCTTGGAACTGGGGTTACTCCAAGAAGTTCACTTTAGTAGTATGTATTTATTCCGAGTCAGGAAAGGGTGCTTTTTAGACTTGATTTCCCAGGATGCCCCAGCCAACGTGGCCACTGGGGGATTCTGGGAGTTGCAGTCCATAAAATGTAGGTTTTTTTCAACCTCTGTTTTCAGGTAAGGATATATAGGGTTTAGTATGATTTATAGTTTCTGAGCAGGATGTTTAACTTCGTGCCTTCGAACTGACCTAATTTGGCAGGGAAAACCCCAATTAATCTTCTGTCATCCCATCTTTCCAGCTGTTTTTAAAATGTCCTGGTTTCTCTCTCCTCCTTTCCCCTTTTGTCCTCAGCTTGTTTCAGTTGCTGCACACTGAGATCAAAGCACAAAAGTGATTTACGCTCAGCAGGCGGAGAGGAGCGGAGGGAAGCAAGTGGAATCTTGTCCTTCCCAGTAGGGTCAGGCAAAAGCAAGCTTTAGCGGCTTCTCCTAGTTTGTATGTTCTTCCAGCTTTCCTAGCTTTTTCCATCTTGAGCACATCCAATAAATAAGCCTTGAATTAAGAGAAAGCTTACTGGTAGCCAATGCAAATGCTTTCACCTTGCCATGGTACATTTTATCTGGCTTATTTGTATTGTTAGACCTTGCATCAGTGGAAGGTTCTACTTTCTTCAGTTGCTGCTTCATGCACAATACATTGTTGTTGCTCTGTGCCTTCAAGTCATTTGCAACTTATGGTGACTCTAAGAGAAACTTATCACGGGGTTTTCTGAGGGCTGAGAGTATGTGATGTGCCCAAGGTCATCCGGTGGGTTTCTATGGCCAAGCAGGGAATCGAACCCTGGGCTCCAGAGTCATAGTGCAATGCTCAAGCCGCTACACCATGAGAGCTCAAGCCCAAAAAGGACAAAACTGGCCCAAGACATTTTGTTCCTTGAAGCAGGGCAGGAAATTCCCAAGTCAAGGTGTGTATATCCAAAAACAGGGAAGTTATCTAGCCATATGAAATAGAATAACCTGTAAGAATTTCTGTTCCCCATTGGCAGTAAAAATGGAAACAGCAACAAATTAAGCAACACACATCTCCTCCATTCTGGGCAAAAATATTGGAGAAGGGGCTGCAGTCTTTGTTGCTGCAGGTCTCCTTGTCTTTTTTTTTTTAAAGCCAAATTACATTCTGTTGTCCAAACAAAGTTGTTGCTATTTATTTATATAGTGCCGTCACTGTGCTTTACAAATAATTAAAAAAAAAAATACCGAAGAAAACTAGTTTCTTTGCCTCAAGCTTACAATCTAAGTAAGAGACGAGACAGATAGAAGAGGGGATGGCAGTGTGAGCGGAGATGAAGTCCAGCAGTTACTGCAGTAGTGTAGCTTGGCGTGGGCCGGGTAGAGGAGGGGGTGGAGGCACTTGAATGCAGCTATGGTGCACGTGGATGGAGCTATGGCATGTGGGGAGGGGCTACAGCATGCGGGGGAGTGGTGACGGTGCGCAGGGGGCAGGCAAGGAGTGGTGCACCCCCCAAAAAAATGCCACTCAGGACACACTGTTCGTTTCGCCCTCCCATCCCTGCGCCACTACTCCTCTTTTCCCTTCCTCTGAGGCCAAGGCAGTGGCCACTGGGATGGAGGGAGGACCTTTCCATTGCTTCTGGGCCCAGGCATGATAGAGCTCTGTCTGCCTCTTCTCTTTCTCCAAGGCCAGGGCCATTGGGATGGATGGAGGGCATTCGTCTCCTTCTGGGCCTAAAGGCACGTTTCTGGTTTTCAGCAACTCAGGTCACAAAGTGTAACATTTCACTCCTGCCCTCATTGGGCTTCTGTTTTAATTCCAGACATATCAAAACAGTGCATTCCCTTCTCCTCCTTTCTTTCTAATTTATTAATAGAATCATAGAATCATAGAGTTGGAAAAGACCCCAGGGGCCATCCAGTCCAACCCCCTGCTATGCAGGAACACCCCTCAAAGCATTCCCAACAGATGGCCGTCCAAACTTTCTTTGAAAACCTCCAAAGAAGGAGACTCCACCACACTCCATGGAGGCAGCATAGTCCGCTGCCGAACAGCTCTGACCATCAAGAAGTTCTTCCTGAGGTTCAAGTGGAATCTCCTTTCCTGCAGCTTGAATCCATCGCTCCTTGTCCTAGTCTCTGGAGTGGTAGAGAACAAGCCCGCTCCTTCCTCAACATGACATCCCTTCAAATATTTAAACATGGCCATCATGTCCCCTCTTAACCTTCTCTTCTGCAGACGAAACATACCCAGCTCCCTAAGGCGTTCTTCATAAGGCTTCCAGACCCTATTTTTAGAATTATACGTGAACTCTCTATCATCACTGAAATAACACTGTAATGTGCTGTAATTCCATGACTCTTTAAAAAAAACAAACTGAGAAAGGAGAAAAATTTCCCTTCAAACCATAGAACAACCTCAGGAGACTCGGTTTAAAACAAACAAACAAACAAAACCTCTGGAAGATGCATAGTGCAGATCCAAGAAATCGCTACAAACAGCCCCTCCAAAGAATGGAATGAATAGGCACAGCGACTGGCAAAACCGAAGGAGTGATGTTGCAAAAAAAGAACACTTCTTTAGATTAATCTGGAAAGCACTAGGTTTTGGCTTCTTTGGCTTCCTTTTCGTGATGCCGAAAATCAGTGACTCAGGAAGTGACCTCACCTTGCCAAATGATAAGGATGGCCCTAAAGTAGAAAATTAGCAAGGCCTGGCCACACATCTACCACCATCTTACGTGTCTCCTGCCAAGGCACTGTGTCCCCAAGAACTGGGGGTAAAAGTTCCCAGGAGAAGCCAGTGTTCCCAGGGCACCCCTGTTCCAAAACCGTCGTTCCTGCACTGCCATCCCAGGTAAGGAACCAGGGATGACAATGCAGCTTGGAGCTCAACATCCAGACGACAGAAGTTACTAACCATTAAAGCAAGATGGAGCATCCAGCTTCAACAGCAGTGTGCCACTGAATCATTCATTCCTGAGACGAAACTGCTAGAAAGGGAACCGTTCCCTTCATTGTAGCCTGCTTGCGTGCTTCCTAGAAGTATCTGGTTTGTTAAAACAATCATGTCCAAAAAACATGGAACCCTGCTGCATTTACGACGATCACAAGAGGATAGTAAGTACATGCGATCAGAATTTCTTTGTAGTCCAAAAACTGCGGCACACCTTCTCCATTTGTCCTTGCTGGCCCTCTAGGAGTTATTAAAAAGCTTATTCCACCTGGCATTTCATTTTTAAATTCAATTTTTAACATGGTTTGGAATCTATTTTTTTAAAAGTCCTTTTTATTATATACCACAAAGATTTATTGTATGTCGGCGTGAGGACTCTGATGAGCAGAAAAGTAAGTAAAAACATCTTAAGAACAAATAAATCTGTATTGGACTGGACAGATGCAACCACAGCTGTTCTTATTTTTACAAAAGAAACTGACAGTTTCAAGGTATTCAGGATGAGTCATGAATACCAGGATGAGAAAAAACACTTCTCAATATATTCTGAGTTTTCTGTAAAGCATCTTTAGGCTGCGATCCTATGCATACTTTTAAGTCCCGCTGAATTCAATTGTGGTTGCCTCTGAGTAAACATATACAGGTTTGTGTTGTTAGGATGGTTTAGTAAACATTTTTTTTCCAAGATCAAATGCCATTCTAGCCATTTTTTACACTTAAGGTGAAAAAGTACCATTAAAGATGGAAGAGTACAAGTTGGTAAATATAAAGAAATGTGAAAGCTGCCTTGTGCCCCTTCCTTTGGGGAGAAACACACCATATTGGATGGTACAGTGCTTTAATTCAACTGTTTTTAAGTTTTAGAATAATTTTAAGTGCCTGTTTTAGCTTCTTGCAATATTGTGAATAGTTTGATTCTGTTTTAATCTTGATGTTCAGAACCTTTTTTAACTCTAGTAAATTCATCATTTTAATTTGTAAACCACCTTGAATCCTAGCATTGGGAGAAAAGGGGTACTATAAATTAAGTTTATGGGAATACTAACAGTAGCAACCACAACAAAAATGTGGGATATAAATAATAATAAATAAAAAGGGTTCTTCCAGCATCTTAGAGAATGCAATTAATAGTTTTAACTCAAAAATATAAATTTTAGTTAAAGCAACATTAAAATTATTTATATTAACTGTTATTCATTCATTATTTAAAAAAAAACACAAGAGAACATCTTAAAGATGTTTTTAGCAATGGTGCTAGTGTCTGACCTTCCTTTTGTTTAAACTGGAATGCCTCACCTTGCCAGTTTAGACTATGAGAATTCAGGTGTGCTAAATGTTTGATTCTATGCTGAAATGTTTCAGCAAATGTCGCCAGGTCAGCATTTCTAATTTATGCCAACAAAAGTGTACAAAGAATTGTGACAACAGGTGCCCAGGCAGTTAGCAGAAATACCGAATTCAGCCCAGGAGGGGTTGCTCCTTATCGCCTAGGAAGAGGAATTGCAAGAAAATGGGCACTTACCCAAAAAGCATCCTTAAACTGCAGGTGTGCCATGGCAAACAGCAGGAATGGTACCACGTTCAGCAAAAAGCGGCCCCGTCTTGCAAAATATGTCAGAATAACGGGCACCTTGCTTGCGCCAGCTGCAGGCAGCTCTGAAGGAGACAGAGAAAAAAACTCTCTCTTTACAACTTGCAAAAGAACGCTGGGCGGGTTTGAGGAAGCTTGGTGTGTGGTGCGTTGTTGCTCTGAAGGAAAAATGACACCCCAAACCTCACAGGTCTTCCTTTCCTCTTTCTTTCTGCCTTGCTCCACCACCAGCTCTTCACCAGTGCTCTAGTACCAAGCCTAGCCCCATTTCATTTCTGGAAAATGATTAATATTGCAACGAGGAAACAGAAAAGTTGTCACCCTCTTTGGTATGCAAACCAGACACTTTTCTGTTGGTAGCGCTCGATGACAAGATTAGTTACACTTCAGAAAGCAAAAGGGATGGTTGGTAAGCAGAGGAACGATGGAAACAAAACCAAACGTGGATTCTTACTGTGCAGCATCGAAGTAGCACACACGGCTATGCCACAGTGCATTTGTGGATGTGTAGAGTACTTTGGTTGTCTTTTTTTTTTGCTGGGCCAAAATCATATGTACACAGGAAGCAAAGCTGTGGTATTGCAGCCTCAGCAATTGTTGCAATAACGGAAGCATTTTCCAACCCTCATCAAAATGAAGGAAATGTATAGATCACGCATTCTGCAGGCTTAACTCTTCAGGCCGGTGCGCAGCTTTCAGATGTACACTAAAAGCACCGTCTATTCAAGGAAAGCGTGAATATGAATGAAGGAGCAAGAGCTCCTACGGTGCCACCAGAATACTAATGGGAGTATGCCCTCCTCCTCATTGGGCCAGAAGTTTTAACATTCAGGGAGGCAGATGCTGCTTGCACGTGGACCCAAAAGACCTCAGGTCCTGTGTGTTGGCTCACTTGTAATCATAGATGGCAACCGATATTATCTGCCCCGTTATTTATGTGGGAAAACCACGCTTCAACATAAATGGCAGATGTTTTCATTTTTCCAGAATAGGCAACTACATTTTTCCAGAATAGGAAACTACAGTAGCTGCAGGTAAGACAGAGAGGCTTCTGAAACATATTTGCTGTCATCTTGTTCCTTCAAGTCGTTTCCGACTTACGGAGATGTTAAAATGAACCAATCCTGCCTTTTTAACCTATCTTTTTAATTCAAAGTTAACACACACAAAATCATACAACAACGATAGAGATTTCGTTTACATATACAAAAGGTAAGTCAGATCTAAGAGTAGGAAAAGAATATTGTTTTCTAAAAAGTGGGTTTCGATAAGAAGATTGTAACTGAGTATGAAATGTGATGGAAACACACAACAAGGAAGAAGGGACTTGATACATTGGGGGAAGAGGGGGGTGTAGGAAGGAAAGGTGGTATATATTATAGGTGGGATAAGAATGCAATCATGGGGTTTTCTGGGGCTGAGAGTGTGTGACCACCCAAGGTCACCCCGTGAGTTTCCAAGGCCGAGCGAGGAATTGATGTCTGGTCTCAAGGATCATAATCCAATGCTCAAACCTCTACACTAGCCTGGCTCATATATATCTAAGGGGACGATTTAAGCTGAGGATATACAGAAAAACAAACCCATTTACGAGGAGTTCTAGAAAGAAGGTTGACCTATTGAGAGGTCTTACTGTTTGGGTAGATGGGACCCCAATTCCCCTCTCAGCCAGTAGAAAGGATGCAAAATGCAAGGGAGGAGGTTGGGTAGCAAATGAATTATAGTTGATTATACCTCTGGCAACATCTGCCTCTCACTTGCCATTGCTCCATTCATTAAACTAAACTCTTGGGCTTAAGACAAACTATATCCCCGTAATTTGCTAACAAATGGAATAAGTGTCTTACAGAAGACCGTGAAATGTCTTTTAAAAAAACTGATATATTTTACAATATTAGCCATATGGTCCATCACTAAAAACAAAACAAGCAGTCTTGGGTAAATACTTTCGTTATTAGGATCAAGCGTTGGGAGCTTTTTAAACTCCCCAGAACTCTTCAACTGATCTGGACTGTGCCAGAGAAGGGAGAGGGAAGGGGAAAGAAACATAAAGGCTGGATGTTGTAACCATTTGGATTGTAGGCAGCCTCACTCACGAAGGGGAAATTGCAAACCGGGTGAAGAAATGTTGGGCAAGAGTGTACCAGATAAAGTTGTCTCCATGCTGCACAAGTGTAGTAGTTTGATACCACCTTAATTTCAATCATATAGAAACCTGGGACTTGTAGTTTTCTGAGGTGCCCAGTGACTGCCCCTACTCTCCTCTCCCGCTGCTGAGTTAGATAATTTCTGCACTAGACTGCAATAGCGCTATTATTCCACTTGCAACATCCTATGGAATCCTGGGCTTTGCAGTTTGCAACTGGCCCCTCCCGAAACTGCAAACCCCAGGATTCCATAGGATGTTGCAAGTGGAATAATAATGCTATAATAGTCTAGTGCAGAAATGGCCTTAGCTGAGTGCAAGCTGCTTTGGCACTTGAATTTCGTTGGCAGTACCAGAAGTAAGCTGAAAACAAGCAGGGAAGTGGGAAGAGGAAAGAGAAAGGGAGACATCTTTAAAGCAGCTGAACAAGAGAGATGGCAGGGCCTGGAAAGGTTATATTTCGAGCTATCAATGCCAGAATGGGAATTGTAAGAGAATAGCTAATTTAATTGCCTTTAAACATTTTCTTTTAATAATCAGGCTTTTGGTTATAGCTTGTTTTAACCTGGTTGTAAACTGCTTTGGGATTCATGTTAGGAGGATGATGGGATGCAGACAAAGGAGCAAACAAAGAAATTAGATTGTGGAGGATACTGGGAGTTGTCATCCAAAAAATGTAACATTTCCAAGTTTGGAATCCACTTCCCTTTCAATGCTACCCATTCCATTCCCCAGGGAGGAAGAAGGTCTGGGAGAATGACTGTTTAAGAGAAATGTTACTGTTCCAGCCTTTCCTTCCCTGTTAGGAAGATTTTTAGAGTAACTGTTACTTTTTTGTAACTGAGACTGAATAGTTACCTTAGATACTTTTTGTAACTGGGACTAAATAGTTACCTTAGATACTTTTTTGTAACTGAGACTAAATAGTTACCTTAGATACTTTTTTTGTAACTGAGACTAAATAGTTACCTTAGATACCTTTGTGTAACTGAGACTAAATAGTTACCTTAGATACTTTTTTGAAACTGAGACTAAATAGTTACCTTAGATACCTTTTTGTAACTGAGACTAAATAGTTACCTTAGATACTTTTTTGTAACTGAGACTAAATAGTTACCTTAGATACTTTTTTGTAACTGAGACTAAATAGTTACCTTAGATACCTTTGTGTAACTGAGACTAAATAGTTACCTTAGATACTTTTTTTGTAACTGAGACTAAATAGTTACCTTAGATACTTATTAGAAAACACCAGACTTTTCTAAGTCACTGGGCTGTGATATACCTGATTAATGAAGCCACAAACATGCTTTTAATACATAATTTCCTGAGAGGTACAATCATATTGCATCGAGAGTAAGGTTGCCCTTTGTTATGTTACAATCATACTATGACTTAGTTGCACAAAAGCCAAAGGAATTTGCAAGTAATTTGTTATTTCTAAATATTTATTTCTGGGCTCTGGGGAGGAGAATGAACAACCAAAGCCCTGGACAGGTTTGGCTTAGTGGGGAAGCAAACCCGTCCTCCTCTGTGCTGGACTTAGAAGATTTGCCATTTGCACCTGCAGAGCCGAAGAAGGGTGGCGCTTCTTTAGAGGAGAGCATTCTGCTCGTCGGTCATGCAAATCCGCTTCCTCCCCAGCCCTTCCAACGAAATCAATTGGCCTATTCAGCTCCGTGTGCAAGGCAGGCCTGCGGCTTTATCTACCTGCCAACCCTGAAATGAGGAACTGGGCCGTTTCTTCCCACATGACAGCTGTAAGCAAATGGAACAAGCGGGATTTGTTCACCGACATAAATTAACAGCTGCCGGCACCTTCACGCTTGTTCCTCTCCTTGCTTGTTCTGCTGCTTTCGTTGCTTATGCTTCTACAGGCAAGACTTAGGCCAGTTCCACATGAGTCTGTTATAGTGCAATCATTCCACTTTCAACGTCCTATGGAATCCTGGGGTTTGCAGTTTAGGGAGGGGCCGGCTGCAAACCCCAGGATTCCATAGGATGTTGCAAGTGGAATCATAGCGCTATAACACTCTAGTGCGGAAATGGGCTGAGCACCTGTTGGCTTCTGAGGCCCATGCCTCGACAGGGGGTCCTCGGACACCACTAGAGTCTCCTTGAAAGGTTTGCTGCTCACTTTTTCCACCAGTTTTCTTCCTTTGGGTTAGAGGCAGCACCACCTCCAGAATTTTGCAGAGGAGATAAAGAGAGAGCAAGTGCCATAAATGGAGTACGGTTGGCTCTCCACGTAACCTATATTATGCTTAAGTGAAACTTGTTCGTTCTTCAGCTGCGCACAATCTGAGATCTAACATTGGCACGAGCTGGAAGGTGGGGGCAGAAGGAAGTAATGATTGTAAATGGAGGATTAGCATCTTTTATTGTCCACTGCGTCGCCCGAAAGAAGGTAAAGGGGATTACAGTCGGCCCTCCATGGGTTTAACTTTCGCAGATTGAATTATTTGCAAATTTTTCCAATCCCACCTCAAGCACTTTTTTTCTGGAGGAAACAGCTCTCCAGCTCTTTTAAAAACCCATCTCTGATCCACCTCCTCTACTAGGCGCTGGCTGGCCAGCAAGAATAGATCACAGCCCAATTTCTCAGCACCACAAACGCTCTCTCAATGCCCCCCACATACCCAAAGAAGGAGATGGGCAAGAGAGAGGAAGTATAGGGCTATCACACTGACCTCACCCCCTTTCCCTGACCTGGTTTGGACCCTGAGTGTCTGTTCTCCTCACCCCCTCTTCCCAAACACACACACACACATATTGATGTTTGCAATTTTTCTACTTTTGCATGCGTCCTGTGCCCCTAACCTTATTGAACGTGGAGGGCCGACTGTACACACTGGGACCAAAGACTGGATCGATATGGGTCACAACCTGTTGAAATCATCGTTCCTGATCAAAACCTGATCAGACCCTCCGAGGGGGAAGGTTCCCCTGGAAAAAGAAGTGCCTGAGGTGGGGGCCAGAAGTTCAGAAAGGTTGCAAAGAATCAAAATCAATGAAAGTGAAACCTGCAAATGTGAGGGCCTGACTGTACAGCACAAATTCTGCAAGACCTTAAGCAGGCAGTCGTGAAATTGGTCTGCTGTCCGTCCTTTGCTTGCCAGGCAGTGGCTAGCAGAGGAGGACCTGAGGTGAGTTTTTAAAAGGTTGTATGGCCTTTAAAAGCCAAGCTGCTGAGAAGGAAGGTTCCTCCAGAAAAGAAGCACTGGAATGGGGAGAAGGCTGGAAAAATTTGCAAATAATCAACTCTGTGAAAGTTAAACCTACAAATATGTAGGGCTGACTGTATTATGTTCAAGGAGATTATGGTTTCAATTATTTTTCCGTAAAAATGAAAAATAAGTTACTATTATCCACTGTCCTCCAACAATACTGCATCCCCATAAAAACATAAGTAAGTGCCTTAGGTCAAATCATTGGCCCATCTAGCTCCGCAACTATGAAAGGCAACATTTTTACATAGTTTTAGGCAGGATTCCTTCCCAGCATTACTTTCAGATCCCTGGTGGTCACCCATCCATGTAATAACCAGGCTCTACTTTGCTTAGTTTCTGAAATCCAATAGATTTGCATGTGCTTGGGTGTATGGCAGCTTTTCTCAGCCTGGATCTTTTGGGGATCTTCTTCCACGGAGGAGTCTCTGAAGTCTCCTCTTACTCTGAGATAAAGGAAGGCAGACATGGTGGGGGTCTTTTCTCAGCTGTGACACCCCTGGTGTGAAAAAATCTCCCAGGAGAGGTATATCAGTCCCCCTCCATGCCTGCTTTTAAGATAACATTTGTATATTTGATTGTATTGTATTATTCAGCTACTCTTGGCTTTTGCTTCTTTGTTTTTCCAAATTGCATTTGTATCTTTTTCTATACTGTATACAGTACTAATTTCACATCAGACACAAGCTTTTAGTACAATATGAGTATAAATGTAATTTTGAGAGAGTCATATCAAAAAAGACACAAAAGATGACCTTTAGTGTTTTAATCTGAGTGTTTCTGAAGTGAGTAGTAGTCTTACTTACATAAAATACACTTACTAAGCTGTATTAATACAGTAAAAATAACCGTCAGGATGCAAAAATACAATTTGCAGATCATATAAACACCTTCAACAAAAGTTCATATACACAGAAACCTTACAAGTAAGGAAGGCCTTAGTCCTCCTGAATATTCATACAGAAGGATTATTACGAACATAACAACCAAGCAAACACTTTCTCCTAGTCTCAGTCTTCTCAAAATCTAATAATAGCTAGTGGTAATTGTCTCTCTTGTCACACAGTCAAATCTTTCCATATTCAAGTATGTTTCAAAAAGTAGCATTAAAACTCAAACGTTGGTTTTCACTTTTTTAAAGAAGAGACAAGCTTTGTAGTACCAAAATTATAAAGGGCTAACACATCCAAGGCAATGTATAAAGAAATTGGGGGAATGCAAAAAACAGGTGCAGAAACTAGTATGTTACATCCATACACAATTTGTATTGTTGCCATCAAAATCCAAACACCATTAAAAATCCAACCCAGGAAGCAAAGAAGAGTCTCTTAGAAACTAAAGCTCTTCATGGTAGAAACTTTTATCATGGAGCTGTCTGCCATAATCTGTAGCTTCACTATTGAGAAACAGATCCTGATTTTCAAGAATTTCTGCCTCTGTTAGCTGTTTGTCCCCATCCTGGTCCATTTCTTCAATAAGGTGGGCAGCCTGCAAAATAAAGTAACAAGCATTAATTTGACACGCCATCTAACCTATAAATGCTTTGGCACTTCACAAACTCATCTTTCTTACTCGTGAATGTACACACTTCAGTGCGACTAAGCATGCTTCAGGCTACAATCGTCTCCCCATTTACCAGAAGTTAGAACTGAATTTTGAAAAAAACATAACATAAGATTGACCTGCACAAGTCTCACTGCTTAATAGCAAGATTATCACAGTAGGAAAACTCAGCTGAACTGCAGTGCTGAAATCTATAAGGAATTATCATAATAATCAGCTACAATTTAATGGGTTTCAGTTCAAAGGACTCCACGGAGGACTTAAAAACACATCCAGGGATTTGGAAAGTGGATTAAAAAACACATCCAGGGGTGTCATGGATTCTGGCTGTGAAATTCTTGAAAACTCTTACCTCCTCCTGTGCAATACCCTCATTATTGGGCACAACCCAACTCAGTAGCTCTTTAGGGTTGAGTTTTCCATCCTTGTCCTTGTCGTAATCATTTGTAAATCGATCCTTCTCAACACGTATCCATTCTGGGTCTTCACTGGCAGCTAAAAACAAGTGTTACATATTTAAGTAATCTGTCTGTTTGTTCTGTACACTCTTATTTTTCAGGGACATGGCTTTAAAGAAAGTCATTAAAATAGTTCTGAATAGAAAACACCTAAGTTCAAATATGCACAGGGAATCAAACCCAAAATCTGTGTTGTTTGACAGTAAGTGTCCTTTGAAAACATAACACAAAGAACAGGTGACACTTGCAGCCCTACCCCAAACCCACTTACTTGGATCTCTTCTGTAGTCACCAAGAAACTCTTCAAGGCTCACAAATCCATCACCATTTTTATCGTGTTCTTCCAAAGCCTCTTGAATAACAAAATCCTAGCAGGATGAGAAAAAAAAGCCATCTGGTAATAGTGGTCCACTAACCAACAGTATGTAGTATGCAAGGGACCCTGGGCTAAATCCAATATTAGTCTTACCTATAATAGATTCACTGACATCAATAGGACTTGAGCTGTGACTAACAAGTCCTGTTCATTTCAATCAGTCTGACCTAGATAGGATTAGCATTGGATTTAGCTTCCTATAAACCTCTCTGGGAAACTGCATCTAGATCCAGGGAGGGGGAAGAATCATGTGGCTCTATAGAAAAAATTGTAAGCTGCTTTGAGTCTCAATTTTGTATTATTTGCTCCTTATTTTGTAGCATAGCGTATCCCATTTTGTAGTAGTCTGAGTGCTGGATTACAACTCTAGGAGACGAGGGTTCAAATCTCCACTCAACCATGGAAACCTACTGGGTGACCTTGGGCAAGCCACACTCCCTCAACTTCAGAGGAAGGCAAAGGCAAATCCCCTCTGATCGTATCTTGCCAAGAAAACCCTGTGATAATCTTGCCTTAGGGTCAGTTGAAGAACAGGGTAAATTTCTGTGAGATTTTTAAAAGAAGGGGTATTCAGAGTTCTTGTAACCAAATTTTTTGAAAAAAGGAAACAACTTGAGGACAAAAAAAGTGTACCAACTTCGCATTCGAATTTTCCAAAAACTTTAAATCCATAGTCACATATAAATAGTCCATCTTCAGAACAATGAAGAAACAGTTTTTACACCCAGAAAAATCCATAAATTGATCCAAAAGAAGCCCTGCTGCGATGTACAGAAATACATCTAAGCGATTTCCGTTATTAAAAGGTAAGCATTCCTGTCATGCATTTTCAAAGCAAGCAATTTTCTCTCAAAACTTGCCTTCATGTATTCAGCTTCCTCGGGATGTTCAAATGCAATAAATTCATCCAGATTCAGGCCAGAAACTCCATCTCTGTTAGCTTTTTCAAACCTGTTCTTGTCCTTCAAATGGAGCTTATAAAATATGTTGGAGAAGACATTAATCTCAAAGCAAAACCAAAGAATACTCAATAATATCGTGCTATATGAATGCATTCTGCCTTTGCTTTGACTTTTTGTTTTCAAAGTTGCTTGTTATACACTGAAAAGAGTCTAGAACAGAGGTGGGCAACAGCATAGGAGGTGGGGACCATTTTACTTCCCAGTGCCTGTCTGGTAGGCCACACCAGCAAGTTTCAGTGTGCCCAAAGTTACTTGATGTCATTTCTGCCCACTTTGGCCAATTTGCAGCCCATTTTCCCCTTCTTTTTTGGTGTTTTGAGAGGCTTTGCAAGGTTAGAGCAAGAAAAACGCTGTATTTTTAGGCAGTTTTGCCCCATCTAGGGACAAAAAAAATGGCCAAAAATCACTCCCCCCCAATTTTGGGGCCGGAGAAGTCTTCTGGGGGTGGGTCCCAAGGTCCACACTTTGGCACTTTGACCATTCCAGTCAGGAACATCATAGCTATTATGTATGCCCAAATAACAAAAAATTAGTGTGACCTCTCATCCAGAGATTGATTCACCAATTTAAATGAGAACCTCCCATCGTAACAGAATTACTGAAGATAAGGCCACAGCTGCTTACGTAATGAACTACATGTAGCATGAACTACTTCCACAATATAAAATGTTTACAGAGAACCTTCACACAGATAAAGTTAATTGGTTTGCTGCAGCAAGAACAGCAAATAAGCTTCGTGTATCTTAAAGGGCCATTTCACACTATAAAATTATTGTGTTATAATCCCACTTATAAATTGTCATGGCAACATCCGAAGGAAACCTGGGACTTAATGTCTGGGAAAGGATATTCAGATTTCTCTGCCAGAGAACTTTAGGGCCTCGCCAATCTACAAACCCCATAGTATTCCACTAAACTGGAATCACAGTGATATCACTGTGTAACGTGAAAGGGTCCACATTTTGCGATTTCAACAGCTTCCACAAAACCTAAGTACTTGCCTTAGCAGCAAATTCAACAAATTCAACTCTGCAGTTAACCGGGAGCACTTTCTTAAAAATCAGTAAGTCTTCTAAGCCAATGTAACCTAATTCAATTGATCTAAATCAAAGTAACCTGATTCATTTACTCTAAACAATTTATTCTGTGTACTGCTGATTGACAAGGAAGGGGTAATGGTGCCATGTTAAAAGCAGAAGTCTTTTATTTTGGACTTCGCATCTGACATGCTCGGCCACAGGCCTGGCTGCTGCTGATATAGGCAAAGCTATATAAATGAGAAAAGTTTTCAAGGCTAGACTCACTTCGCAATGTTTTGGCATCTTACCTGCCGAAAAGATTCTTCTTCAGCATCTTCTAACGTCGTATCATCAAAGTCTATGACACGGTCGTACATCTGAATATTGTATTCTTCCCAGGATACATATCCATCGCCATCTTTGTCATATTCACCAAACTGTTGCTTAGAATCTTCTACAACGTAGTGCCTAAATGACTGCTGGATCCATGAGCTTAGTTCAGCTGTGGAGATTCCCAGTAACATTATTAAGCTAGTAAACTTATTCCTTCCTCAGTAAGTAGTAACAAAAAGCCAGCATATTCTAGGTTGCCTTAACTACAGGTAAGATCCTTAATATACCTCTATATCAGTTCCTACTTTTTTAAAAAAATGTAATGCACAAATTCACAGACAATGCATTTCTCCTCAGAAGCCCCCTGGGTTCAATTTGATTTGCTTCCAGGTAAGCATCTACATAACACATATTGCAGCAACGGATGACAACCTGAGGCCATAGTACCCTCCCACTTCCATTCAGCTCCTCGGCCTAACTTCAAAAACCTTCAGTGAGTGAACAGTTTATGTTCGAGCCTGTTAGGGTAGGGAGAGAAAAAAAGGAGGATGACAGAACAAAGGGGATGAGTTTGACAGTTTTGAGTTCTGAATCCATCCAGCTTCAGACACACACAGTGCTAGCACAAGGTTCACTCCCCTGCCCCCAGGAATGTAGCAGTCAGCAGGAGAAAAAAAATTGCCCAATCCTGTTGTCCAGGATTGATTTGCTTTAAATCACAACATAAATTATTTCTCCCAAAGCCTTTGTTTTAATGATACTCTTCTATTCCATCTTCGTGTGTGTATGGGCTTTCAAGTTGCCTGCCGAGTTATGATGACCCTGTGAACTTCATAGGAGTTTTTTAAGGCAAGGAATACAAGAGGTAGTTTGCCACATCCTTCCTCTGAAATACAGCCAACAGCACCTGATATTCATTGGCTGTCTACCATGCAAGTACTAACCAGGGCTGACCCTGTTCAGTTCCAAGATCAGATGGGATCTGGTGCCCTTATCATATTTATACCAAGTATTCTATCTTTACATGGCCTCCTTTCCTGGATTATAGTATAATTTATGGCAGACTCAGGGCATATATGCAGTGGAAATGCTATGGGAAATGGAAACTCAGAGTGGAACAAAGTTCTGCTCAGGACCACAGGAGGGGTTTGGGTCTACTGGAAGAGGAAAGAAGGTGCAGAAGAGTAGACTAAGGACTGGAAAACTGAATGGAAAGAGGATATAAGATGTAGGGAAGATCAAAGAAAAGGTGGTTAAAGAATATGCCAAGAACATAAGAGGGCTGAGAAAAAGAAATCTAAGTAAAGGCAGAGGAACAAGAAACAGAACCCAAAAAGCCAGAAGAAAAATAGGATAGGAACAGCTGATGAGAAAGTGAGAAAAACCTCAACCAAGGAACAAGGAAAGGATATGTGTGGATGGCAGAAAGGGAATGGATGGGTGCAGAAGTTGTAGAGGCAAGGCCAGAATGAACCAGAGAGGTCAAACAGATGACTGTTTGAGGGCAGGACAGAACTCTATACACTGGTTTGGATGTAAATGCCCTATCTTTGTGTGCAAGTCTCAAGTTCTGTCTGTAACACATTTATTCCTTCCAACATAACACTAGGATACTCAGTCTTGTGCTTGGCACAGCATGAGTGTTACCATGCTTACCGTTGTTCTTGACCTGAGCATCATTATGACTGCAGAAATATACAGAAGTTCCTCTCCTTCTCCATTTGCCTATTTAAATTTCCTTGTATCTAACATCACTTTCTTTACCACACAATACAAGCAGGCTGACACACAACTCCATCTGTGTGTTTCCTCATGCGCACTGGCCATTTCTCATGTCACAGCACAAACATCTCACGTACCTTCTGTGAGGAAGCCATCACCATTTGCGTCAATTTTCTTTATAATACTCTTCAATCTTTTCTGTTGCTCTTCTGGACTCAGTTTAGCAAACTCTTCCGCTTCTTCCTTTGCAGGGAAAGAGAAACCAGAGAAAATGAGCACTTTACCCAGGTGGCTTATCACTGTCAGCTTGAAGTCAGATTTTTTTTTAGCAGACTAAACCCTTGTCTTTGGACTCGTATCTTCCACCATGGTATGACTCACTGAAACAGTCAGAACAGGTGGCGAACTTCTCTTCTAGGCTGCTTGACCATTAAGCCTAAAAACCCTACACTTGAGGGTAAACCTCACTGGACTTAGTAAGATTTACATATGAGTAAACATGAGCAGGGCTGGGGTATTAGCCACTCAAGAAAGCCATATAGTGGTCTGAACATCGGACTACAACTCCAGAGACCTGGGTTCAAATCCACCTTCTACCACAGAAACCCACTGGGTAACCTTAGGCAAGTCACACTTTTTCACCCTCAAAGGACGGCAAAGGCAAACCCCCTCTGAGCAAATCTTGCCAAGAAAACCCCATGATAGGTTTGCCTTTGGGTCACCATAGACGAAAAACAACTTGAAGGTACACAATATCAGTAAGACACTTAATTTTTAAATGCACAAATATAAGATGGGGAACATGTGGCTTGATCGTGTCACGTATGAAAAGTATCTAAGCGTCTGAGTAGACGGACCACAAGCAATTGTGTGACGCTGCGGCCAAAACAACGAACAAAAACCCCAAGGCAATTTTAGGCGGCACCAACAGGAAAATAGTGTCCAGACTGAGGGAGCTAATATTGCCCTTCTATTCTGCTTTGGTCAAACCTCACCTGGGATACAGTGTGCGGTTCCAAGCACCAAAAGGTCAAGAAGGACACTGACAAACTGGACTCCGTTCAGAGCAGAGCAACCAGGGTAGTCAAAGGTTTGGAACCCAAGCCCTACGGGGTGCATCTGAAAAGAGCCGAATATGTTTAGCTTGGAGAAGACAAGAGGGAGCGGTGATGCAACAGTACCTGAACGGATGTCATGGAGAAGATGGAGCAGGCCAGCAGTCTTTGGAAGTGCCTTAGCTCCAGAGTTCTGCATGGCAGGGGTTGGACTAGATGGTCACTGATGACCCCTCCAACTCTGAGGCCAGTTCCGCACTACATTGTTATAGTGCTATTATTCCACCTTCAACCTCCTCTGCAATCCTGGGGTTTGTAGTTCAAGAATCCTTTAGAATCCTCAGCCAGAGAGCTCTTTGGCCTCAGGAAACTACAAACCCCAGAATCCCCACAGGATGCCGAACGTGGAATCATAGCAGTATAACAGTGCAGTGCGGAAATGGCCTGAGTCTATTATTCCAGTGACTGCATCCCAGTAAAGGCAGATCCATCATGGGGTTTTCTTGGCAAAATGTGTGCAGAGGAGGTTTGCCGTCGTCGTCCTTTGAGGCTGAGAGTCTGTGACTCACCCGAGCTCACCCAGTGGGGTTGCCATGGCTGAGCAAGGATTCCAAGGCTGGTCTCCTAGTCCCACAGTTGCTGGCCTCTAAAACCCTAGAGGCCCCTCCCTAAACTGCAAACCCCAGGATTCCATGGGATGTTGAAAGCGGAATCATAGCGCTATAGGAGTGTAGTGCGGTGATGGCTAAAGACAGCCCCGCGGCCTACCTGGCCCCCCAGCAGCGCCTCCCGGTCGTAGTCGGGCTGGTGCTCGCCGTCGCCGCCGTAGTGCTGCCGCTCGCCCAGCCCGCCTCCCGCCGCCGCAAGGCCCCGGAGCAGCAGGCCCAGGCCCAGGAGCAGCGGAGGCGGCGGCGGCGGCCTCATGGTCTGCCTGAGGAGGGAGAAACACCGGCCTCGCGTCGCCTTTGGGGGAGGCGCGGAAGGCGGCGGCGGCGGCGGCGGCCTAACTCACTGAGGGGAGCGGCCGGCGAGGGCCTCAGAGGCGCCGGTTCCGCCGCCGCTTTGTGACGGCTCGGCCCGCCTCCGACGCGTCCCCTCCTCCGTCGTGAGGCGCCGAATCGCCGCCTCGGAGGCCCTCGGCTCCTCCCTGGCCGGGCAGGCCCTTCCCCTCCGGCCTCGGGGGTGTGGGAGTTGTGGGAGGCGGCGCAGGCATCCTCCTCACGAAAATTGAGCCGGCGAGGATAAGCAGCCCGCCATTTATCCTCTCGTTATTGTGTCCATAACCGCAACCACAACCCCCCCAAAGCCTCGGGGTCCCCCCACAAAGTCCCATTTTGCTATCCACATGATCAATAAAGCTTTCGGCAAAGAAAAAAATAAATAAAACAAAGATGGACAGATTTCCCAGGGCGCTTGGAAAACAAGAAATGAAGGGATTTTGTGGGTCGTTATGTGGAGAGGCTTGAGTTGGTTTAAGCATAAGAAGAAATAAATAGAATAAAAAGAATTGGAAGAGACTTCGGGGAGGAGGAACAAATGATCAGTTTATTTGGAAAATAAAATTTCCCCCCTCACTACACAGACACAGCATTCAGGGGGATATTGTTGTTTATTGCTTCATAAAGTGGCAGTTGTGTTAGGTGTGTATTAGTCATTATTAGGTGGTGCATCAGTAATGATCAAATTAATGAATCCACCATATTCATGCCATAAAGTGAATTTTTTTAAAATTTTTTGGATGCCACTTTGGGTCCCATCTTGGGAGCAAAAGGGGCATACAAATTCAATAAAATGAATTATGTGGCACTTCTCGGGGAAGTGCAGAATTCTTTCTTATTTTGGATAAACGCATAAGAGCATGAAACACTCCCTTTGGGAAGAGCCAACCATGCCATGCAACAGGCAACATGGGCCCGATTCCAGGGGCTCGTGCCAACTAGAGTAGACTACTTTCCTCTGTGGAACTCAGGCCATTTCCGGACTACACTGTTATAGTGCTATTATTCCACTTTCAACCTCCTGTGGAATTCTGGGGTTTGTAGTTTCCTGAGGCCGAAGAGTTCTCTGGCTAAGAATTCTTAAATACCCCTCCGTAAACTGCAAATCCCAGGATTCCCCAGGAGGTTGAAAGTGGAATAATAGCACAATAACAGTGTAGTCCGGAAATGGCCTTCCGTAAGTGTTAAGTTACTAAATTCTACTCTCCTTAGGACTGACAAGGGGCTTCTAGGCAACGGAAATGGCTACGGCTCCATTGCTTCATGAGCAACCATAAGAACTAAATCACTGGCTATTTCTGCACTACACGGTTATAGTGCTCTTATTCCACTTTCAGCGTCCTATGGAATCCTGGGGTTTGAAGTTTAGGGAGGAGCATTTAGACTTCTCAGCCAGAGAGCTCTTGGGCCTCAGGAAACTACAAATCCCAGACTTCCACAGGATGTTGAAAGTGGAATAATAGCACTAGAACAGTATAGGGCGGAAATGGCCTGGGACTCAAGGCAGTTAATCAACAGTTTAAAGAACAGCCATTTCCACACTAGACTGTTATAGTGCTATTATTCCACTTTCAGCATCCTATGGAATCCTGGGGTTTGAAGTTTAGGGAGGAGCATTTAGACTTCTCAGCCAGAGAGCTCTTGGGCCTCAGGAAACTACAAATCCCAGACTTCCACAGGATGTTGAAAGTGGAATAATAGCACTAGAACAGTATAGGGCGGAAATGGCCTGGGACTCAAGGCAGTTAATCAACAGTTTAAAGAACAGCCATTTCCACACTAGACTGTTATAGTGCTATTATTCCACTTTCAACATCCTATGGAATCCTGGGGTTTGAAGTTTAGAGAGGAGCATTTAGACTTCTCAGCCAGAGAGCTCTTGGGCCTCAGGAAACTACAAATCCCAGACTTCCACAGGAGGTTGAAAGTGGAATAATTGCACTATAAGAGTGTAGTGCGGGATTGGCCTAAGTCTTAAGGGACAAAGATCTTTCAGAGCTGCAACTGGGAATAATGTAGCAATGAAAGCAGAATTGATTCATGAATAGGTGACTTTTTTAAAGATGAGTGACCAAGGGCCCTATCACACTACACTGTTGTAGCGCTATCATTCCACTTTAATTGCCCTGGCAGTATTGCATGGAATCTTGGGACAGGAGCCCTGGTGGTGCAGTGGTTAAATGCTAGTACTGCAACCACAAGGTTGTGAGTTCGATCCTGCCGGGCTCCAAGGTCGACTCAGCCCTCCATCCTTCTGCAGGTCGGTAAAATGAGTACCCAGCTTGTTGGGGGCAATTAGCTAAAATATATTGTAAACCGCTTAGATAACACTCAGTTGATAAGCGGTATAGAAATAAATGCTATTGCTGTTTGCAGTTTAGGGAGAGGCATTTAGCATTCTCACCCAGAACTACAAAACTACAGAGCCCAGAATTCCAAAGGACGAAGCCAAGGCAGTTAAAGTGGAATAATCGTGGTACACCAGTGTAGTGTCACAGGGACCTCAAAGGAGGCTGTGCCTATCTTCAGCTCCTGGGGAAAAATTATAAGAGCCGCCTTCCAAAATGCCTTTCTCATTTCTCAAAGAGCATTTAATTATGGGTTGAAAAGTGGGCAGCTGTTGAAAGACTCAGAGAAGATAGGATGCAAGCCAGTGTTAAGCCAACGCCATGCAGAAGATGCAAACAGTTTGTTTGGCACCCACAATAGAGCTCCTTCCAGGCTTCTGTTGACCCAACAGCTGCTTAGCAACAAAAGCAACTTTCCTCCTTGGCAGCCATTCTCAGCAGGTATTGTTTTGTGATTTTTTTTTTTTAAAAAAAGAAATTAGATATTAGAATTCATTGGTGATTTCATAGGGCTCATTGTCTTGGCGTTGCATTTAAGTTTCCAGGCTTTTCATTTGGGGTTATTTTGGTTGTCCTTTAAAACGGGTCGTAATGCACAAACTAGGTGGGCGTTCAAGGGATGATAAGGGAGGGAATTCGAGTCAAAAGAGAAATGGGGACAATTGCTGTTAAATAATTTTTTTTTTAAAAAAACCCTATTATTTAGTTTTGATGCGTCGTCCAATAAAAGTTTTGATGTGTCATCCAATAAATAAAGCTTCAGCTGCAAACCTGTGCCCATTTATTTGGGAATAAGACTGAGGTCAGCATAACCTACTTTTGAGTAGACCAACATAGCATTAAGTGGATTCTTTTCCCAATTCTCTTATAAGTAATCCTTGGTTTCTGTAAAGCAGCTGGCCCCGATCTGTTAGTAGTTCCCATCATTCCGGGAGCAGCTGGGGATGATGGGAGCTGCACTCCAATGTACCTGGAGGGTGCCAAGTTGGGGGAAGCTTGCATTCACATTTTGAACAGATTCAGACTGCACTGTAGCAGGGGCAAGGTTAAGGGCAAACGGCTTCAGGAAGCGCGACTGGGCATGCTCCTTCAGCGCGCATGCTCAGTCAAGCCGTTTTGTCAGGCCCTCGGGTTTTCGCAAGTGAGGGCAAAAAAAAAAAAAAGATAGAAAACCCTATCAAGGGCCGGCGGCTTCAGTTGCCGCTACTGCGTCCGCGCGCCGCGCGTGCTCAGTCGCCCGCGCCGCCCTGGGAAACTTGCTCCAAGAGGGTTTTCCAGCCGCCGCACCGGCTACCGGCGGGACGAAATGACGTCACAGCGGCGGGACGCACGGAGGCGGACCAGCGCGGCGAGGAGGCGAGTGTGAGTCTCGGTGGCGCGCGGCGCTCGGCGGGGGGGAGGGAAGGGGAGGGGCGAGGCGGGAGGGGATTCGGGCAACAAGATGGCGGCGGGCCGGCTCCTTCCTCCCTTCTCCAGGGCAACCCGCGGAGGAGGGCCGAGCCGGAGAGACGCCCCCGGCCCCGGGCGGGCGGGCGGAGGGGGGCCGCGGCGGCGGGAGGGGCCTCCCCAGCGGGAGGGGCCTCCCCAGCCTTCCCCGGGCTCAGGCCGTTTCCGCACTGGACCGTTATAGCGCTATTATTCCACTTTCCACCTCCTATGGAATCCTGGGGGTTCCAGTTTAAGGAGGGGCCTCATAGGCCTCATAGGCCCCTCCCTAAACTGGAAACCCCAGGATTCCATAGGAGGTTGAAAGTGGAATCATAGCGCTATAACGTCCAGTGTGGAAATGGCCTCAGTTTAGGCAACAGATCTGTTTTGACAGGAAGAAAACCCCCCTGTCTTCTGGACTCTGTTGCAGCTCTTTTTGACGTTTCCTCCCCTCACTCCCCTGAGGTCGGATTCCCATGAAGGCCGTTGAGGGCTCCTGACTCCTGAGCTCACCTGGGGAAGCAGATTCCGAAGAACTGGTAGCCTCAGGGTTATTTCATGACAGTAAAAACCCACCTAGACATTCCGTGAAAAGAAAAACACGCTTACTGAAGTAGAGGTGGGCAAAGGGGATCTCTTCAGGTGGGGTTGGAATGCAACACCCATCCTCCTGCACCATTGATTGCATTGACTGGGGCTTATGGGAGTCGCAGTCCAGCAGCAGCAGGAGGGATGTACTTTGCTCTCCCCACTAATCAAGGGGCTTATGGGAGTCGCAGTCCAGCAGCAGCAGGAGGGACGTACTTTGCTCTCCCCACTAATCAAGGGGCTTATGGGAGTCGCAGTCCAGCAGCAGCAGGAGGGACGTACTTTGCTCACCCCACTGATCGAGGGGCTTATGGGAGTCGCAGTCCAGCAGCAGCAGGAGGGACGTACTTTGCTCTCCCCACTAATCAAGGGGCTTATGGGAGTCGCAGTCCAGCAGCAGCAGGAGGGATGTACTTTGCTCTCCCCACTAATCAAGGGGCTTATGGGAGTCGCAGTCCAGCAGCAGCAGGAGGGACGTACTTTGCTCACCCCACTGATCGAGGGGCTTATGGGAGTCGCAGTCCAGCAGCAGCAGGAGGGACGTACTTTGCTCACCCCACTGATCGAGGGGCTTATGGGAGTCGCAGTCCAGCAGCAGCAGGAGGGACGTACTTTGCTCACCCCACTGATCGAGGGGCTTATGGGAGTCGCAGTCCAGCAGCAGCAGGAGGGACGTACTTTGCTCTCCCCACTAATCAAGGGGCTTATGGGAGTTGCAGTCCAGCAGCAGCAGGAGGGACGTACTTTGCTCTCCCCACTAATCAAGGGGCTTATGGGAGTCGCAGTCCAGCAGCAGCAGGAGGGACGTACTTTGCTCACCCCACTGATCGAGGGGCTTATGGGAGTCGCAGTCCAGCAGCAGCAGGAGGGACGTACTTTGCTCTCCCCACTAATCAAGGGGCTTATGGGAGTCGCAGTCCAGCAGCAGCAGGAGGGACGTACTTTGCTCACCCCACTGATCGAGGGGCTTATGGGAGTCGCAGTCCAGCAGCAGCAGGAGGGACGTACTTTGCTCACCCCACTGATCGAGGGGCTTATGGGAGTCGCAGTCCAGCAGCAGCAGGAGGGACGTACTTTGCTCACCCCACTGATCGAGGGGCTTATGGGAGTCGCAGTCCAGCAGCAGCAGGGGGGACGTACTTTGCTCTCCCCACTAATCAAGGGGCTTATGGGAGTCGCAGTCCAGCAGCAGCAGGAGGGACGTACTTTGCTCACCCCACTGATCGAGGGGCTTATGGGAGTCGCAGTCCAGCAGCAGCAGGAGGGACGTACTTTGCTCACCCCACTGATCAAGGGGCTTATGGGAGTCGCAGTCCAGCAGCAGCAGGAGGGACGTACTTTGCTCACCCCACTAATCAAGGGGCTTATGGGAGATGCAGTCCAGCAGCCACAGGAGAGAACTACTTTGTTCGTGTTACTAATCAAGGCATAATTGCATAGTTTGTGAAAACTTATGTTTGTAATAAATTAGTCTCTGATGTACCCTGACACTCGTTCTGAAGAAGGGGAGAGGATCTCCCCTTCTGTAATGGTCCTCTGGTGACTCAAGGGGATCTTGTAAAAGATAATACCTTGTAAAAGATAATATTGACAAGTCTTTTGTTGGGTTCATCCAAAAGGAAATCAGATTTGATGAAAATGATGTGTTCTTCTCTGCCCTGAAAAGTAGCATGCAGTGGCGCGTGTGCTGGTTGCTCTGTCCCTAAACGTATTGTGGTAGCTGTTTCCGACCTGGTGTCCTCCAGATAGTTCACACTGCAGCTCTTATTGTTCCTGACCAATTGCCTCACTGGTTGGAACTGATAGGAGCTGAACTCCAAAAGGTAGAAAGGGCCACATCATGGGAAAGTCTGTGTTACGAGAATTCACAGGGCAGTTACAGAGCTGCAAGGCAATATCCATGGTTGGAGGAGGAGTATTGTCTTCACATTTCATTTCATCAGACCTAGCTAAAATGGGGAAATACAGTTTATGGAGATCAATTATTTTACTTATACGCCTCTTTTCTCCTAGTATGGGACTCAAGATGGTTTGCAGTGTATGTTTAAAACCAAATACAGTGAAAAGTTAAAAAACAAACAAATATACAATTGTATCAGGATGTTTAAAACAGTGTAAAGTGCATAAGATCAACATACAGTCACCCCATTGCAAGATCCTTCTGTCACTTTCGGCCATGCTTAAATAAACAGGTCTTTTTGCGGAAAGAGATCATGGGAGGAACCTAGCCTTCTGTGGGAGGGGGTTCTGCAGCATGGGAGAAACTGCTGAGAAGGCTCTCTCTTATGTTCTCACTTGTGACGGTGGTGGAACAAAACAAAAGTCATCTCACAGGGATCTTGAAATTTAGGCATGCTTGTCTCTGAGCAGAGAAAAATTCCCAAGTGAGCACTAAAACACCTGAAATCTATGTATGATTTTTGGGACTGATATTTTGTAGAGGGCAGCAGTACCCTCCAGCCAACTTGACAGGGACAAGGGCAAGGATGGAGAACCTCAGTTCTCATTTTTTGGGGCTGAATGAGTCCTCTTGGGACCCTAATCTGGCCCTCCTCTGCTTCCTGAGATGGCTGCAATCCTCTTCCATAGCACCATCATTGCTGCTTTCTTGGCTTATATGTGGATTTCCTCCCCATTCCAGAAGGTTGAATTCCCTTCCCCAAGACTCAGTGATTGTCAGTATGAGTGTTAAGCCTGAGCATCCTTTTTTGGCCTTACTTCTTTTGCTTTTGGCCCTACCCACTACAAGAACAGAACCTTGAGAAGTTATTGAGTCATAAGAAATTCACCATCGTTGTGGTGATGGGAAAAAAGATGAACAATGGAGTAAGAATGAGACAGACACTGAAGCCTTGATGACTGTTATCGGGAGTTTAATCTCCTTTTTGCAGGAAACATACTCATACTTCTCCCTATTATTGTTGTTGAGATATCACCTTCCCAACTCTTAGCGCAATGAGCAGTACTTCCCTGAGGGATGTGTGTACCTGCTAAATCTTCATTCTATAACTAATGTCTTTTCTTTTCCCCCTAAAGTGGCTGCACAGTTTATCAGGACTAAAAGTCCACTAACGGACATAACTTTGCCTTTTCATGGTATGAATAAGCACTTTTCCTGTTTCTCCTAAAGACGGGAGTCCTGTGGCATTTTCAAGTCTGTCTTAGTTTATTGTGGCATGACTGGGGGCAGAATTAGATGTTTTTGCTGCACGGCACCCTCATCCTTCACCCTGGCCAGCTGTCTCTCCCACCTACCCTTTCAGCTTTCGCCCTGGCTCCCTGCATGGTTTTGGATGTGGCCACAGGTGCTGTCCCCTTGCCCCTGTATCCCATTGCCCTTTGCGGTCCCTGACACTGTGTGATGCTTCTGCGTGGCTGCCTTTTCATTTTTTCTGGTGGCTGGGAAGTCTATCCTGGGATGTACTTCTAGACTGTCTTAAGAGTGGCCAGTGTTCCTTGAAGTTCTGACCATTCTGGGAATTTGGTACAATCCTGGAGATAGTTGACCGGGTAAGAGCTGGCATGCTGCTCTAGGGCAAGCAGTGCCACCTTACTGGCTAGTACCCTCTCCCCAAAGGGAAATAATAGTGAAGAAGATGATGTACTAGGTGCATTCTGTGTGTAATGAATCTGGCCGTCCTTGACTATATCTGTATCTTGTCCCGGTGGGCTGCTTCTGCCTCATCTTTGGGCCTGCTGTAGAGCATGTGCTTTCATAGGCAAAAACCTGTTTGATGCGCATCGTGAATCGGGCAGGTATATGCACTCATTCAGTGGAGGTGGGAGAAACAAATGCTCCCCCCTTTTTCCTTAAGTCACCTGAGGCAAGACAAAGAATGGAGGGCCTTACAGGTAGTAACCCCCTTGTTCTTTGGAATGCCCTCCCTAGAGAGGTTTGCCGAGTCCCTTTGGCGTCAGGCTAAGCTATCTTTCTTTATCCAGACGTTTTATCTTATGCCCCAATTTGGCTTAACATTTTTATTTGCTCTCCTTTATTATCATTGTCTGGTGTCAGCATTTCATTTCATTATCTTGAGATTTTAAACAGTCTTGGATCCCCACTTTTTAAGGCAGTCCTACAGTGTGAATGGGTGAAGGAGAAATAGTGGAACCTTTGCTGCTTCAGTTAACTAAGATTTAATGTTTTGCAATAAACAAAAATGGTAAATTGAGCAGAATTGTCATGTGTCCATGTTTTGGCATCCAGAAAAGGAGAGAGTAAGTTGAGTGCTGAATGTATGGCCAGATGTTGTTGCTGTTGTGTGCCTTCACTCTCGTGTTATTTGACTGCAGTTTTGGTTACTTCCATGAGTCTCTGCCATTGCAGTCATTGGTTAGGATTGATGGGAGTTACAATCCAGTTGTGGGCTATCTTTTTCCTGCCTCTAAGTTAAAGTAATCCAAATGTGTTGTCACATGGAAATAAAATAGTGGCAGTCAAAACAAGTAAGCTGTTTACAATCAGTGTGGTATGTGTATACACAACCTAGTCCTTGTTTGGAGAGCCGAGTTTTAGCAGCATTCTTAGACCATGTGAACCTATGTGTGCATGTTTGTACGCATTGCTATGCACTTTTTAAATGGTGCTGTGTTCTTTTAGGTGCTGCGTGCTGCCTTGAATCCCATGATGGGAGAAAGGCGAGATGTAAATAAAATAAAATTTCAATTTTCAAAATTATAAACTGGTAAAAATAAAACTTCAGTGTCAACACTGTGTTATCCTCCCCCCTTTTTTTTTGCATGACTGTACTATATAATTTGGAATCAACAATAGGCTATTAGAATCTGTAGAAGGAAGAATGTGGTGAATTCTACTTATCACATGCAAGATGGCTTGAGCCTGATGCCATGGGCATGGAGAATGTTCAAATAATAAAGCTAAAGTGATAAAGGGGAGCAATGGCAATTAGAGAGTGAAGAATTTGTGGCTTTAGGAGAAAGACCATCATCCCCTTCCCTTTTTTGTGGAATAGCCCTCGACTTAGCCACAGATCCTATCAAAATCCATGATTTTGGCCCCAAACCTGGCCTTGATATGTATATGAGATTGATTTATACATACAGTAAGCAGTAGCACCAGTCACCTTTTCAAGCTATTTCTTTTTCTTTCCCATGCAGTTTTAAAAGAGGACCATTTTCATATTGGTCTTAAAACAGCTTATAACATCAGAAACTTTTGTTCATATTTTCTGTGTAAGAATTAGAATGCTATGCTTGTTTATCAGAATTTACTGTTTGCATTTAAATTGGGTGGGAATTATGCAGCCCTCCAGATTGTATTGGACAGCAACTCTCATCATTCCTCACCAGTGGTTATCCTCAGGCTGCTGGAACTTGCAGTCCAGCAACATCATGAGGGCTACGTGACTCCCACCATGACCCAGATGTTTTCTTAAACTGTCCAGTGAAATGTAATTTTGGTTTTCTAATAAACAACTTGATTGTTTAATGAATAAAATGCACCATTCATAACAGTTGTGCAATGTCCTGCCAGTGTAGCATTAAACTGTAGTTTCTAGTTTTTTTGTTAGTGCAGTAGTCAGTGTACTGCTCTTAAGAAATTATCTGCTGGGCCAGCAAAGCCTGCTTCATTAGCAGCATAATTAAATCCAGTGCATAGTATAAATGTTACATGGCTTTCCAGCTTTGATAAAGAAATGCCTGATGCTTGTGGCTTGAATTTTAAAATGCTTTTTTAAAATATATATATATCTATCTATCTATTACACAGCTACGATGACTTCGTGGGGTCAGCCAAAAATGTGATTAGCAAATCTGCTGATGTAGAGGATGGTTACAGCGTGATGGTAAGTTACCTATTGTCACAACATTTTAGTGTCTTAATTTTTTGGTTGTTGCTCAGGGTTGTATTGGTGATTTGCAAAATGCTTTTAACTTCCACTTAAACTTAAACTTCAGGAACTGGAAAAAAAGCATTCAGCTCAGTACAGATATGATCTTGGCTTATGACAAACCACAGTTTACAGCTTTTAAGTCAGGCACTAGCCTGTGAATTCAGTTACTGAGTTGACTTCGACTAGGAGATCAATGACCACTTTTGGTTGTTTTTTTCTAAGTTGCTTTTTGATACTTGAAAATGGATTGTTTCTACTAATTTCAATTATAGTGTTGTGCTTTATAGATATAAAATATCTTGGTATGACTTTCTCATACATGTTCATTTCGGGGAAATGACTAATTTAATTCTTTTTTTTAAAAAAATATTCTGAAATATTTAAAAATACTGTGTACAGGGGGTGCTGTAATAAAATGTTGCCATAGAGATATCTCCCTTTGACCCAGCAAGCCACTGGGCTGTGCCCTCTTCAGAATGTTTTGTTCCATACTTCCTCCCTACCAGCTAGTTTCCATTTTTCTCAGTAATCTGTGTTTGTATTCTGTGGCCACTGGACATACTCAGTCCCAAGTGGGGAGTAGGATGGGCCACCCTGTTAGATATTTTAGGTTCCCCCAAATGCACTGTTGCCTCCCTCTTATTTCTTAATGGCAGTCTCCTTGGCATGTACCCACTGAGTTTGCTCTTAGAGGGCGTGTTAAATTGGCATGTGGGGTTGAAAAGATATAATAAATTATATTTGATAATGGTTCTGTGAATTAACAATAGTTCTACGAATAATACTTCTGAAATAATTAGTTTGTGAATTGTATTCTAGTGGTTCTTATAGGCAGGCTTTTTAAATATATATGTATATATGGATGTTACATACGAAGCCTCAGAATAAAAGAAATTCAGTCTGTTTTCTTGCTTGTAGTGGGGAAGAATCTGGTGTTGTCTAAATAGTGCAGATTGCTCATTCATCCAAAATACAATTAAAATATTTTTCTTCATGCGGTCTTTGAAAGCTGATATACAGTACGTTGTTATACATGCCTGTTTAGAAGTAAGATAAAATAACTTCAGGTAAGTCATGTGGCGAATTGCCACTCAAAGTGGTGGTCCATGGACCAGCACTGGTCCCCAAGCCATCTGCTGCCTGTCCCTAGAGAGTTTCCAGGAAAAAAAGAAACAGTTGTAACCAATGTGGACAAATACGGGGCCGTTCCCTGGTACATATTATAAAATAATAATTGCTCGTCATCCCCTCTAGAAAGCTTAAGAACCAGTGGCATATAGGATTGAACCAGAGGAAAGCTTCAAAAGCTGTGAGTGATGTTTTTACGTAATGCATCAACATATGAGTATGAGAAATTTGAGTAGAGTTAGAGGTGTAGATAACCATTTTAAATAGATTTATTCTTATGTCATCAGCATTGGATACAAATTATTTTCTCAACCAAGTTCCTAGGTTGTACTTTGTACCTTATGATGCAAGTGTAGCTATGGAGATGTAGAAAATTGCTCTTTATAAAAAGAATCAACATTTCAGAACTTACAATTAAAATGCTTAATGACAAGGATTTTCATGTGTCTTTTAAAATCTGGTGTGGCTATTTGCCAGAGTTTTTACAAACAACAGGAACTACACTGTTTATATTTGCTAGCATTTTGGAACATGTCTTGAAAAATGGCATCCCTTTGAAAAGACCAGCCATGTGCAGATCTGTGTCTTCTCAACAAAGTGGTGGGGGCAGGGAGTTGAAACTTTTGGCTTTAGAGTCTTTACTCCCCTTGGGTTCAGCAGTCTACTGAAGTGGCCCTGTCTGCAACAGCCAGCAAAGCAACATTTGCTCTCCACTAGGCCCCTCCATGCCCTCTCCCTCCATATTCTTTTCACATCTGAAAGCTCCAGTTTGATTTTGGCTCCCTTTGGGCTGCAGAGATGCTGTGGTTGAGCTTATCCCAGTGCCCTTGTGGGAAGGAAGACTGGATGTGAAGAGGAGTCCTTTCAATTAATGCAGCTGTGGACTCAGGAAGACACATGTAAAAATGTGTGCATCTCTGAAGTGTGGTCCTTCTACTCTGGACAGTAGCAATTTTACTGCTTCTGCTTGGCACAAATTTGGGGCAGCAAAACACTGTGTCAAAAGCAAGTCAGACATCCTCTTTGATTCCAGTCCTTGGAATGCATCTGCGTGGCACACTGTGGCTTTGAATCAAGGCAGATGATGATCTGAAATGAAAGAAAACATGTCAGTTATTGGTGCAGTGTGTCTGTTTCATACCACGGATTTTGTTCCATGCATTGGGAAGTTTTTTCTTGAAGAGGTATATATGCAGTTGGATTCACAGAAACTTCTTGGTGGATTTCATTGTTCTTGATCAGAGGGGGCCTTGATTATTAATTCATCCAATGACAACAAACAGGCATAAAATCCCCCTTTGATGACTCCCAATATTGAAATGATGATTTAAAAAGTGTTAGGAAAGGTGTCTTCAGTTTTTTTTATGGGTTATGATAAAATAGCAGTTGCAGAAACCCTGTCGGTTTTTCCCCTCAGTATCTGGCAATGAATGCTTTCAGAGTGGTCATAGGGACAGAAGATAAAATGGACTGGATGTAACACCAGAACATGTTTTGCAAAACCAACTCATGGTATGTCTAGTAAATCATGGCTTGAGTGGCTGGCAGATCAGTACCACAGTTAGCCTGCAAATCACAGTTTGACCAAATTATGTTTGGATATTATATTGGTAAAACTCACAAATCATGGTTTGGATGATTGCTCTGTCCTTGGTGGCAACTGCTTTGGATGGCATCTGAGTATTCTCAGGGAAGTTGGGGAAAAGGACAACCAGGCATGTAATGATTTATCTGCACATCTGGAACAATGGCGACATCTTTGAGTCTAAACTAGTATCACTGCAAGATATGACTTGGGCGTTGTATCTCAACCAATCTTATAGCTGCAGTGTTGCATCCTAGGGAATGAACCCCACTGAACAAAGACTTATCATCTACATGACACAAATGGTATTGTGCTCCTGTTAATGAACCAGTTTCTTTTTCTTTTCAGGCTTCTTTCCAGCGCTCTAACAGTCATGACAAGGTCAGAAGAATAGTGGCTGAGGAGGGTCGCACAGCAAGGAATTTGATTGCATGGAGTGTGCCGCTGGAAAACAAAGAAGATGATGGTGTGTATTAACTTTGTGTGTGTGGGTGGGAGGTATTTGCATCCAAGAAGTAACTGTGCTTCTCAAAATGATTGGCACATAATTCAGGTTGGATAAAATTAAGTTTTCTTTGTATACGGTGTCCAAACTGTGTAAACTCTAAACCACAATATTTGGTTATTGTAATTGACACTGTTGTTGTGTGCTTTTTCAAGACATTTTTGATTTTTGGTGACCCTAAGACAATCCACTCACAGGATTTCCTTGGCAAGATTTGTTCAGAGGGAGTTTGCCCTTGCCTTCCTTTGAGGTTGAGAGACTGAGTTGCCCAAGACTGCCCAGTGGGTTTCCATGGCCATGCAGGGATTCATAACTCTGGTCTCCAGAATTGTAGTCCAGCTTTCAAGCCACTTCACCACGCTGGGTCTCCAGAATTGGCTTAGATGGTATTAAAAGGAGATGAGATAGTCTCCTGGCACAGTGGTTCTCATCCTTGAGATGTCTTGGACTTCAGTGCTCAGAAATCACCGTCAGCATAGCCACTGGTCTACCGTTCTGGTACCTGATGTCTTAAACATCTAGAGGATCAACGTCTGAGAATTATTCTCTTAGTCGATAGCTCTAATTATCAGTTTTAATCATGATGGCTTATGTTACCTTCATACTCAACCAGGTGATAGAGTAAAGAGGTAATATGTCTACTCCACAAATTTCTGGTACAGTTCTTTACAAAATAAAATTCGGAATAGGCATCATAGTGAATCTAAGCTTGGAAGCTCTGAAAAGAAGGTTGTTGGTACTTTCTCAAAGGGAATTGTTCCTTTCTGTGATTGCAGGCATGTTTTCACAACAACAACAATAAAGTCTCAAAAATTACACACACACACACACGCATCCTGATTTCTGTCCCTGAATCTACCAGTTGCAGAGATGACATGCTTTGTGGCGTCTCTCTTCTTAGTCTCAGTGTATGGCCATAGGAGAATGTTTGTATTTTAACATAGCCCTGAATTGCTGGCTAACTTGTTTCTCTCTTTTCACAGGAAAACCAAAATGGCAAGTAGGAGGAAAATCTAAAAAAGTAACTCAGGGAACCCACAAAACTACTAAACAGGTATGAGTTTTCTTGTTAGTTGAAGGACACAAGTATTTTTAAATGGACCTGACATGCTTAATCTCAAATATTTTATTGAGCTATATGTCAGGATGCATAGCTCCTGTCAAAGTATGCTGGCTGTATACTAGTGTATGTTATAAATGGGTTTCATAGATGAAAAAAGAGCTATAAGCTGCTGGCACTACAATGTATCAGTTGCCAATTGCTGCCCGCAAATATGTATCTGGTTGAGGGTTCAAAAGGTGCCAAAAGGTAATTGCTGCAGTATTTGAGGTCACTTTATATCCGGTGAGGAGGGGAAAGATCAGAAGGAGAAAAGTGAAACTAACAAGAAGAGGTTATGGGAACAGGCATGGCATAGATAAGGATACAGGAACTTGTCCTGGCTCCCAGGATGAAAGATATGTAAACAGAAGGAGTCTGAGAAACTCTGGTGCTGGTGGAGTGCTGTGACATTTATGACTTTTGCCAATCATTGCTATACATGCCTAAATTTGTATGACAAAGTATAAAACCAGTAACATCCACTATGCAGTAGTCTCAGTAACTTTTCAGGAAGTCGCTGTGTTGCTTGTTTTGCTCCAAATAAATGTTTCTCTTCAAAGTCTGAGTGCTGCTTGTGGGCGCACGTTATCCAGGACATGACACTATAACAGAAAATTGATCTCCAGTAAAGGGTTCTGGGTTACTGTTATGCACAAATGCAGCTGTAGACTTGGGAGACATGGAGCTTTGTATCGCAGGCAATAGAGTCAACAGCACAGACTCTATTGCCTGTGTCCTATCCACAATGGATCCTTTTTTCTGAAGATGTACATAAAAAGCAGATAAGAAATCATCTGTGAATACATGTTTTACAGCTGCTAAGATTGCACCTCTGGATTTAGTTGTCCTTGAGTCCTGACAAAGTAAGTTATCAGCCTCTTGGCTGTGATTCATTTTAGGTTGCCCTTAGTTGTGAAATGCCAGCCACTGGCACAAGGCTGTGTTTTGTTTCTGAAAGCATGTCTCCTCCAGTAGCTGATATCAAACTGTGATGAATTCAGACCAAGAGCGCCAGCAAAGATTGGTGCCAGGGGATATAAAATGAACTTTCCATTAACTCTCTGCTGCCTCTGAACCTAAATTTAGCTGCAGTCCTTAACACGCTTACTGGGTTATTGCCCCAATAGTGCCAGCAAAGTCCCAGCCAGCACACTGGGAATGACTTCCAAGTAAACCTGTATGGGTGGGCAAAGTGTAGACCACAGGTTGCATAGAGCCTCCGGAGGGCCGTTGTGCCCCACATCTCTCATGTCTACTCTATTTTTAATGCAAAATGAGGCCCTGATTTTTTTTTTGGTTGTTGTTAAAACTGAAGAAGGACTCTCGCATCTCCAGTGGGGCATACTGGCAATTCTGCTGTTTTAGCTTGGTGGGAATTTTGCTCAAAACTAGGAGTAACTACACATATTAGTCAAGGCTGTATGTATTACTCCAATTGTAGATATCACTAAAGAGTGATTTAGAGAGAGAAGAAATAGATCTTAAATACACACCAGAAAGAAAATCTTTCCAACTGAGGCAAGTGAGGGTAAAACAGCACCCAGATGTAATGAGTGTGCCTTACAGTCTCTGGAGGAAGAAACCATTTACACTGTTATTTCAGAATGCCTGGGGATTAAAAAGTTACATTAACACAAGTCCCCAGCTGTTCTACATCAATAATTAGACTATATTAAATACAGAGCAAAAAACAGAGCCGTAAAATGATAGCTAAACATCACCAATGGATGCTTTACGCTTTCTCTCTTGAGGCTCTTCAGTCCATTTAGCACCAGGTCTGAACAACAGCGGCGAGATGGATTTCCCTTTGGGAGAAATTCACAACCAGCTTAAAATAATCAATTGGAAAGTGTTTTGGAGAGCCAGCATGGTGTTAGAGGTTTGAGCATAGGACTATGGCTTTGGAGACTAGAGTTTGAATCCCTATTCAACCATAGAAACCCACTGAGTAACCTTGGGCAGGTTATACTCTCTCAGTCTCAGAAGAAGACAAACCCTCTCTGAAGAAATCTTGTAAAGAAAATGCTCTGATAGGTTTGTCTTAGGGTTGCTAAAAGTCAGAACAGCTTAAAGGCAGATGCATCAAGGCATTTTAGAGAGCAAATGTATGAATTCTTCCTTGGGAATACCACTCATTGCATTCAGAGAGGCTTGCTCCCTAATACGTATTATAACCTCAGACTGCATCAGATTTAATGACTGGAAAGAGTGGTCAAATATTGGAGGAAAAAATTAGTTTGTGTTTTTTGTTTTGCCAGTTGCCTAGATTTTTGCAATCTCCTTACAGATATGACAGCTGAGGGCTGCTTTTTGGAGCAGGGGAGCTGCACAGAAGGTGGAGCTATGTCTTGAGAACAGGACATTCCTCTTGGAATATGCTGAATTCTCCAAGAACAGTGTTGTCTCAAATCACCACGATTCAGAAGAGGGATTTAATTCTCAGTTCTTATGGTCATTGGGTTGTTTAATTTCAGTGGGGGTTTTTCCCACTCACCCTTTTTTGTATCCCAAAAGGAAGCTCCACCAGCTAATAACACAGTAAAAAAATGAATATCATTATCAGCCTTATACCGAGTTGGACTATATTATTAGCACCAGTAATGGTCTGGAGCTTGCGAGCGTAGTGAATGACAAGGGTTCAAATTGTCCAACCTTTGGGTGTATACTGGCTGGCGGCTGCTCTTCAGATTTTAGACGGGTCTTTCCCACCCTTGCTTGGAGATATTAGGGAACCACAAAGAGATAAGGGTTGGGGAGAAGCGATCTAGTAGCATCATTGTGACTAAAGTGAATTATTTTAGCTTGAGCTTTCATTGATTCCAGTCTGCTTCTTCACATGAAGCGTGCCTGGAGAAGAAGATTGAAATCCACAAAAGCTCCTGCTAAAATAAATCAGTCTCAAAGATGCTGGTGGAATCCTCTGCCCCCTTTCCTTTTTATGCTGAAACAGACTAACATGACAAAGGCCATTTCCACACTAGACTATAGTAGTGCTATTATTCCATTTTCAACATCCTATGGAATCCTGGGGTTTGCAGTTTAGAGAAGGACATTTAGAATTCTCAGCCAGAGAGCTCTTTGGCCTCAGTAAACTACAAAGCCCAGTGTTCCACAGGAGGTTGAAAGTGGAATAATAGCACTGTAACAGTGTAGTGCAGAAATGGCCCAAGTCGTAGACAATCAAGGATTTTTTCCATATAATGTTTGCCCAGAGTGCTCTTTTTCCATTTTTTTTCCAGGGGGAAAAAATCACCCTAGAAAATTTGGCTCAATGTGGCCTTTCTAATCAGGTAGAGAAAAATGGGTCATTTAAAGCAGGCATTATTTCCAGAAAGAGGAATTAAATTTCTTACGGCATGGCTGTGATGGCATATTCAAGATCACAAAGGCCCTTTGAAATGAAGAGAGGCCAGCCTCACCTGCCCCTCCCCATATGCATGTATGTAATATTTCCATCATTGCTCTTGGCATGATAATTCTGTGCACATTTGCACAGAAGAAAGCCCTACTGACTCCAACGGGGCTTATTGCTACGGGTGAGTGCTCAAAGACAGCAACCTATGTGTAGATACATGTGTTTGGTTTACCTATCCTGCCCTTTTCCCAATTATAAAATGGATAATTTACACCCAAAAACTGCAGCATGGATTAAGTTCTACTACATATTGCTTTTGGCTTTACTTGACTTCTGTCGATTTTTTGCTGAATTCAGACTTGCTGATAATTAGTTTGCATTCAACAGTCAGAGCCACAGGGCACTATTAATTTGGCTGTGGGTGAAGAAGGGTTGGAAATTGTGAATCAGTGTGAGCTGTGGCTTCACAAGTTGGACCTGTGCCTCTGCTGATTGGCAGAAATTGGAACCTAGATCAGAAATTGAATGATTGGGGTTGGAGTGGAGTTAATAGAATCTTTTATTCAGTCTCAGTTGAACTGTATTGTTGATAGTCTTGGGAGTCCTCCATGAAATCCACAATCCTCCATCTGATCCATACCCTTTTAATCCCTTCCCCTAATTTGCATAGGCTGGGGTGGGCATTGGTTGGGATTAGGGCCCCCCCGGCTCCTCCACCACAGTTTGGGAGGCTGTACCCCTGCCACACCCACCTGTGGAAAACAGTCCAATTTTTTTTTCAGTCCAAATGCCCCCAAACACCCTCTTAAGATTTGGGATGCCATTTTGCCAGGTTTTTGGTACTACATTTTAGATCCAAGAGAGGCCCTTTTTAACAACAAAAAGTAATCTGGAAGTCAACTTTTGTTTAAAATTCAAACTGGGGATATGTTCTCGATAACATGAAAGCTTACTCATGTCACGGTGATGTTGGCTGGACTTTGTTTTTCAAATTGGGTCTCTCCTTTGCAGTGCCCTACATCAGACTGTAAAATAGCAGCAGCCGGGGAGAAGAACTTTGATAAAAGCCCCACAAAAACACGGCAGCCGCGGAAAGTAGATCTCCGAGCACGATACTGGGCTTTCCTTTTTGACAATCTGAGACGTGCAGTGGATGAAATCTATGTCACTTGTGAATCCGATCAGAGTGTGGTCGAATGCAAGGTGAGAATCTTCTGGTAATGTGATGGATAGCTTTCGGCATCTCTGGTAGTCCTGTCAATGAGGGTACCTCAGTTTTGGTTATTGGAAGCTTCTTGTGATTTCATTTTAAAACAAAACATAGTTGGCTATCCACCTTCTCCAGGCCTAGGGGTGCAGGATCATTACAAAAGTGGAAAATCCACAAATATCAAAATGTGCATGTGTGTATCTTTGGGGAAGGGATTGCGGCATGGGGGGGGCAGGAGGAATGGGCATCCAGGATTCAAACCAAAGAAGAGGGAACAGGGGTGGGCAGGTTGGAATGATAGACATATACTTCCTCTGTTTCGCCCATCTCCTTCCTTGGGCATGGAGGACATCGGGAGAGGGTTTGTGGTGCTGAGAAAGCAAGGTGCGAGCCATCCTTAGTTGGCCAGGCAGTGGCTGGTAGAGGAGAGGGAGGATCAGGGACGGGTTTTTAGGGGCTGTGTGGTCTAATTGGAACCCTGAAAGGGAAGGTTCCCCCAGAAAAGAAACATTTGAGGTGTGGGGGGCAGGAGTTGGAGAAACTTGCAAATAATCAAATCTGTGAAAGTGAAACCACTGAATTTGGGGGGCCATCTGTAATCTCCTTTATGTTCTTTCCAGGTATGCAGTTGATGATACAAGATGCTAATTCTCCATTTATCATAATTAGTTCCCTCTGCCCCCACCTTCCAGCTAGTGACAATGTTAGATCTTGAATTATACGTAACTGAGCAACTGACAAGTTTCACTTAAGCATAATATAGTTACAAGGGGGAGAAAGCCCCATTTTTTAAAAAAAAGATCTCCTGGTGTAATGCATTAATCAGGAAACACTATAGAGTTTACTTATGTGCAAGAGCATTTTTCCCCTGTGCCATACTGAGATTATAAAGTGGATTCGTTTGTATTATCTTTGATGGGTTTCATTCTTACTTAGTTCTCAAATTGATCAGTGGGTGGCACTATTGAGATTCAGTCTGTGTCCGCATTCTTTAGTTTCCTGTTTAATGTCTTAATTACACATTGTTCCCCTTCTGCAGAGATAGTTATCGCTGTCCTCATTGACTTGCTGGTGGTAAGCACGGGAGATTGATGGGCCAGTATAAACAGTGTCTGGGTGGGACATAGTCATAAGTTGGCTTTCCCCATCTAAATTTAGATAGAAAACAGACGCCTAGCCTGGTGGATTTTTCACCAACTCAGCTGGAAGCTAGTTTGCTTCTTTACAACAATCAGTTGATTCTTATATGATTTTGTAATAAGTGAAGCATTTTGAATTACCAAATTAGATGGGGAATAACCAAGAGGATTCAGAGTTCTGAGGAATATTCAGGGATCCATGTTATTTTCGCATTTATCATGACTGAAATTTTTTACCATGTTCTGGAAAGCATTAGCTAATGCATTGAGCATAAAGAGGAATTTTCTTTGCATCTTGACTATTTAGTTTTCTGTTGTAATAAAATACCGCCAAATTAGCTATAGGATCAGTGTACAAATAGAGCTTATTGAAAATGAGTTTCAAAACTAAACAGTGGCATGAGGCTTCCAAGGTGTCTGCTAGTCTAACACAATTTAAATATATATGTATATTTGGAAATGGAACTATCTTGTGGCTCAGGAAATTTCCTGTATGTGTGTGTTTCTGTGTGTGCGCGTGTTTTTTAAATAAAGAGAACTGATACGCCTCACGAAATAATTGGATTATAATTTTCTAAATGCTTGTGGCTGAAAGTATAGTGGTTTATTTGTGTCTCATCTCCATCAATCCAAGACTCCATCCAGAATTCCTGTCACAACTGCTTGAATGACTTCAAGAAGGAAATATTATATATCAGAAAAATCCTGAAAATAAAACCAAGAGTTAAGATTATGAAACAACAGCAGAGTTGTTCTCCTAATGACATCTTTACAAAACTTGGATGTTTTTTAAATTAATTTTTGTGCATTGCAAATGCACATTTAAAAAAAGATACATTTACCATGCCTCTTAAGCCTTAAGGCAGCCTTGTGGATTAGTAGCACTCGGTGACCTCTTATAATATCTGTATTTACATTTTAGAAAGTTTAAATGGCATCAGCAGCAAAATGTTGCAGTATGTTTTCAGCCCCACACAAAGAAGTGTTTCTGTTAAGGCTAGCCAGCCCTTTCTCTGAGAGGTTATAAATTGTCAGGGGTTCAAGCAGACTAAATCCAGCCCCTGCTCCCTGTTTTTCCATTTTTCTTTTCTAGCAGACATTCATCATTCTGTGGTTATTGGAATCTACTGAGCATGCTTGTGCCTATGCATAGTCTGCTTTTTTTTTTAAGGAAGGAGATTCTTTTTGTTTTCTTGTTCTTGCTTTTTGCAGTTGTACATAAGTAGGAAACCATCCAGGTATGTTGATACCTCTTTTTTTCTATTCAGTGATCCTGTTTTGGCTGCAGTCTTGTCGGCATAGGTGCACTGCATTGAATGTTAAAAGCAGAGATCATTTCTACATGCTGTATCATTGTGTGTGTGCACGTGTATATAATTTGCAGCCTCTGCAGTTTGCAGAAAATTAAGATGACCTCTTGCAAAATAGAAGGAGCTCATTTTTTGTGAAGCATGCTGGTTGTTGTGATTGCATTACATCTGGGAAGAAATCCATCAGAGGTAGTTGAGTGTTTTTAAGACTGCATTTCCTGTTTTCAATCATAGCCCCATTTTTTTGTCCATCTTTTCATCTCTTTGATACTAAACAGAAATAAAACATACAGGTATAATTACTCATGCAGGTATATCAAAAAGTCAGAATAAACAATTATGTTATAGCCTCAGGTTTAGAGAGGAGTTAATTCCCATTATGGCTTCTGCATTCTTCATCTACTGCAGCTGAGAGATTGAAGCTGTGTATTTATTTCATTGTTCCCATGGTTTAAAAGACGGATCTCCAACAATTTCTTAGCAGACCAAAAGCATTACACCAGGGATGGACAAATTGTTGTGACTTCAGGGGCTTCATTGGTCCCCAAGAAGACCTTGGAGGTCTTCTCCCCACCACAGAAATGTAAGAATACTGTCCTTGAGTGTCTTCTAGTGGCTATGGTGGGCAATTTTGACCCATGTTGATTTGTCGTGGACCATTTTAAGCTCAGGATAGGCCTTTTTGACCCCAGGAGGTGACCCTTAAATCAACTTCCACATCTTGTTCGTAAAAAGGCCTCATCTGGACAGCTCAAAATGTGGTGTCATTGCCCCCATGGTGTTAGGGGCATTTTGGGGCAAAACAACTATTGGATCTTCATCCCTCTTGTTTTACACCATTTGTAGAACGTGGATATATGGGAGTACCATGCTTCTGCCTTGAGAATACATAGGGTAGCCATGTAATTTTCAACTCTAGTAATCACAGTATGGGGACATCTGTGTATATGCACATATATATATGTGTATATGTTGGATGGTCATCAATGTCCATAGCGAACCTACATTTGCTGCCATGTAACATGTGAAGCAGTTGATGCTTCTTGATTTGCAGGTTGTTCAGGTCAAGATTTTCTTAACACTGAGAAGATGGAGAGCCAAAGCCATTAACGTGCTTGTTTCCCTTTGTGGTTCCCAGTAGGTAATAACCAGAAATAGTGATACAAACCTGCTTTGAGCTCTTATTTTCAGTAAAATCTGCTTCAAATGAAGATTTCTATACTATTTGTTAAATTAATATTCAAAAGAACTGTCTGTGTGGTTTTTTTGCATTCATCCTTGGAATATCTGCATATGTTCGTTCACATTTTTAAATAGCATTTCAGAAAATCAGTTTGTATTCTTGAAATGAATGCAGAGGGCGATATTTATTAAGAAAATATCATTTTCCTAAAGCAGTACCCCTACATTCATTTTAAACCAAGAAACGGCAAGTGTCACACTTTGTTCTTGAAATAACAAGTTGGATGTATGTGTGCAATTTGATGAGAGTGGGGAACCAATTATTGATTACAGTGTTGTCGAGGATAGTGTTTACTATCTTTGAATGGGACAGGGCTCTGGTGACTGTTTGCGGTTGAAACTGCAGACAGAAGGGTTGTGATAGTGATGCAAACTGGGGAGCACTTGTAATAAAATCGGCTCCTTATGATCTCACCAAGGACTGTACTTTGCACTTCAGTTGTATGCACATCTGCTTGAAAGTCCGTGTTGCTCTGTTCAATTATTCTCTCTTAGTAAACACAGTTATGTTTACAGATGCAGCCTTGACTTTTGTTGAATTGCGGCATTCCCCCCCCCCCACTTTTTAATGACTTCAAATACAGGAGCTGACAGTGCAGGCAGGCCTTTTTTTTTTTGCTTAGGTGTCTCCAACAAACGTGTGTTTTGATGATAAGACTACAAATTAGATGAAATCTACAAGCTCACCATTGATTATGTCCTTCAAATTAGATTTCAAAGTATGTGTCGTGTTGCTATTATTTGGACAATCAGCAGCCAATATGTAATCTGTGGAAATCTTATTTTCAGACCAATTGTCTTAAAATCTGAGGCCGCGATCCTATACTCTGTTGTCGGCATTGCATGCCTTCAAGTTGTCTCTGACTTACAACACCCCTAAGGTGGCCATATCATGGAGTTTTCTTGGCAAGACCTGTTCAGGTGAGGTTTGCCATTGCCTTCATCTGAGAGAGTGCGACTTGCCCAAGGCACAGTGAATTTCTGTGGCCAAGCCAGGACTTGCGCTCCAGTCTCGCAGAGTCTTAATCCAACACTCAAATAACTACCACGCTGGCTCTTCTACACTTTTAATGCAGTATAAATATATGCAGTAGTTTTTCAGGATCACATAGATGCACTAATGATCGTTTTAACAGCTACAGTGGTCCTTAGCTCATCCCTTGTCCATTGATTGATTAGCTCCCTGCCCACTAAGTAAAAAGCGTGAGAGCGGGTTGTTGAGAAATAGCTATTTCATAGGCAAAAAGTCTGATCTACTTGCTGGCGTCCTCAGTTAATAACCCTTACAGTGAAAGAGTTTTATTCTGAGGCTCTGGGAATGGTCTTTAATCCACAAAAGCTTATGCCATAATATATTCGGTTAGGTGGCATAAGAATCTTGCTGTGCTTTCTTTCCCCTGCTACAGACTAACAGAGCTGACCCTTGGAAATCAGGGCCGGTCATAGTAGCTTAAATTGAACTAGGCGAACCAAAAGAGCCTTCTATGCCTATGAAGGGCATTGGTACGTATGAATTGACAGGAGTTGAACATCTAAGCCCTTTATACATGTGCACGGCTGGAAATGTTATTCTAGATGTCAGCATTGCTTTTTTGGTGCTGGCCTGCTCAGTGCTGAATAAATAAATATTTCAGCATAGAGACAGGATTCAGGTTACTCACAGGAGCCCAGGGGACCTGGGCTTTCTCTAGCTATCCGGCTTCAGTGGACTTAAATGGGAATTGTTTTGTGCAGAATTTCAGCTTCAGTACGGCCTTGTTTGCTTTGTTGAGTTTTGTTGGAGTTTTTGAGAGGGGCTGATTAGGCTAAGGAGAGAGAAAGTCTATGAGGTCTATTCAGGACTTCGCTTGCTAGCATTTACACCGGTAACATCCATCCTTCCATCTAGATGTTCTCTTTATTTGAAGATTTTTTAAAATTAACTTTATTTGCAGATTTTCCCCCTATAGGTTTAATTCTAGGTTAGGGTAGAGGCGAATTGTGGCCTTACACTCAACTGGATGGTTCTTTCTAGACTTTTTTTTGAAAATTTCAAGCCAGACTTAGAAGTTCAAGAATTGTCCAGGGTATCAGTTGCATGATATTTGAAAACAGAGTCTGAACAGATTTAGTTTTCTTTGCATTTTATTTAATTAAAACAACAACAACAATTTCAAAACATACAAATAATGAATAAAAAGTAAGGAATAAAACTAAATATCCCAAGAACCAGAAAACCTAGAAAGAATTCTACCAAGGAAAGGCAGTTACAAAACATGGGGGGGGGAAATCCATTAAAAACTCTATTCTTCGATTGAAGTCATAAAGATGGTCATTGTTATCAATAGGGGTGAATTTACCTCTGTTTCTTCTTTGAATGGGATTGACTGCTATCTATCTTTCTATTCACATGTGAATGTAGTGAAAATGTTCAGAGTGTCAGCTGAAATACAATATACGAATCAAGTTTGGTAAAGTTGGTTCGTAATTGTATGTTCCGAAGAGAGTGAAGAAAAAACAAACAAACCTAGAAACTCAATAGGAGTTGCCAGAAGTAGCTGGTGGATCAGGTCCAAAACTTTTATATTGTCTTTGTTTTGGTTCTAGATAACAGCTCATGTTTGGTGATCCTACGATAAAGTGCTGCATTTAGGTAGCATGAAGAGAGACAAACAGCCAGACTCTTCAAATTATGTGTGTGTGTGTGTGTACATTCTACTGAATTTTGGAGAACGGTGGTACTTCCTTCAGTGCAACCCACTCTGTTGGTTAAGGAATGTCAGAAATCTTTTTCTTTAAGAATTACGAGAAGCACGGACTTGACCTTGAAAAAAATGAGATTTTAACGTGGTTGGGATTCTTGTGTGCAGAAACAGACTTTCCTATAAAGATTGCCTTTTTTTTTTTTTGACAGCACCTTCTCAAGTGGTCCACGTTTCCACTGCTTCAGCACCATAGGGTATATCTGCTGTACTCAGGACGGTGGGTGAACTGGAGAGCTGTATCGACAGCCGAGACCCTAGGGCCCTGTGTGTGAGGATAGTGTGTCAGGGGGACAAAGGGATGGCGCCAACCATCCTGCCGTGTGCGCCAGTCACTAGAATTAATTACAAACCAATCGAATCCGTTGCAGCCAATTGGTAAACTAATTGGTAATTTTAGCTGTACATCTATATGTAGTTATCAGGATGCCTGTAGCGACGCTTTCAGAGCCACTTTTGTTCGGCTGCCTCCTGCCTGACAAAATGGCCTTCATAGCTTTAGGGAGAAAGATGTGCATCAGTGGATCTGGGGCCGCTCTGGTTGCTTGTCTTGTTTGTATTCCCTTGTTCGTAAAACAGGACTCAGATTACAAGCTGCGTGGTCCTTGCCCTGATAATTTTGGTTAACGGTGGAGCACAGCATTCTTTGAAATAGGCTCCTTGAAGCCATTTACTGTAAAAATTTCGTGTTTGCAGGCCATAGCTAAAAGAAAGGGCAAACTGTCTGATGGGGACTTGATTTCTTAATAAACTTGCGACTCACATGCCACTTTCTCCTTCTGTTACGCACTCTGATCTGTGACCTTCTGAAAGGGAATACAGCTAGGGCCATTTCCATACTACACTGTTATAGTGCTATTATTCTACTTTCAACATCTTGTGGCATTCTGGGGTTTGTAGTTTCCTGAGGCCAAAGAGCAATCTGGCTGAGAATTCTAAATGCCCCTCCCTAAACTGCAAGCCCCAGGATTCCATAGGATGCTGAAAGTGGAATAATAGCACTATAACAGCATAGTGTGGAAATGGCCAAAGAGTCTAGTGGCGTCTTAAACACGTACGTGTGTGTGTGTATTTGGCATGAAGTTTCATGGACTGCAGCCCACTTCACCAGATGCATAGGTGCTGCAGCACAGGGAAGCTTATGCTAAATAAAATGTGCGAGTCATTAAGGTGCAACAAGGCTCTTGGTTGTTTTTCCTGCAACAGACTAATGTGGCTAACCTCCCTGGAAATTTTGGCAAAGCAAGAGAGTAAATTTGAAACAAACATTTGGCTAGAATTCTGATCAGGTGCCACAGGGATTAGTACCTTCCTCCCTGCACAGCACCTAAAGTACACACACACACACACACACACACACACGCACAAAGAGGCCTACTGATAAGCCCTTGACATCACACTACACAACCATTCCACGTTTCTTGCTGAGCAGGTAGGCTCAAAGAAGCCTTTGGCTGCATGCTCCATGCTCTGCCACTTCTGACCTGATACTGTAAAGCAATTCTCTTTAGGTCAGCAGTAGGGGAGTTGACTGGGGCTTTTGGACATCTCTCATTCATAGGGTTTCCAGTCTAGTATTTCTCTTCAGTGTTAGTCAGCCAGAGCATCCCTAGAAGGCCCTGAAGAGAAACCAAAGGGAATACCTGTCCCCTAAGCAGACCACAGAGTGGATGGTTCCATTTTACCATTGCGGATAAAGCAGGAATAGCTGGTTATCTCCGTGGCTCATCTTGTTAGCGTGTGTGTGAAGTAAGCCCATTGTCATAAGGTTTAAAATTCTTGTCCTCTGTAGAATCCCTATCAGTGCCATGTGGACCCTAAGGAGAATCAGATCAAAAGCGGTTCCAGTAGAATGCAACTTGTGTGAGATTGTCTCACAAGAAGTGGGGATTAGTGGAAATCTAGTTGGCTCTGGAGGTCCCATGCCAGAAGACGGTTGTTTGGAGCGACTGGGAGATACATAACGTCTTCCTTCTATCTTTGGAGTGACTTGGGTTCATAAAAATGCAAATAGCATAAGGGGATGCCACTCACAAATTAATTTAAAAAGTATATTATTGCACATAACATCCCACTTTTCAAATTGGGATCATTCATCACATATGGGGCTGTTACAGCTTTCAGGATGTGTTCCATTCAACAGCAGTCTTGGACGTGGCACACGTAAGAGGGGAGATAAAACATTATTCAGATCATAAAGAGAAAATATGGCAAGGTGAGAATAAAGGAGAGCTAGATTTATTTGATATGCTGTCATACACAGCCATAATGAAGGCATCTTGACCATGGCTGTGCGACTTGGAATCTTACCGTTTCTGCACGAAAACATAAGAGTGTACAAAGTGATCACCTGGATTAGTATCTGGCAGATGATTACCTTCTCAAACTTAATAATGTAAATTGCAGTCTTGAAATGGAACCTTTTATGTGTGTGAATTATGTGAATTGCCTGTAGCAGACCTCCCAGCAGATAAAGTGGAGCTTTCAGCCGGACGTTTTGGCTGTGTTTGTGTATAGTGATATAGTATGCTTGGCCCGGCTTGGTTGCTAATCTGCTGCTAAGGGTAATTCAATTTTGTCAGTTTCGTCTTTTTCTTTTTGTTTGATTTGGCCAAGGTATCTTATTGTGGAGTCTGTTAATCAGAACTACTGAACAGATTGCTTTGATATTCATGTTATTTGTGCTGGGTCACACACTCTCAGCTGCAGAAACCCTCGTGACAGATTCGCCTTAGGATCACCACAAGTCGGAAACAACTTGACGGCACACAACAACAGATGATTAACTGACTAGATCTAGTGAGGCTTTGTGCTTGTTTAAACTATTCGAAATGAACGGTGAATTCCTGAATTATTAGCAATGAAATTCAGAGTATGAAACCTGTGGTCCTCCAGATCGTATTAGACTGCTGTTCCCAGCATCCTTCACCATCCTTGCCGGCATCCTTGCCTGAGGCTGATGTTTGCTGGACTAAGATGTTGCAATCTATTAAAACTCTTATTGTAGCTGTTGTGCTGTTGTTCCCTTGATTTGTTTTCTGAACTTGTTCGGTTTGTGGAAAATACACTATAAAGTATCAATAAACCCAGTAGGACTATAAAAGCATTGTACATAATGAAATATATGAAATTAAACTAAGCGTGTAGGGCTCTCCCTTGCCTTTAGCTTCTTTCAGCTATTGTCTCTTTCTTCAGAGATGAGACTGTGTAAACTCAATCTTCATAGCACATAAATAAACCATTTAAAGTATTTAAGGTTGGTGTCAGAGATGGATGTGAAGGAACTCTTGTTAAAGGTCACCCAGCAGCTAGAGGGCTGTTTATTTCCAGAACTGCCTGACTTGGCTTTTCTCCTTGTTGACAGACTTCCAAGAATTTTTACCGTTATCGATTCCTACATGATTGTTTTGTGATTTTACTTTTTTTTCTGTTGTAGGAGGTGCTAATGATGCTAGATAACTATGTGCGAGATTTCAAGGCTTTGATTGATTGGATACAGCTGCAGGAGAAGCTAGAGAAAGCAGACGCACAAAGCAGGTAATCAGGAAACTATTTCCAATCTGCCTTTAAGAAAAATAAAGATTTTGTTTAGAAGTAATATACATTTGAATTCCATTCTAGGGGAAACAGCTAATGAGTGAAAGGTGTTGCCCATACACCCTACTAGTCAGCTTTCCAGAAGGATCCAGCTAGCATTGTAGGGTCCTGAATTAGATGGACCTTTTGTAGATCCGGTGGAGCTGCTCTTGGAATTGGAATAAACTTGTGCATTTCACTGTGGGTCGCGGTGATTGCTTCACAGACATTGTTTTTGGAAGCTCTGCTTTACAAGGTGGCCAACATTAAGTTTGCTGATCTGGCCAAAGCTTTCTTTTCAAAATGTTCTTGAGATAGCTGGGTCCTGCACTGTGATGTTGCAAAGCTATACAGGGAAACCTTCGACTGTGTACGAAAACAGTAATGCCTTGTGACAAGTGTCAGATGTCTCTATTCATTTGATTCTATTTCCCTTTTGAATGTGTTCCCTCCTCATTCTAATTTGTCTCACTTATGAATAAATAAACTCACAATTAAAATACAACACAAAAGTTTCTCCCTCTTTTATTTTTATAAAGTGGCAGCCATGTTTTATTTCTGTGGTAGGCATGATTTTTTCCCCTATGTACCACCTCTCTGTATGAGAGAAATAGCATGTCATCATGTCCTTTTGCTCCCAAAACCATTTGCGGTCACATTTTCCACTAAGGTGTCAGTAACTGCTCTTCACTAGCTGCTCCAAGCAGGCATTTCTAATTTTAACAGGGGAAGGTGATGTAGAAGAAAACTCTTGGACCGCATTGTAGATTTAACTGGGTTGAGGGTGCAGATTCTGAAGGTGACCATGTCCAGTCTTCACATTGATCTGTAAAAGTAGATTAGGTGACTTTGTTTAAGAACGTGGGCTTCCCAAGTTCCTCCAGCATCCCTGCTTGTAGTTTCTTAAATTTGTGATGGGTTTGTTTTTTATGGACCAAACTTGTAATGCACAGAATGTGTCAGATTTATGGAAGGTAAATACAACTTCATCAGATGCATAGGATGTCCTCCTGACTTGGAAGGTAAATGTACACATTGGTGTAGAACAGCAATGAGAAACCTGGCCCTGCTGATGTGATTTGACTCCATCTCCCATCAGCCCTGTTCAGAATAGCCAATGGTGTGTGATCATGGGAGCTATAGTCCAACAAATATCTAGATAGCCACATATTACACATCCGTCGTGAAGGGGAAAAAGAATTTTTTGAAAAGGCTAGCCATGACGTCAGGGAGAAGGAACATGCAAGACAACGGTATAGTGTGTGGGCCTTGTATTACTTGTCCTGCTTAGCTGTATCCTTTGGTATGGTTTCAATTGCAAGTGAAATAGGGATCTCAATTCCCCCCCTTTTTTATTTGTGTTCTGTCTTTAATCGGCAGACCGACTTCACTCGCATGGGAAGTAAAGAAGATGTCCCCAGGACGCCATGTAATTCCAAGCCCGTCGACTGATCGAATCAGTGTAGCCTCAAATGCACGAAGAAGTCTGAATTTTGGGTATGAAAGTTAAAGCTTTTTAGTGATTTCAAGGGTAAAAATTATGATACTTTGGGAAGATCTGTTCATTGACCTTGATTTCGCACTGTAGCTTTGATGGCTACTTTCACTTACGTTGAAAAAAAATCAATTTCCATTTTTAATATTTAATACAATATTAATATTAAGTCAGTTGTTCTGTATTTTGGTGTACTTCAGTGAGCTGAGCATTACAAAATCTCACAAATTTCATAAACTGCAGTGGATGAGAGGAATAAATATTTTGTCCTATATTGCAGTGATCAAAGCAAATGCAGTTGCGACATTCACAGAGTGTACTGCAGATGGAGGGTGCAGGTTTGTTTTCTGTTGCCTCCAGAGAATAGGTACCCGGTCTGATAGTTTTAAGTTACGGGAGGCTAGATTTCAAGTTGACATTGGAAGGAACCTCTTGGTGGTGAGAGCAGTTGAGCAGTGGAACCATTACCAAGAAAAGTAGTGGGATCTCTTTCTCTGGACATATTGAGAAAGAGGCTACAACCTCCTACTGGGGGTACCACCTTCTGGGGATGTTACTGGGGATGCTCTAGTTGGGGTTCCTGCCATTTGAGTAGGGGGTTCAAAAAAGCAAATCTTTGAGTTGTTCACCATTTTATGTAAGGGATACCATTTTACTACACTAATGGGACCTGAGTATCACAGATTTTGGTATCTGTGGGAGACCTTGGAACCAAATCCCAGCAGATACCGAGGGTCCGCTGTAATCATTATCATCATCACCATCAGCATCATCTCATTGTTGTTATTATTACCATTAATGGTGGTGGTGTTATTCTTAATCCAGCATGTAGGTAGCTATTAATGATAACACTCTGACTTGTTTTTATGCCAAAACTAGCATTTGGGTAGTAGCAAAGGTGCGGTATGTTGAATGTGTCACAAAAGGTGGCAGGAATATTATTTCCCTCTAACAGAACTGTTTTTATTCAGGATCCCTTTCCTCCAGTGTGTGCCAGGCATTCAACTCTCCTTTCTCTTTCTTTTCCCCCTTCCCAGTTGATAACTCTATACTCCTTTCTTTGCTTGTGAGTACGCTCAGTCATCTCTGGCCTGGTTTCTTTCTTTTTTCTTTTCTTTTGGCCTCTTAGGTTTAAAATTTTTTCAGAAACATTTGTGAAGCCTGGGCTTCCTTCAAGCCAATCCTCTCATCTCCTCTTTTCGTTTCCCTGCTCAGTGGCCCTGTTTTGCCTCTCCTTCTGTCAACACTCACCAACAGCATTTGCTGTTAAAAAAAAAAAGAGTAATATTTATCTTAAATTCCATTAATGCTGGCATTTTGACACATGCAGCCGAGGGAGCCTTCGGGGATAGCAGATCTGACAGTGAGATTGGTTCCAGCGTGAGAAGCAGAGGTCTGCCTCTTCTTGGTGTTGTTTTGCAAGGGAGAGCTAGGTGGAAAAATCATCTCGGGACGGAGACAATATGTGCTGGGATTGAAAACAAGCAGTAGTTTAGCCAACCTCAGAACTGTTGTTTAGTGACTGTGGTGGAGACCTTTCTCCACCAAAGTGATCTGTGCAGGTCGTTGTTTGCACTCTTGATTGTTTCTAGATAACACCACCAAAAACGATGGTTTCATCCAGCTATCTATTTAGTGGAAGCCAAGAGGAGTTTGAAAAAGTGAATATATGTAAGAATATATAGGAAGTTTTAGCATCTTTAATGGAACTGTGGGATGCATGACTTTTTCTCTCTGCTAGGACACCACCTGCGACAGTGACTTCAAACCGCCTGGCTCCATCGGGCGTCAGTTGGGCCGACAAAGTGAAAGCCAACCATACAGCGACAGCTCCCAATTCAGAGATGGCAACGACACAAGCGTGCGTGCCAACTCCAGTTCAGAAGTCTTCGCGGAGAAATGGCAAGTGCTTAAATGACCTGATTTTGACAAACTATTAGCTTAAAAGTGGATTGCACAAGAAGATAACGGTTGCGTTTCCTGTTTTGTGCTGATTAATGCAACGAGAATAGGTTGCAACAAGGCTCGAGCTTGTGATCCTGCCCTTGGTCAGTTGGAGCTTACATTATCCAGTATTTTGTGCTAGCCTGTTCCATGTGTTCACCCTTTGAATGAGTGGGGAAGCTTTGGAGTTTCCTTCCTGACCACTGGCTATGCAGGCTGAGGCTGATGAGAGAGCAGTGATATCTACCCTATCCTAGGGTTTCTTTGGCAAGATTTATTCTCTGCTTTCCATGAAGGCTGAGAGAATGTGACTTGCCTAAAGTCACCCACTGTGTTTCCATGGCTGCGTGGGGATTCAAACTCTGTTCTCCCAGAATCCTACTGCAGTGCTACACCACACTGGCCACCAAACTCTGCATTAAAATCTAAACCATGATTTATTTTAATAAGTCAAAAAGATCTAACTTAGTTATGTCACCTTACTTTTTAGAAGGGGGTACCTCCCTGACCTCCACCCTTTTTCTGCAGTCAGAGTCTTGTAGCACCTTTTAAAAGTCTAACAGATTTATAGTGGCATAAACTCTGCTCCACAGAAGATTGTATACCACAATAAATCCTTTAATTTTAAAGGTTAACACCAGGCTCGTGGCTGTGTTTTCCTTTCGACTGTGACGACTGGTCACCTGACTTTATAAACAAGGATAAATTGGAAGGCAGTCAAATTTTGGTAATAAGGATAAAGAGAAAGCCATTTTCTTCTTTTTAAAATTGTTTCAAGAAAAGCCTCTCAGGCTTTTTATATATCATCATGGACAGCAGAGATCACTGTTGACTCCCCTCTCCAAAGAAGCTCTAAAGGTGTTGAGTTTCACAGGTTTGGAAGTGTACAAGTGGCCCCACAAGAGCAGAAAAAGATGATGTGTAGACTGGGTGTCTGCAGAGACTGGCAGTAAAAAGAACTACGTTAAAAGCGATAATGGATAGCTTGTTCTTTGAATACAGGTGCCTTAGCCTGATGTACTTTCTTTTCCTTGAAAAGTCCTTCTGGTTAGGGGGTTTTGTATCCAAGGGCTGAAGTTTAGAATCTCTCTTCTGAAAAGAGATTATCAATGCAATCCAGTTTTCTATCCCGCCTTTCTCCTGGGAGAAGACCTCTATCTACGGAGAAGTAAACCTCAGTGATTTCAATGGGACTTAATCCCAGTTAAGGAAATATAGTATTGTAACCAGATTTCTTACTCGGTTTATTTTAGCAACCTTAGAACCCACTTATCTCTACTCAACAATCCTGCTAATATTGTCATGACTCCCTGAAATTGAGTGCATGACTAGTAGGGGTTAGTATTACCTTCCACCACTACCCCAACCCTCTCTTGCTGAGAAAAAAAAAAATCCAACCCCAAAATATAGTCTCATGCTCCCAGAGGCCTCAGGGAGATGTGAGTCTCCATTTTAATACAGTCTCCCCCTCCATGCGCATACTTAGCAGCTGAAGTATGCTTTTTTTTTTTTACCAAAATTGGAAATGATTTGTGGGTTTGATTTTGGAAAAATGGTGTGTATGTGTGTGCATGCAGATTTTGGGGGAAACCAGGGCTTGGTGGAAAAATAGGGTGTCTAGAGCCGTTGGATCCTCTGTGCTGTCCATCTCTGATCTGGTGCCTTTTCAGACTGTACAAATATAGCTCATGACATTTTCACTGCCATGGTCCTCTTCTATGGAATTCTGGGATTTCAAGTGTAGGGAAGGACACTTTGACTTCTCAACCAGAGGTCATTAAACTACAGACCCCTGGATTCCATGGGATTCAGCCATGGCAGTTAAAGTGGAATCATAGTGCTATATCTGAGTAGTGTGAAAGTGCCGCTAGAGACCGATTAGGTTGCTAGCATTTGTTGGTCAATATTTTTTCTGATTTCTTTTTGATGTAGAGTGCTTCATTTGGCTGCATGTGTATGCGAATGAATAGGATGCTGTCATTGAGTGTAGGCAGGAAGCAAATTACAGGAACACTACCCCAGCTATCACCAGGCTAATTTATTCCTCCAGTTCTCAGAGGAGGATTTATTGCATTGTAAAGATACGTAATCCCTGCTGGAAGCTAGATGCCTTTCTCCTTCTCTTTGATTTCTTTCTTTCTTTTTGCTACGTCTCCTCTATATTTATGCCTTTTTTTTACTTTGCTGTTTTCTCAGCAGCTAGGCTGGGGCCTGGGACTACACTATTTCTTTCTAGCCCCTTGTACTCCTGTTTTATTGCATTATGTTATTCTTTCTTTCTAGGCTCTCTTCTGACCAAAAAGTCCTCCCTAAGCAACACTGGGCACATTTAGTAACTTTTTGGAATATAATTCCCAGAATCCCCCAGCCAATGGGATCCTATGACTTTTCCAAGCTCGAGAAATTATGTTCTTGATGTTCCCATCCCCTAACTTTGGAAAAACAGATTTAATGAAATAAAACTGTGGTTGTAGCAGACTTCTACTTAACATAGGCGCTGCACGTTCATTATTTAATGAGGGGAAGGTAGCTTGGCAGGCAGGACCACGCTCAGTATGGAGGAAGGGGTGGGGCTTCCCGCCAGGCTACTGAGCTCTGGAACATTCTGGCATGGTCTCTGCACCAATTACAAATAAGCAACCTGTTCTTCCTGTGTGTGTGTGTGTGTGTGTGTGTAGATATATGAGAAGCTGTTCTTTCTGTCCTCTGGCACCACATTTTCTGTTAAAGAAGTAGTCAGGAACACATCTACTTATCTACTTTGTTAACTGGAGTATACCTAGTTCATTTTTAAACTGTCTTATTGTTTGTAGCCTGTTTAACCTGTTGCAATGCTATTGCAAGTTACCCAGAGATTTCTTGATGTAGGACGAGGTATAAACATTTTAAAAAAATAAAATGAATCTACTCCAAAACTAAATCAAGAGAGCTTACTCTTGATGCAAGTGGATATCAGGTGCAGCACTGGAGCTCATGCAGGTTTGGAACAATTGCACTACCTCCAGATCTGTCTAGCCTGGGCTGAAGCAGGAGAACAAATCCAGATGAGTTAACCCTAGCTGTACTCCAGACCCACTAGTGAAATATCCTCACTGATTGCATGGAGCCCTGTGCCAGGGGAAGTTAGGACTAACTCACAGTAGAATATATTATATGTAATGAATCACTTTTAAATGTTTAGTAAAAAGCACCGACACTTTAACCGTGCAGCATTGTGTCTTTGTCTCATTACTGTTGTTAATAAGGTTACAGGACAGTTCTTCCAGATGGACTAACTTTAAAGGCATGAAGCTTAAGTGACTTTGGGGTGGGGGAAGGGAACAGAAAGGCTTACAAGAACAGATGGTTTGTCACTTCCATGTAATACAAGAGGAAGCGGAGAGTGGGAAGCTCGGATGTGACTAGAGAATTGTCAGGATAGCCCCATGAATTATTCATTGACAGAACTGGGCAAGTAACCAAATCCAGCTTGTGATATAGCCTGTATGGGACTGTCCATAAAGTGTGCAGTGCTTTTAAAAATGAAGCAACTGCTCTCAGCCCTGGCTGGCATAGCCAAGTGGTCAGGGATGATGCTGTACAGCAGCCAAAAAATGGGAGCAGAGAGCCAAAGCTTGAGCCCTGAAGAGGCTAGGAACAAGATGGATGAGAGATGATGGGGCTGTCAGGTTTTAGCATGCTCTCTGGCCAAGCCTGTCCTAGCTTCAGTGAACCCTCATCATTTTGCTCAGCAGTGATAAAAATTGTGACATTGTGGGAAATTTAAATGACATGTCCCACACCTAGCTACCCGGTGCTACAGAGCATGGGTGAAAAGAGGAGCCCAGGGTAGATGTCAGAGGTGGGCTCTGAAGCCCCAATAGTGGCTGTCAAGCCTAGTTGAGAGAATCAAGAAACCAGTCCAGGGAGAAGAGCTCCAAAGATTCAAGAATGTCCTGAAGGAGGTTCTTGAGGGAAGTTCTGCATCTGTTAGGCATCAGAAAATCTTGCCTATTCCACTGTCTTTTAAGTCTGTAGAACCAGTCAACCTAAAGAAGCATTTGGGCATCTCAGCACTGTCTGTCCATCTCCAGAGTCCATTTTCTTCTTTATCCTTGCTTGTTCCAGAGTGGTGTAGTGGTTTGAGTGTTTGGAGCCTGGGATTTGAATCCCCAGATGGCCATGGAAACCCACTGGTTGACCTTGGGCAAGTCACATTCTCTCAACCTCAGAGGGAGGCAAAGGCAGTCTGAACAAATCTTACCAAGAAGACCCATAAGTCAGGGTTTCCCCTAGGGTTACCATAAGTCAGAAACCCCTTGAAGGCACACGACAACGACAACAACAATTCCAAGTTGAAACCTGCAAGGATATTTGCCTGTCAGGACCACAGATAGCTCACTGTTGGATTGGATTGAAAACAAGGCCAAATATCAAGCTTGCTCACAGACTTGAAGTGTTGCTTCAACACCAATCTGGAGTTAGCTGAGAACCTTTGAAGTAAGGCATCTGTGAAGCCCTGCCCCTTTGAGGTACCCTGCTTAGCACTCAAAGAAGCACACTCTATTGTACATCTTCCTGCTCTTGTAACGTCTGTGTTTGGCATGATAATGGAGGAAGGTCCTCTGGAGCTGTAGATCAGTTGAGCCATGATGATTCCTCATGTTTGTTAGCATTCAAATTGCAGGGGTCCTGGGAGTCTCTATCCCCTCTTTTTCTGACATATCCTGAACTTTGCTAAGTCTATGGTAACTTGAAACACTGCCATTGTTGTTTACATAGCCAGACCAAGGCTAGCCAAAGCCAATTAGCTAAGGTGGTTGACTCCTTTTGCCAAATGAATGTGCTCATGAGGGTCTTAGGTTATGTGAGCAGTCTCCTTGATTTGCTCTATTGTGGTAAGCAATCCTAAACTATTCATGACTGCATGATTGGGTTCTTTTTTCCTGTAATATTGTTGCATGTTTTTGTGTGTAAATACGTTTGTGTTGAATCTCTCTACTTGATTTACCTTGTAACAACGCAATGTAGAGCGAAGGGATGCGGAAGGATGGGAAACAGTCCAACGTGGGAGGCCAGTGAGATCTAAATCTTTTCCTTTGGCCGCAAAAGCAACCTCACCTGCAGAACTATCACGGATAAAGAATGACAGTGACAAAGAAAATGTAGTTCTTCGTCCGTCAGAGAATAAGCAGAAGGGTTTGTTAACTGAAGACAGTATATCTACAACTACAGAACCTATCTGGAAAGATTCGTCTAATCAATGTGAGCACCCTCTTGCTGAAAGAACTCAGGTAAGCATGATTTAGGATCTCCACCCCATATCTTTACACTGTGTGGAACATAAAGTTTTGGGAAGCATGCTTCAAGTGAACTGTTTGAGTTATTTTTGCAATCCATTTTGAAACAGCTAAAGAAGAGCACTGCTAGATCAGACCAAGCAAAATTCTTCGGAAGAATGCCATGGCAGAAGTGCTTTGTTAGCTGTGGATCCAGATAATCTCATGCAATCATAAAAATAAGCTTCTTTGTTTAATAAAATGTGCAACTCATATGACCCTCTTCCTTTGCATGTATGTGGTAAGCAATCACTTGCAGACCTTGGAAAAATTACCTTTTTGGACTACAGCTCCCAGAAGCCTTCAGCCAGCATAGATGTAGCTACCAGGACTTTGAACTGAGCAAGGAAGCATACTGGAAGCTAGCACAGCTGGTCTGAAACAGATCCTTGCTTGCCTTTTTATTTTATTTCTGGGTGGGATTTTTCCCTCCTCCTGCTCCTTCTTCTTTTTGGACAACTGAAAGATAAATTTAATTTTCTTCTGTTGAAGTTCTGCTCTTTTTAAATGCTTTTTTCATTGAATTGGGAGCTGAAAGCTGCCTTTTTATGAGCTTTCCTTTCAGGTACAGTACAGCTAAGTAGTGCTGTCTTCATTCTGATTCATGATATTGTTCATGTTTTATTAGGTGTTAATTTTCCTAACTGAGTTTATATTTCAGAAGGATGTTAAAAGCACTCTAAGAAAAGTTTGTGTTAAGTGAGGCACATTATCTCGTTGGTACATCATATATAACTTCCTTCATCTCTCAGTGAGCCGATGGAAGCAAGGAGCATTGGAAGTCAGCAGATGTTACAGTTAGTTCCAAAGCAGGGAAAGAACAGACAAGTCCAAGTTGTCTAAGATGTTTTAGTTGCTTACCAAAGTTGCAGCATAATGACAATGGTTTTAAAATCATTTTTAGTCACTTTAGAACTACCTGGGCGAAAGTTTTTCAAGATGCCACATTCTTATAGTCCTAAGCTCTTAAAACAAAAAAGTAATGAGGGTGATACCCTTTTTAGAACACCACCTCCAGTTACAACTTTGAATTACTTTATAAACACTATTATAAGTTAATTGGAACAAATTCTAAAAAAGTAATTTCCCAAACTCTACTCCTTTGGTCACAATCTCTGTGCAATAATCTGAACTTGACTAAATGCAGAGGTGCAACTAAACTTTGGATGCATGCCACCTTTCCCTGCTCTGCTCTTGTGTTATCATAGTTCACGAGCCGTGTCCTGGAGGACGTCAAGATTTCTGAGAATAATGGTTTGGTGGATGGTTCTCTGCAAGCCCCTTCCGACGTGCCAGTCGTCCTCATAGATGCTGAGCGTACTTCCAAAGATCCACAGGTGGAAGACGCAGCCTCTGTTGTTTCCAGGAGTGATGACGGGAGTCAAGGAGACAGAAACAGGATTGAAAGTGAAATGGACCCAGCAGATATTTCAAATGTGAGCAGATTTAAATCTGTAAATAGTTAACACATTCAGCTGTAACAGCAGTAGTCAAGTATGAGGGGACATCGTTCAGTGGTAAGCAAATGCTTCGCGTGTAGAATATCCCAGGCTGAAACTTCTAGTATGTCCAGGGATACAGCAGAATAACATTCAATTTATATTTTGTTGTTTTCTATCTCACAATAATTCCCAATATATACATGCCTGCCAGTTAAGTGTAACTGTCTCTTACTTCCAAGTGTCGTTTTTACCAAGCCCACATAAAGAATCACGTATATATTTAATCACAATGGGAATTAAATACTATAAGGTTACTACTGTGGGGAGGGGGATAATTCACATATCACTGCAGTATTTTTGCATTTCGAGTCTCACTTCTGAATATGGGTTTGCATTTCTAGTCCATGGCAGAAGTTCTGGCTAAAAAGGAGGAGTTGGCTGACCGCCTGGAAAAGGCTAATGAAGAGGCCATTGCTAGTGCCATCGCAGAAGAGGAACAACTGACCAGAGAGATTGAAGCTGAGGAAAATAATGACATAAACATTGAAACGGACAATGACAGTGACTTCTCTGTGAGTTTTGCTTCTTTTCAAATGAATGCAGAGTGAAGCAATATGTTTTCAAGAGGCCCTTTCACACTACACAATTGTAGTACTGTTAGATCTGTTTATTATATCTGTTGTGAAATCCCCTCACAGTTTATCTATACTTGTATGCACTTGTATACTTCTTGATGTTGCAAAATACCCTTGCTGATACTTGATTTTGAAAGAACAAAATGAGACATCAGAAAGGAGATACATGGCACATTCAATATATCTTTGCATGTGTAACATAGTTAAATTGTTCCTGTCATTGTTCTTCTTTGCATGAAAAGTTTATCTTTCTCTTTTTTTCTGGCAAAATTTTAGGCTAGCATGGGCAGTGGAAGTATTTCTTTCTGTGGCATTTCTATGGACTGGAATGATGTCCTGGCTGACTATGAAGGTAAACTTTCTTTTATAGGAATATAAACTTAATAGCATTAGATTCTGCATCTTAAGAGAAGCTCTATTACTTCCTTCCTGTTCACAATTAAACTGAGAGATTGGTTCTTATCCCTCAGTGCTGGTCGATTATGCAAATACTGCCAACCATGTAGGTTACTAAATTTTTGCCTCAGAAATGACCTTCATTTCCTTTGCAGCTCGTGAATCATGGCGTCAAAATAACTCTTGGGGTGACATTGTTGAAGAAGAACCTGCTCGACCTCCAGGCCATGGAATACACATGCATGAGAAACTTTCCTCACCATCTCGCAAGAGGTCTTCCTTTTTTAAGCATTTGGTTAGAATAATCACAACACAATCAGATTCTGTAATTAAGCAATATGTTGATTCGTCAAATATAAGGGAACTGTCCTATTCCAGGCCAAAAGATTTGTGTAGTGTGATATTGTCTACAGTATCAGTTCTGATACTCTGAATAGTTGGACCCCTTAGCCAATATGTCTTTCCCATTCTCTCCTTCTACCTGGAGATTTTTCTTTGTTATTGTGTCATCTGTATACATCCCTAGATATACCAAAGATTGAATTTGGGACCATCCAAATGCAAAAACAGTGCTTTTGCACTAAGCTATGATCCCTATATGGCCCTGAAACCTCCTCCTGGAACCCAAAACCCCATTTTTAAAAAATAGCGCTATTTTCAGATGCTGTTGCCCAAAATCCACATAATATTTCATACACTTAATAATGGTTCTTTTGACCTCTTCCCACTTCAGCTTCAAACCTTCTCATGAGGGTTGGAAGAATGGTTCAACAAGGAGGTTAGCATATCCTGAAATTAGTTAAGTGTTAAAACTTTGTAAGTGAGAGATCAGTTGATTTTCCGCTGGTTTAAAATTGGTGTCGGTTCAATCCCTTAGAGAGTTATGGGTAGCTACAATTTGCAGATGGCCACACACATTTGTTTTGGGTCACAGTCTTATTGTGCTTCTTCATTGTTTATTTCAAAAGGACAATTGCAGAATCCAAAAAGAAACATGAAGAAAAACAGATGAAGGCTCAACAGCTGAGAGAAAAATTACGAGAGGAGAAAACTCTGAAGCTTCAAAAATTAATGGAACGGGTAAGGTTACCATACTTTACTTTTTGTAAATGCTCTTGAAACAGAATTGTTTTTTTGTTGCATTGTGTTAAGCCACTGGATTTCATTCTTCTCTTTGTAACCTAATATGTTCAGAAGAATATGTTCTCCAGGTGCATTTATTTTGGAAACCAGAGGGCTGGGCATGGTGTTCCATGACAGCATCAGGACTTTTCCCGTCCTTCTCATTGCAATCTCTCATGCATCCCAAAAAGATTCTCCTTGAGAACAGAGAACCTTCCAGAATCAAATGGGCTGCAATTCAGGCCTGCAGGATCCAGCAGTGTTGGAACAGGAATTGGTGGCCACTGCTCCTGGAAACATTAAAGTGTATTATGAACCCAAGAAGATCTGTGCTGCATCAAACCAAAGGCCCATTTTGTTCAGTCTGTTAGTCAGTCTACTCCCCATGGGAAGCCCATTAGTAGAAGATGACTAGAACTGTTCCCTCCATAGTTGATGCATAGATACATACTCCCTATGATACTAGAGGTGACTTATAGACTTTTTTATTGTTGTTGTTGTGTGTCTTCAGGTCATTTCCAACTTATGGTGACCCTAAGGTGAACCTATCATGAGGTTTTCTGGGGCTGAGAGTGTGTGATGTGCTAAGGTCACCCAGCGGGTTTCCATGGCCGAGCGAGAAATTGAATCCTGATCTCCAGCGTTGTAGTCCAGTGCTCACCGTGCTGACTCTCTTATAGCCATGTTGACCATGGCCTTTATCCTCTGTGAATTTATCTAATCTCTCCTTAAAGCCATCCAAGTTGTCAGCCACACAAAACTCTTTTGGCAATCAGTTCCACAGTTTAACTGTGTGCTTCTCACAAACAGTCTGGCCATCATACCTGGTAATTTTAAATCTGTGAGACGTGTGTATATACAGGCAAGAATTCGGTGACCTTCAGTATGGACTGAGCTGTCCATATACCTTGGTCTACAATTTCTGCCATGCCCAGGCAGGATTGCCATCAGTGGTTCAGACTGAGGATGGTGCTGGTTTTAGTTCAAGACATTTAGAGGGTGTTGTTTTAAAGAAGGTTGGTTTAAACGATTGCTTCAACTCATCCAATTAGGGAGTGTTTATACTTCTAAATAATAGCTCCATCCTATTTTACTTTCCCAAGCTTATTTAAGGAAACTAAGGCTGTAAATTACCCAGATATTTTAGTACTGACATTCTTTTAAATTATACTTCGCTGATCTTTACTTAGTGTATGCATATCCTTCTTCAAGCAAGGGAAAGAGGCTGGTAAATATTACCTGAGGTTCCAGAGTTCAGTCAGATCTCTTATATTAAGTGATGTGAACGCTTTTGTCATGTTGTGTATTGCGTTACATTAGACCTTTAAAAATGTTGACATGCATTAAACTTGGAATGATTGCCAATTCATGAAATATGATGAGATTTATGACATCTTTCCCTAATTCCATTTTCCACGTGGCAGGTGCTTTGAATACAGAAGTTGATTGAAACGCTTCAGAAGATCTTCATTTTTTAATTTAGAGTTAGACTAACATTGCTCCAGCATTACTCCGAGCAGCATTTTTAATGACATTTTAAATGGTTCCATTTATTGGATTATTGGCAGAAAAACGCTGGGTGGGGGAGATGTACCGAAGCATTTAACACTATATTATGCAAGTAGAGCTATTAATGTTGAAAAATTCAGAGTTTGTTGCTGATTTATTTGCCTTTCTGATGTTATGTGCCTGTTTTCATGTAGGAAAAAGATGTACGGAAATGGAAGGAAGAACTGCTGGATCAGAGGCGGAGGATGATGGAGGAAAAATTACTGCACGCTGAATTTAAGCGTGAAGTGCAGTTGCAAGCAATTGTGAAAAAAGCACAAGAAGAAGAAGCTAAGGTGGGCCACGTAGATTAGAAGCAATACTGTATTTTGTGAGTGAGCTCCGTTCTTTTCAGTGGCATTTACAGGAGAAACTTGGTGCTGTTTGTGTGGAGGGAGTCTGCAGCTATTGTTAATCATAACTTTTTGTTGTTTAGGATCAGTAAGAGAATGGCATAAAACTTAAAAAATTCTCCTGACAATCACTCTTAGTATTGACCTGGAAAGGTAATATCACTCGAAGAAGTTACTGGTTCTGCCAACAAAGGAGAATTATCTGACTTTGGAGTTGGAAGGGTCTGCAAAGGTCATATAATTGCAGCACTCCTTATAGATCCCTGTCTTTCTGTTTCAAGAACCTCCAGAAAAGCAGAGTCTATGATCTCCTGAGAGTGTCTATTGTGCTATTGAACAGTTCTTACAGTAAAGAAGTTCCTAGATTCCTAGCTGGAATCTCTTTTCTTGTAATTTGAATCCATTCGTTCTTGTTCTAGTCTCTGGAACATCAGAAAACAACTTGCTCCATCTTTTATCTGACTTCCCTTCAGATATTTAAAGTTGGCTGTCATGTCACCTCTCAGTCTTCTCCATGCTAAACGTACCCAGCTCTCTTTGTTGTTCCTTGTAAGGCTCGGTTTCCATACATTTGGACATCTTGATTGCCCTTTTCTAGACACATTCCAGCTTGTTGATACCCTCCTTGAACTGTGGTGCCCAGAACTGGGTACAGCATTCCAGGTGGGGATTGATCAGAGCGGAAGAGAGTGGTACTAAAGTAGCCTTATTCCAACTCTTTACATTCCTTTTGAAGAGTAACTCTGTCCCAACTCTTGTTGTCATCAAAAGTTGAGGCAGGGGAAAGTTCTTTACAATTAACTACGTTGTGGTCTGTTGATTGTAGGTAGCAATGATACCTGTAACTGATGCCTTCCAAGATCTGGGAAGGACCTTTTTGATCCCACACAACATTTGCCATAGGTGGTTGTTGGGTAACTATAATTAGAGGGTTCTCCCTGGTCTTTCTTTGGGGTATGTGGAAGTGCCTTCTGTGCTGCATCAGATTCATTTCTCCAAATCTCAGTGAGTCTAGAAATGTAATTTTCTTTGCTCTGATGAGGTTGTAGTGATTTGTGTGTGTGATTTTGGGCTTGATCACAGATCAACAGTGAAAGTTGAATCCTGAAGGGGAAAGCACTCTACACAGTCTTTAATGAGGGCTTCCTTCCATTGCTGAAGGTCCTAAGAACAGCGCAGTTGGCTTAATCCATTAGTGTAACGGATGCTTCTGTCACTCCATTTAGAACAGCTCTCTAATTTGGTTTACCTTTGTCGCTGTTCGGTTACACCCATGCGACTCCTGTAATTATATTAATGTAACATTATTCCTAACTAAACAGATGTGTTAAAGTGTTGCATATGTTCAGCTGTGTAAGATCAGTTGTCCCTTTGGTCTTTGAAGATCAAGATTAATTGTGTCAAAAGTACTAGCTGATGTGAAGTAGAGGAAGAAGACAGTGACTTCCGTGGCCGCCTGCCTTTGTCTCTTAAATTCCCATTGCTGACTGCTTACTGAGCCGCAAAATCCATTCTGTTAATGTGTTTCACTCAGTAAACAAAGCAGAAAATCTGTTTTTTTATCCCCCCCCCATCTAGTATGTCTATATATTTGGGCTTGGGGAGAGTGCTACAGATGTAGTAGAATAGGTGCCGTTTTGCTATAAAAGATTTTTTGATGTTCGGTGCCAGTAGTTTTCATGTTTTTGTAAAAAAATGTGCAGCTCTTTTTACCTGAAGAGCTTCTTCTCTTCATTTATACACAAAATGGTTTGTATGATTTCTTTTGAATGGTTGTCGTTGATGGCTGGCTTTAGGGTTTGGCTGTGCTGTGTACTTGCCAAGGCCGACACACTCATGGGTTGCACTGATACTGAAGCACACTGGAGTATCTACCCACATATTCTGACAGAACACTATGGCTGTGGAAAGCAAAATTCTTTTTTTTTAAAAAGTGGGATGGAAGACCAGCGTTTGGAAATGACATATAAATAATGAGTTATTATATGGCTGTAATTTAACAGGGATAACTCTACTCCTTTTTGCAGTGGAGCAGAACCTTTTTAGTTGCTTTTCCAGTTTTTGAGAGGTATTACTAAAGAGCAGAGAGGGAATAGCCTCTGGTTTAAGTGCTGCTTCCTGTTCTGTTGTGAGAAACAGTATTGTGGGTGGCTGTGGGTTCTGCGAATTGAGGGTTTTTTTAACTGATCCTTTAAGGTAACTATTTCTGTTACTTTCAAGAAACAGAAGCAAAGTGTTACTCTTCAAAATTACAGCTATAATGTGACCCAGCTATTTTGAGGACTGAAAATTGGCTAATTATTTTTAAAAGTAGCTTTCCAGGCTCTGTGGGCAGGGCAGAGAAGGAATATGTTTATGCCATATCTTCAGCCCATGATCAAACCATGCAGTGGAGTTTAATACCAGCTTCAGATACAGCACAAGAAATGTCCCTCCCTTTCACTTGTGGTGTGTATGCGTGTGTTTGTGGAGCAATGACACATCACCATCACTAGATTGATGTTGGAGGTGGCCATAAGGCCTTTGTAATGTAGAACTATGCTGAAGAAAAGGTCTGCTTAGACAGAGAAAATCTTCTAGAGATTTCAGATTATATCAAACATGTACAAGGCATTTTGACATGTGTCCTAAACATCTTGACATGTTCTGCTCATAAAGGATACCAGTTTGAGATAAAAAAAAAGAAGTGTGCTGTGCATAGTTTGAAATAATGCTTGTTCATTTTTGATGAGTTTATATGACTGTCATAACCCTTTGTTGCTCAACTATTGCATGTATTGTGTGTGTGTGTGTGTGTGTGTGTGTATATAAGGTTGGTGTAACTGCCTGGTAGGTGAGCATGCATGCCAGATTTTACTTGGTGCCGCATCTGTATTTAAACTGCAGCATTCAATCTATATTAGTAGATTAGTTGTCATCATCATTTCCATTCATGAACTTTAAAGGACTCCTTTTCCCCTTTGGTGTCCATTCTGCACACATCAACCTGACACACAAGAAATGGTGGGACTTAGCATGCCATCACAGCATAGCATCCCCAGTAAATAAACCCCACACAAGGTGTGTGTGTGTGTGCGTGTGTGTGTGTGTAACAGCTCAGACACTGAGCACATGGAGAAATACAGCATTCACCTGTATTTCTCTGGCCTCAGGACACATCCAGTTAGCTCACAAGTGGGAACTTTGGTAACGGGAAACTAGATGGAAAGGGTACCTGCCAAAAATAAAAAGAGTGCTTGGCACAGAACAGTGTGGCCTTACAACACTGATGAAATCTTGAGCATGTTGCTAGCGTATCTGTACCTTGAACCCCAACAGATGCTTCCCCTCCACTCCTGCCTTGGGGGCTCCAGGTAGACATACTTAACACCAAGCTCCACTCCACACTATTCCACCAAACATGAGCCAGCTCAGATAACTTACTCCTAAGGAAACAGCAGCATTTCTGATACTTGTATTGCTGATCGGAAGGTCTTGCGAGTAATTTAATTAAGCTTTTGTTGTGTCTCGCCAAATTAGTCACATAGCCCAATCATTCTCTTCAGCTGTTCCCAGAGTTGGAGGCTTTCCCAGTCTATGCACCAGATCTGTGCCCAGAGTTAAAAATATCACCACTGGCTGCTGACTCATCAGCTGAGACTTCTGGACTTCAGAGCGAGAGCAATTAGTCAGCTGGAGGGGAAATATTTACATGGAAACATTTACTTCTTTTGAGCCACTTGTGTTAGTTTTGATCTGGAACAAGTGAATTTTTGCAGCATTTATTTTATTTCTTTGCCTCAGGCTTTTGCTTGTGTAGAATTGACAGGGCTGTTGCAAATCTGTACCAGAAACTGAACTGCTTATGTAGACTGCAGAGCACTGAAGTGCTGATGCAGTTCCATACAGTTTGGTTGGGTTGATACTTATATTATTGTAGTTGGTTTGGGGGAGCCTGTCACACTGATTGGCTGAACTGATATGATAGGTGAGGAATGTTCACGAATAGTTAAATTGCTTCATGAATGAAACCGCCAGATTGTTTGCAACCCATTCCTCTGTGAGAGAAGGAGAGAAGTTGTCTAAAGGAGAAGGAGAGAAGGGGAGAAGTTGTCTGTCCAAGATTAAACATCCAAAAGATGAGAATAGCCTTTTGGGCAATATTAACACCCTCAAAAACTGCACCCCAACTTTTAGTTGAATTCTTGGTTAAGTAAAGATTGCTCCTCAGCCTTAAATGGAAGTTTGGGCAAATATGTGGCAAAATTATTCTACATGTCCATCAGGGGGCATTTTTAAACTGGGGAGAAAACTCACTTAGGAAAAAAAATCCAAGAACGATAGCCTTCCTAGGTACTGTTGATATTATTATTTCCCATCAACTTCACCTTATGGCACCCAGTGTTATGTCCCTGTCCCAGAACCCAGACAGGATCCTTCCCAAAAACCACAACACAGAGCTATGAACAGGCCAATATATACTGCCACCAGTGTAGGTGAAAAAGGGAGAGCCCATGAGATGCCAAGCGTTTATATAGTAAGGAAGCATCAATTAGGCAAACAGCTGGGGAAGGCTGTCAGCCGATATAAAAAGGGAAAGGAATGGGAAGAAGCCCTTGCAGACAACTGATCTTATTACTGGAAGCAGCACATCTCACTCTCAGATTCCTTGCTCATGTCCCTGGAAACCTTGACCCTCACCTTGTGTGTGGACTATTCCACTGGACTGTTGCTCTGAATTTACTACAGACTCGGACTGCAAAAACAATGGCCGATAACTGGCTAACAAACTGTTACAAACTTTGTTCATGGCTGCTGATAAAAGATTCTAATTTTTCTATTGCAGCTATTTGCAGCGTTATCATCTTTTCCAGCGAGTCATATAATCTTACAGTACATCCAAAGGGTGAAACATTCAATTTAGTCATCTTGGCCTCTAGTGAGAATTTGGGTTTGATTTGCTCTAAGACCATTTGTTGCTTAGGAGTTCATGGCATCCATGGAATTCTTCTCCACCAGCAGGTCCTTCTACATCTGCAGAGGACAATGCTGTCTTCCAACCCGTGGCCCTCTTGCCCACTGTCGCTTTAGGACTGGTTTGGGAAGAAGCATAAGGAGATGGGGAAGCTAAGGGGCAGAGACCCCTGTGGAAGGCTGCAGAGTGGTTAATTGATTGAAAAGGTCTGGCATGAAGCAAGGGAAGCTTCAGGAAGGCCAAGTTTGAACAAATAAGCCAATTATTTGGCTTCAGGCACCTAGATCAGGGATGTCACAAATGTTTGTGGCACTTTGCATATTGTATCAACCTAATATTTAAAGATCTCTTATGGTTTGTATTCAAACTTTGGTTTTATTGCAGGTGAATGAAATTGCCTTTATAAATACTTTAGAAGCCCAGAACAAGCGTCATGATGTTTTATCCAAACTAAAAGAATATGAACAGAGGCTGAATGAATTGCAGGAGGAGCGCCAGCGAAGGCAGGAGGAGAAGCAAGCCCGTGACGAAGCCGTTCAGGTATTGCTTCCTTTTACAAATGCAACAAATTGTTACAGCCTTTGGCACAAAGACTGTTTCTGGAAGTTTGATTTACTTTACTACTGTGCTGTCTGGAAACAATATAAAGTTTGTTTTATAAAAAATATTCAGAATGACTGTTTTTGGTCTCACAGGCAAGGAGTAGGCTAGAGGGAAATTCAGAAGTAGTCCATGGTCACTTACAGGGTTTCAGGGTGCACAGTAGGCGAGGAACAAGCAAGAAGTGTAGTTGAGACAGATGAAGATCGTACACAAGTTTTCCAATAAAGAGTTGGTAGGTCAGGGTGAGGTCTTCAGAGCTGCTAAAGAGATTGTTCTAGTTGTCTCCCTGGTCTGAGCATTCTACACAAGAGCAGCCAGAGCCTCACCAAACTCTTGGAGGCAGTGTACTAAGGCTTCTAGAAGAGGTCTTCATTGCTACAAGACCCCTGCACATGCGTCTTTTATTTATAGAAGGTCCTCTCTTACAACTAGTTACTCCTTCTAAGCATGAAGACTCTGGCCTGCTTCTTGAATTGCCAGCTCTCTTGACTGTAGCTCAGGCTGTGACTGTGGAAAGTTCTCTTCTTCTGTAGGGTGTAGATCTTCAGCGGTCTCTTCTGAGGGCCCAATATCCCCCGAAGACCCTTGGGCAGTTGCTGCAGGCCAGTGGTTTATCAGGGCTCTTTAGCCATTCTTTCAGCAGGGACATGATAGTACATAATTTCGCACTTAGGAACATTGGACCTCTATTGCTTTTTTATTGCCCACTCACATGTAATTTCCAAGTACAGGTGCATAGGATTCATTATTGTGTGTGTATTGTGTGTGTATTGAAGCCTTTGTCCATTGAAACTGTGGTCAGTTAAAAGTGACTTGTGTCAGTGTCTTTGAGGTCTGTGTATCTGTGTGCTTCAAAATGAAATGTCTGCACTATAGGAACGTAAAAGAGCTCTGGAAGCAGAACGGCAAGCCCGGGTCGAAGAGTTGCTAATGAAGAGGAAAGAGCAAGAAGCTCGAATCGAACAGCAGCGGCAGGAGAAGGAAAGAGCCCGGGAAGACGCAGCTCGTGAAAGGGCTAGGTAGCCATCTTTCTTCTCTTCCATTTTGTTGTCTTAGCGTTTTTCCAGGATGGAAAGGATGGATGCACTTGATGGTTTTTTTTTTTTTCAGTGTTGTTTTTGCTTTGTTTACAGTGAATGCTGGCACAGAAGGTGCCGACAGGTTAGACGATTGTTAAACCCTGAAGTGGGCAGGCCTTTCTTAAGCAGCCATGGGCAGCCATTTGGGCACACAAAGAGGCTCTGTAACTTGGGAGTGTTAGCATCTCCACCCCCCGTGGGTGATGGTTCAGCATGGCTGTGGTTGACCATTTCCAGACTCTGCCCATTGTAGTTGACTGGCTGACTGATGCTACTGCACTGCTTTCTGTTTTGACCAACAGTTTGGAATTTAGTCAGTAAAAACCACAACTGCTTCCATGCACACCTGTTCCCACAGTGGTCACAATTCATTCCATTTTGTTTGCATATCCTTACAATTTTGGCATGAAAGTGTTCTTTGGATCCCCCCCTTAATCTCAAATGTGTTTAATTTTATTTGGGTAGAGATCGAGAAGAGAGACTAGCAGCTTTGACGGCAGCTCAACAGGAGGCCATGGAAGAGTTGCAGAAAAAGATCCAGTTAAAGGTATACTCTGGAAGTACATTTCTGGTGAAGGAAATATTGGCTTTCTTCAGTATTTATTAAGTATATTGGGGCTCTCCAGATTGCAAGCTGAAAGCAGTTGAACAGCAGAAGAAAGCTGTGCATGGAATTTGCTAGCTGTGTTAAACTAGCTATCTGGTTTTCCATACTTGGTGGAACTTCTGTAACTCCCTTTGGTTAAATATTGGTGGTCCTTTGCTGCCAGATGTAGAAGGTCTTCAGCCCACAGTTCAGTTAGCAGCCACCATGCTTGGGAGTTGTCAGTGCCGATGGAATATAACCAAGCACCAAGTCATGCATCATAAAAACAATTATTCCAAGAGTGTATTGATTCTGGATTTGAGTCCTGATGATCAGTAATAATTCTGTACGAGAAAAAGTGAAAGACAAAAGGATGAGGAAGGGATATTATGTCACACCTATTCTTGGATGGTACGGATAACAGAATGAGTTAGAAGGATTCTCAAATTAGGAAGGGGAGACAGAATGCAGAGAATACCAAAAATAATACAATAAATGTTCCTAAGAGGCATGTCGATTAGAAATTTCGTGAAGGATTTTTTAAAGGGCTATTTAGTTAAACTTTTGAGTCCTCTAAATATGATTACTTTTTTCTGTTGCTAGCAGTAGCACTGTTTTATGCTGCTTTGATATCATCACTGTGCAGCTTTCCTTCCTTTTCAATGATTTTACTGAGTAGGCTATGCATATATGTTAGTGTGCCAAATAAATAAATAACTTTGTGTGTGGGGGTCACTGTTTGCTGTTTTGTACTCAGCATGACGAGAGCATTCGGAGGCATATGGAGCAAATAGAGCAGAGGAAAGAGAAAGCAGCTGAATTAAGCAGCGGAAGGCATGCAAATACGGACTATGCCCCAAAACTGACACCATATGAGCGAAAAAAGCAGTGTTCATTATGCAATGTCGTGGTAAGTCCAAAATTCTCTTCAGGATGTTTTCCTTAGTGAAATCATTTGTTAGGGAGGTAGAATACAAAACACTACCATGATGGCCAGGTGTGGGTACAATTCAGCATCTCAGACTGATACAGGAGAACAGGCAGAGAGGGGCAGCCTTCCCCCCCACCACTATTATGGGCCTCAGTGCCATGAGATGCATAGTCAGCATATGTATACTGGTGGCACATGGAGCCCAGTGGTGGTAGCCCAGAGCCAAATTATTCTTTCTTTCTTTCTTTCTTTCTTTCTTTCTTTCTTTCTTTCTTTCTTTTTTCCTTTTTTTTAGGCCACCCTCTTCTCTCTCTTTCTGTCAGACCCTTCCTCTCTTTTCAAACATCACTTTCTCTCTCCTTGTCTCCACTCCCTCAACTGATCCTTTTCGGAGGACTTTGGCTGAGGGCTGCATCTTTCTTCTGTCCTGCTGAAGAGCATGACCTATGGACCAGAAAGTCTCCAAGAGTCATTATAAGTGGCACATGTAGCATATGGGTGGGTTGTACTGTACCTTTTGCTCAGAGAAAAAAAAATGTTTCTTCTTTTCAGATTTCTTCTGAAGTCTATCTCTTTAGCCATATTAAAGGGAAAAAGCACCAACAAGCAGTGAGAGAAACAGCAGCATCCAAGGGCGGGAGCTTTCAGATGAAGAAGTGGTAGGTCCTATTTTCTGTTATCCTGTCCTCTGTAGAGTGACATGGGAGGTTGCAAGGATCTAAATGAAAAATTAATTGACTTCAGGATACGTAACAGTGATGGAAATCTTGGCGAATAGCTGTGTATGTATCTTTACAGTGTATAAATGTTGCATTGCGTATATGTATGTATGCATGCCCACAACATAGATGCACATATACATTATAATATTTATAGGGTCGACGTGATATATAGTTCTCCTTCCACCTAAAGGCATACATCCAAAATTTTAGCTTCAGATTTGTATTGGATGTTGGTTTGGTGCAAGCAATCCCAAAGCAGCTGACAGTATGTGCAGCAACTATGAAAAGGTTAAAAACGAAAACAGTATGAATGCAACAAAACGTTGATCTGTACAGTACATGAAACAGTTTGTTCTTCTTCGTGGTCTCTGTGCCTTCATACACTAGGAGCTTTAGCGCCTGCGCGGTAGCGTTCGGAAACTTCTAGAGCTTGTTCGCTTGGCGGGAACCCCTCCCCCACGCCGGTACTGCGCATGCTCCTCCCGCCGAGCAACGGTCTCTCCTCAGTTCTTTCTCGTCCGCCGCCGCGTACGGAAGGTTCTTTAGTTTGTTCCTCTCACGTCGTGCTTGGCTTGCTGTTTTTTCACGGTTTTACGGACTTTCGGACTGTCTTTGACCTCTCTTTCGGACTCCCCCTTCGGTTTTCGTCTTTTTGGATTTCGGAGTTTGGCGTTTCTTCGTCTTATGTCCGCGCTCTTTAAGAAGTGCGTGTCCTGCGGCCGCAAGGTTGCCCTGAACGACGGCCATAAGGAGTGTCTCTTCTGTTTGGGCGAGTCCCACAACATCCGGACTTGCCCAATTTGCAGGGATTTTACTCCCCAAACTCTTCGCAACCGCTCCGCGAGACTCAAATCTTATTGTTGGGAACAGTCTCTGCGGGCGATAGACGAGACCTCCACTTCCAAGATGGCCGACAAGAAGACGACCACGCCATCGACGGTATCGGCGGCTGCCGTTCCGTCCACCTCGTCGGTATCGGGCTCGGTACCGGCGAAAACGCCGATCTCGGCGTTACCGAGGATCCCGAAGCTGTCGGCGGCTGCCAAGTCAGCAAAAGGATCCTCGACGGCGAGGAAGGCTGAGGCTCCCCTTACGGAGACGCCTGCAAAAAAGCGCCCTGCTCCGGACGGAGGCAAGGGCAAGGAGAAGGAGAAGAAGAAGAAGAAGAAGGAAAAGAAGCGCTCCCCGGCTGGGGACGCTCAACCTCCTACTCCTCCTCCTACTCAGCAGCCTTCCAAAGGGCGAGGCGAGTCCGTCGACCTCTCGGAGGATGAGATCGAGGACGTTCCCCAACAGCGCCCGGACTCGCCTGTGGCAGACCCTCCAACCCTGGTGGAGGAGCGCCACCGCCCTCTTAGCCGTCGCAGGTCGGCCGACCTGCAGCAGAGAGAGCCCTCTGCTTCTCCGGAGCGGCGTTCGACCTCCTTCAGGTCCCGGTCCCGCTCTTCCGAGCGTCCGGTGGCCTCGCCGCCTCCGAGGGAGACAAGAGAGGAACAACCTCGCTCGTCTGCCTCCAGATACACCTCGGCGTCCTACGTGGCCAGGTACGCGAGGGAATCTGAATGGAGAGAGCGCCCGGCCTCCTATCGGTCGCATTCGCCATCGTACCGGGATCGGTACCATCGTGGCCCGAGTCGCTGGGAGACCTTCCGGAGGTCCCGGTCACCTCGTCGACAGCGCGAATCGCGCTCGCCTAGAGGGGACGAGGCTCGGTACCGTCGACGCCGAAGCCGATCTCCGTCGGACCGCCGCTCCTTCAGCCGCTCTCCCTCCCCTCGATATCATAGGGCGAGGGAGCCTTCACCACGGTATCGGGCGATATCGCCACCTCCTAGGGTCACGGCAACGGCGACGCGCCCTACGGAGTCGGTGGTGACTGAGCGGGCTACGACGACGTCAGCCTGCCAGACTACCCCGGTCACCACCAAGAGGGTGAAGTCAGTGGTCAGCCATCCCAAGCGGGACGCTGCTGCTACCACCGCCCCGGCTGCGGAGAAGCCTAGGAAGGCAACACCTGCGGCGACTACGAAGGAGCCGGAGAGCGAGCGGCGAGAGGACTCACCGAGCTCGGAGTCGTACGACTCGAGTGCGGAGTCTGAGGTGTCTGAGGCGGCCTCCCAGGAGTCTCCTCCGTTGGGATTCGGGACCCGATCCCAGATTCTGCTCCAGAGGACGTCCACCAGTTCTCTGCGATGCTGCTCCGCATGGCCACTACCCTCGGCCTTAAGATCGCCGATGCGGAGCCGGAGGATGACGATCCAGCCTTCTCCGTTTTCGAGGAGAAGCGACCTTCCACGGCCCCGCTGCCTCTCCTGCCCCGGGTATCCAGACTGGTGAAGGCCGCCTGGGATAGACCGGCCTCGGCTCAGCCGATACCGCAGCGGTTAGAACACCTCTACAGGGTGCAGAAGGATAACGCCGGTTATCTATTTAATCACCCTGCACCGAACTCTGTGGTCGTCGAGTCCGCGCAGACGAAGGGCTCCGGCAGGCAACACACCACCCCGCCGGAAAAAGAGGGCAGGAAGTTGGACGCCTACGCAAGGAGGTTCTATTCAGCTGCCTCCTTGCAGATCAGGCTGTCCAACACTCAGGCTTGCCTCGCGGCATACCTGAAGAAAGTGCTCGATCGCCTGCAACCGGCGATGGAAGCGGTACCGGAGGACATCCGCCAAGCCTCCTCCGTGATCTTCAATGAGGCTATCTCCATCGCTCGGCACCAGATGGCCTCCTCCCGGCACGCAGTGGAGATCGCCTCCCGGGTCATGGCGGGATCCGTCGGCCTCCGCCGCCATGCTTGGCTGCGACCGGCCGACATCCAGGAGGACACCAGAAGGAGGATTGAAGATCTCCCCTTCGACGGTGAAGGCCTATTCAATTCGTCCACAGACGAAGCTTTGGACAATCTCGTCAAGGCGAGACTGACCGCAAAAAAGATCGGGCTGCAGCCGGCCACGCAGGCCCGCAGGGCCTCCACCTTCCGCCCATCCTGGCGACGATCTTCCACCTCGTCGTTCCAGCGTTCGGCCCAGTCTGGACAGTCGAGACCGTCCTCCGGCTCATCGGCCAGACGCACGATTAGGCGGCGCCCGCCTTCGTCGAAGAAGTCCTCCTCCGAGACAAAGTCTCGGTTTTGACGTGCCTGGCAGGACCCACCAATACCCACTCTTCAGCCTACCATCAGCGCTCGGAGACCGACCGACTCTCGCTCGACACCTAGCGGAGTGGCAGTATGTCACTACGGACTCTTGGGTGCTTTCCATCGTCCGTCTTGGCTACGCCATCGAGTTTCTCGATATTCCTCCTCGCGGCGTTTACTACTCCACGCCGTCGAGTCCGGCCCTCCTGGAAGAGATCCAATCCCTCCTCCAGAAAGGGGCGATCGAGCAGCTCCCGCAAGAGGCCAAGACCACCGGCTTCTTCTCCAGGTACTTCACGGTACCGAAAGCCGACGGTACCCTCCGGCCGATCCTAGACCTCAGAGGGGTGAACTACTACATCCGCCCCAAAAGGTTCAAGATGGTCACGATACCGTCGATCCTACCCTTCCTACATCGAGGGGACTGGTTCGCCTCCATCGATCTCCGAGACGCATACTTCCATATCGCCATTCGCCCGCAGCACAGACGGTACCTCCGCTTCGCAGTCGACGACACCTGTTACCAGTACAAGGTGCTGCCGTTCGGACTCTCGACTGCCCCAAGGGTCTTCACCAAGTGCATGGCCCCGGTGGTATCCTACCTGCGGACGAAGGGCGCTTCCGTCTTCCCCTACCTCGACGATTGGCTGTTGGTGGCGTCCTGCAAACAGAGACTTTACCACGACGTCCACATGACGTTGTCACTCCTGACCCGCCTTGGTCTACGAGTGAATCCGAAGAAGTCCCACCTCGAGCCGGCGAGGATCTTGGACTTCATCGGGGCGACGCTCGACTCGACCTCCGCCAGGGCGTACCTTCCAGAGTCTCGAGCACGAACCTTGATCCGGGCCGCCGCTCACGCTCGTACGGCCCCGACGTTATCTGCGAGAAGCGTCCAGCAGCTCTTGGGCTACATGGCTGCGACGACCGCTGTGACATATCTCGCCAGGCTGAGAGCAAGACCTCTTCAACACTGGTTCGTCCGCATATTCGACCCCCTGCGAGACGAACAGACACTCCGACTGCAGCTGCCGGGAGACGTCCGCTCATCCCTCCGATGGTGGCAGTCGCGATGCAATCTCATGTCAGGGATGCCTTTCCAACAGCCGACACCGAAGGTGACGGTAACGACCGACGCCTCCCTGTATGGATGGGGTGCCCACTGCGGCGATCTCAGAGTCCGCGACAGATGGACCGACGACGAGACCGCTCTCCATATCAACGCGCTGGAGCTGCTCGCCGTCTGGAAAGCCCTACGGGCGTTCCGCCATGCCGTGGCGGGGCGCACGGTCCTGATTCTGACGGACAACACCACCGCCGTCTGCTACATCAACAGACAAGGTGGGACTCATTCCACGACCCTGCTCGACATCGCGCTCGACCTGTGGGAATGGTGCATTCGCCTGCACACGCATCCCGTGGCGGTTCACCTGGCCGGGCAGGAGAACACCACGGCAGACGCCCTCAGCAGGGACACCTCATCCCATCACGAATGGTCTCTCTCCGGAGAGGCGTTCAGACTGATTCGGGACCGCTGGGGCGAACCATCGATCGACCTCTTCGCGACCAGGGAAAACGCGAAGTGTCGCCGATTCTGTTCCAGAGCGGGCCACGATCGTGCCTCCATCGGGGACGCTTTCCAGTTTCCGTGGACCGGGGAACTCCTCTACGCGTTCCCGCCGTTCCCGCTGCTCGGCCGGACGATATCGAAGATCCTCGCCGACCGAGCCGACGCGATCCTGGTAGCCCCGGACTGGCCGAGGCAACATTGGTTCGCACCCCTGCTACAAGCCGCGCGAGACGACCTGCTCCGGTTGCCACCGACACCGGACCTGCTCTCCCACTCCGGCGGCCGAGTCCTCCATCCGGACCTGCCACGCCTGGCCCTCCATGCCTGGAGGATATCGCACTAGACGATCCCGTGCTCGGTACCGTCCTCGTCGCGGCCAGGAAGGAATCCACCCGTCGCAACTATCAATACAAGTGGCGACGCTTCCTGACCTTCGCTAACGAGAGGAGTGAGCCGGTATCGCCCGCGGGGCTCTCGACCGTCCTGCACTTCCTCCTGCACCTCCGGCAACAGGGCCTGGCGTTTCCATCCCTGAAGGTGTATCTCTCCGCGATCGTGGCATACCAACCGCCACGATCTGCTGCCTCGGCCTTCTTCAGGAACGATACCGTTAAGCGGTTCCTGAAAGGACTTCATCATCTCTACCCGCCGGTATCGCCGCCGCTACCGCCGTGGTCCCTCTCGCTGGTGCTCTCGCAGCTGACGAAGCCGCCCTTCGAGCCAATGGCGACCTCGGATGACAGGCTCCTGACAATGAAAACTGCCTTCCTGGTAGCGGTGACCTCAGCGAGGCGAGCGGGTGAGATCACAGCTCTTCGTTCCGATGAGCCCTTCACGGTCTTCCACAGGGACAAGGTGGTCCTGAGACCTGACATCTCGTTCCTGCCAAAGGTGGTGTCCAGTTTCCATCTCAACCAGGACATCATCCTGCCTGCCTCTTCCCGAACCCGACGACACCGTTGGAGCGGTCCCTCCACTCCCTGGACGTGCGTCGGGCATTGGCTTTCTACAAGGACAGGACTGCTTCCTTCCGACAGACGCCGCATCTCTTTGTTTGCTATGGGCGAACGTCGGAAGGGCCTAAAAGTGTCCACCCAGCGCTTCTCCAAGTGGGTGGTGAGGACTATTGAACTGGCGTATGAGCTCGCGAGGAAGCCTCCGCCAGTCCTGCTTCGAGCCCACTCCACCAGAGCTGTGGCTACTTCTGCGGCCCTCCCGCGAGGAGTTGACCTGCATGAACTCTGCCGTGTGGCGACCTGGTCCCAACCATCGACCTTCGTGCGCCACTACAGGCTCGACTGCCGGTCGCGCAGAGATGCCCGGTTTGGACGTGAGGTGTTGGCTTCCGTGCTGTAGGACCTGACCCGCCGTCCGACCGGTAAGCTACACAGTCTCCTAGTGTATGAAGGCACAGAGACCACGAAGAAGAAGAACAGGTTGCTTACCTGTAACTGTGGTTCTTCGAGTGGTCATCTGTGCCATCATACACACCCGCCCTTCCTCCCCTCTTCTCAGGTCCCTGTAGGTTCTACGGCGGACGACAGAACTGAGGAGAGACCGTTGCTCGGCGGGAGGAGCATGCGCAGTACCGGCGTGGGGGAGGGGTTCCCGCCAAGCGAACAAGCTCTAGAAGTTTCCGAACGCTACCGCGCAGGCGCTAAAGCTCCTAGTGTATGATGGCACAGATGACCACTCGAAGAACCACAGTTACAGGTAAGCAACCTGTTCATATCAAACCTCAAAATGACAGGCAGAATGACGAGAGGGAAGGAGCCAACCTCGCCTGCCTTGGAAGGGAATTCCAGAAATTAGAATCTGTCGCTAAGGTGATACGGACCATTTCCACACTAGACTGTTATAGCGCTATCTTCCACTTTCAACATCCTATGGAATCCTGGGGTTTGCCTTAAAGGCCCCTCCCTAAACTGCAAACCCCAGGATTCCATGGGATGTTGAAAGTGGAAGAATAGCACTGTAACTGTCTAGTGTGGAAATGGCCTTAGTCTCCCACTGCCAGCAAATGCCTCAGTGAGTGGTGAGACCAAGACAAGAGTCTTCCTCAGAGGTCTCAACATCTTGGGCCAGCTTGCGATTCCATATGATTTCGTTCATATTTCAGTAACCACCGAGTACAAGCTTAGTTCGTACCCTGTTTTGGTCATTGCCCTATTACAATAGATTTACCCTTGATATACCTATGAAGTATGCTAAGTTGATATAAATGTATGCTAGGTTGATTCCCATTCAACGTGTGGAGCTCTGAGCAAAATGTATATCCATCTAGAAATAAAATATGTACCCTGTATGTTGCACAGAATTTCAAAATACAGAAGTAAATAATGGGTGTGTAGGAGAATAGCGTTAGTTCTCTTTGCCCCCGGTTCCCATTTTATTTTTAATCAATGAAGGTATCCTTAGGTGAACACACTCTTCCTACTTAAAGTTATTGCTTGCCATCTGTGATGTCTTCATGTTAAATGATCCTTCTTCTTTGACATATCAGACTTTATTTATACCACCTCTGACCTAATGAAATTTCACCTCTAGCCTTCTGCACTTGACATTTCAGATAACTTACGCTTGATCTTTGACACATTTTTGTGGGTTAAACTCAATAGAAATAATAGCGGTCTGGTAAGAAATGAAAAGGCTTCTTTCAATACTAAGTTTAACAGAAGAATGCTCCAATGTCCCCTGAGTTACTGTGACATTTGTCTTGATCAACACAAAGTTTCAAGGATGGAATTCAGGATGGGTTTCAGTATGCAAGGCCTTTCTAGCTGATATTAACCTAGGCTCTTGTAATTTCACCTTTCAGATGTGTTAGCTTAAAGAGAAATGAGAAATATTTAGGAAATTATATGGTTGGGGTTGGTTTTATTTTAATAAGATTATACAACACACATCCTTTTTCTCTCCTCCCTGAGGTACACACACATATACCCAACCACAAGTCTTCTCTTTGTAATCTGTCTCTGTGACAGCGTAGGTTTTCAGGTTTGCAGGATCTACTCTGCTTTTCAGGTTTATCATGCTGCAGATAAAAAAGAATGACTAGGGGGCAGGGACAATTCTTTGTTACACTAGGATGACTTGCTTATACAATTCTGTATCTGAGTTGTTGCGTGTCAGGGTTTCTAAGTCTACTGAAGAGGTAAAAATGGCTATTGTTAAATTACAGGGATTTGGTCATTTCTTCCACTCTGTTCAAAGAGATAGCCATGTTTGTTTATTTTTGCATAAAACAGCATATGCTAGAAATTTAGCATATGCTAGAAATTTCCTCCCAGAACTCTTATGGGCTACTGAATTCCTTTATGTCTATGCTCTTCTGCACATCACACTGCGATCTACTAGTAGACCCTGATCTACCTTCTTCTGATCCCTCCTATAGCAGAACAAGCAGCTGATGGGCCTTGAATTTAGCCTGGTCCCATGAGAAGTACTGTTTGGCCTCCTTAATTACCAATTGTCTCTCTACTGTTGAGGGGGGAGTTATTTTTCTCCATCATGTACCTTTCTATCACTCTCCCTGTTGTCTTTCTAAGCTGTTTTCATGCACCTACTGAGGGAAACTGTGGAAGAGGGGTTGAAGCGGTGTGGATTGGGGAGTGGGAACACGGGGAATGGCTTTGGCCAGCTCTCCCCCCTCTGTACCTACTCAGTAGAACCAAGTGTGGTGAGCTAAATGCTAGTCGTTGTTGAACCCCCAAACCTGCGAAAGGTTGGTTCCTACCATTTGTATTCGTCATGCTGCCTCTGTGTGTGTTTGCAGGATGGGTCCCTATTGTGTAGCTTTTCAGTTGTCTTTGAAAAAGCCAGTATAATACTGGTTCTCAAAGAGTGGAATACACCAACATCAAGACCCAGTAGAGGGCACTACTCATGTGTGCTGGTTTGGTTTGCAAATAAATAAGTGATGTAACATTTACCTTTTTGAGAACATCTTAATGATGTACAGTTCATAAAATTCTGGAAATGTTAAGGACAATAATTACACAGAAAGTGTAACATAGGCTCCTTTTACCTAACTGGGTGTACTGGACAAGCTTTGTTTGCTTGTAAGTCAGTGTTTGAATGAATAAATGAGAACATACTTCCTCTTTTAAAAAATGAACTTACTAATGGTGAAGTTGATTAAAGTAATTGATTTAAATAAAGGCTTGGTGGTATAATTTCTCTTGATTTTAAATCAGTTCATCATGCAAGTCTGGACACCTGAATTCTGATCTATGATAGAATTGTACTCTAGAGTGAAAGGTCAAATTGATCAATTTGTTTTTCTTTCATGACGCTACTGCCATGAAAAAGCAAGACTTTGCTACTCTGGATGAAACACTTTGCTCACTTGGCTCCTGCAAGGCCTGTCTAAAAGTCCACTTCTAACTTAAAGCTCAACGTAACTTGTACAGGAGAAGGCAGATCTTATTCGTGGAAACCACAAACTCTTGGTGCTCTTGAGGAAATCCCATATTATATATTGTATTAGCATCAGTCAACAACAGCTTAGTTTCAGGTATTCCTGCTCTTCTCAAAGGCAACCCACCCAGGTCAGCTGTCAGGATGACCCTGGAAAATCCATGACAGCAACATAGGCATTCACGAGGGATCTAGGCAACTGATTACTTTTCACAATCAAAACAAATATAGAGTATGTTTTTTTTTTAACCAACAGTTCCTTATGCTGCACAATGAACTCAGCTCCTTACTTGGGATCCCCAGCAGAGTTTATGACTCTGATCTTTTCTCATAGTTTACAGGCATTCAATCTCAGTTTTAGGTTGTGTGCACTGATGACTGCCAGCCATGCAGTCAGTTGCCTTCTTGGAAAAAAAATATTAGAGAACTGGTGTGCATCTCTGATGCAATTACTATTGCTTTCTTTAGAAAGTTTTGTATTATGGCTAGTTGTAAAGTGTATGTAAACTGACCTCAGGTATAAAATGTGACTCCTGAATTTCCAGTGCATTAAGATAATTATAAACATATTAAAATAATAAGGTTTTTATATATCTCAATATAAGTACATCACTTTTAAAAAAACAGGGCACAGAATAGTTGCTTTTACCTCGAGTGGCATTTATAGAACTAAAGCAAATATTCATTAACTTCCATTATTTAATTGGGACGTTTTTAAACTTCCCCTAAACTTTTCTTTTCTTGTAAAATAGCTGCCGTGTTCAGAAGCCCTTCCAGCTCCATGGCAGTATCATCATTTGGGCCTTTCTGAAATGTTATCTGACTATATTTCAGTTTTATGATTCAGTTTATATTCCAAGCTAATAAGGACTGTTTTTAGAAGTATGCCAGGGTATAAATAGTTTCCAAGTTGAAGGGAAGGAATAGTCCCACTATATTCAGCACTGGTCAAGCTTCATCTGGAATACTACATTCAGTTTTGGGTGCCTCATTTTCAGAAGGATTTAGACAAGTTGGAGCATTTTCAGAGAAGGCAACAAGGATGATAAGAGGTGTGGAGAACAAAACGTATGAGGAAAGGTTGAAGGAACTGAACATGTTCAGCTTGATGAAGAAAAGACAACAACTCTTTAAATACCTCAAGGGCCATCACAGAGAGAAGAGGGCAGGCCTGTTGTCTTCTGTTGAGGGTAGGAACAGGTCTAATGGTTTGAAGCTACAGGAGAAAAGATTTCTATGGAACATTAGAAGGAACTTCTTGACAGTAACAGTGATTTGGCAATGGAATCAATTGCTTAGAGAAGGAGTGGGACATCTTAAAATACAGGCTGGACAGGTACCTGCTGAACATGCTTTACCTGGAGATCCTGCACTGGGCAGGGTGTTGGGATCGATGACCCATGAGGCCATTTCCAACTCTATAATCCTATGATTCTACCCAATCGATCAATTGATCGATCAATAGATAGTGCTTTCCCCCAAAGTTTTCAGTGATGACTGCTACCTTGGTTTTAGCAGGGAATGAAGGATCTCATACATTACGGGAATGCTTTCAACGTTACATAAGAAACAAAAGTCATTCTGTTGACTTATTCAAACCCTGTTTTAATGGGTTCATTTAAAGGGGGTTTAAGACCACAATAACATTTCTGGGGGAGACTCCAGCAAAGAGAAGTCTCATCGAAATCCATGGAGCTTAAGGATGCTTAAAAGTCCCATTGGCCTTAATAGGAAGGTTTAAACAAACGTTTAACTCTTTCCAGCAAAGAGCAAAGTGCATAAAAGTGCTTCATTTTGTCTGGATTTTGCCCTTGTTGAACTAATGAACACTTCCTAGCTCCTTGATTTCAGTGAAATGCTGAGATGTTTGTCTTTCATCAGCAGGTGTTCTGTGTCCTATGGAAATGGCCCAACTAGATGTAAAGAGCTATAACAATATGAACTGCAGTGTCCAATGTTTATGCAAACATCCAGCATTATCTTTGTTACTCTAAACATTTACATACATAAAATAAACAAAATTTACCCAAAGACCTATGAGGCCAGGACTGTATGTACTTGGGCCTTTGGGGACTTGTGTTCCTCATATCAGACTGCCCCCTTTCCCAAGTCTGCGTGTCATACAAGGGCTGAAAGTGTCAGGATTTTCAGGAGAAATTCTGAAATGGCTTGTTGATATTCTCTACAAAAGGAAAAGGAACTGGGAGTTGGGAAGAAGATTTCCAAGCTCTTGAGTTAGTAGCTCTGTTTGACTCTCAGCCATGAGCGTAGCTGGAAAGAAGTCTGTTTATGGGGGCTCCTCTGCAAAGCTGTGTTTTTGTGTAAGGGAATGCATTAATAAGATTAGTGCAACCTACTGGTGTCATTCCAGTTTAGGGCCTAGAAGTAGCTCAGATACTTTGACACATCCTTTTTTGTTGTTGTTGAATGCTTAAGCTTCCAAGGAGTTATCTATTTGCATAGTGACTATGTGTGAATTTTGAAAACGATCTTATTGCTTAATATTCTGTGATATTAGAAACATACAGCTGATGGCAATAGCCAACGGAATCATAGCAGTCAATGGCAACTGCAGGGTTCATAGTTTGTTGTTGACATTCAATACCTTGGTTGGACATCTCCCCCCCCCGTCTCTTCCACACCTTAGATATTAGGTCTGCCAACTTGGGTAATCCTCCACTTTGATCAGTTCTTTGAAGAAGTGACACTTGCTTGTGAAGGAACGTGTTATTACTCTGCTTCTCATTGAGACCGATGAAGCTAGAGATTAATTTGAGCTGCAGTGACTGAAAGCTGAGAATGCTGAGAACTCCTGGTTTTGTGCGTGCGCCCAATGTATTGGGGCGTATGGTGTGCTTTGCCGCCGTCCCATGTCATGTTACCAAAGCCAGTGGTGGGGTGAAGGCCTCTTTCATTTCAGAGAGGGAGAAGAATGAATGTGTGTGTTGATGTGTTGAATTCTTAACAGTCAGACAGAGATGTCTATCAGGTTTCAGATTAGATCAAGAAGGATACTGGAGGTGGGCCCATTCATAACTCCCACCTAATAAGGAGAGCGTTTTACTGCTGAGAATTGAGGGAGGGAGATGGAATGTCACCTTATATTTAGCAGTAACTTGCCTTTGAAGATATGTATTTTGAACAAAGTGGATTAATATTGTCTGCCTCCTGTGTTGTGGAAAAAGATAAGTAAATAGGTAGTGGTGCGGCCGAGCATCATTCTAAGTTAAAAGGTCTAGGGACTGGTGCACATTTTGGTTTCTAGCTCTCTGTAGGACATCAGCAGTCTCAAGAAATGGACATTAATTCTAAGATGTGCACACCTTCCTTGTCTGCATCACTCTGTCACAACTTGCTGGAAGAGAGAGCAAGAGACTTTTTCTGAATCCAGGATCTTTTGGTGGCTATTAGCAGTGTGTGGTTCTTTGATACTTCTGATATCATTGATAGTATACCTTTAAATACCAGTTGCGCATATAGACTGTTACAGAGGAATTGTGCCTTTATGTAGAGGGCAGTGGCAAAGCCCCTCTGAGTGAGTCTTGCAAAGAAAGCTCCACGATAGGCTATTCTTAGGGTTGCCATAGGTAGAAAATAACTTGAAGGTGTACAAGAAGACGATGGCTAGTTAATATGAACACAGCCAGCCTCCTCTTGAACCAAATAAAAGGTCCTTCTGGCCTGGCTGACTGTGTCACACAGTGGCAATCAGAGGCCACTGAAAAAATCACAAGCAGGCCATAAAGCAGGGATGGAGAAAGTGGAGCCTGCAGGCCTCAGGCAGCTCTGGAACAATGATTTTGTAGCCCTTGTAACCCCAAAGCCCCTGAATTCTTCCCCTCAAAATCTCAGACAGATTTTGGAGCAACATTTTGCTTATAAGCTCCTCAAACTGCTCACAAATACGACAGTTTTACCCACCACCCCGCAGAGGCACCCACTAACGTAGAAATGATGGGGTAATGGCCTAAATCAGCTGAAAATGGCACAAAATGGCAGCAGGATGTGACACTGTATAAAGGATGAACTGTGGTCCCCACCACCTTTCTTTGAGTGTAAGTTCCTCCTCATAAATGTTACTGAGCACTCATTCACGTGACAAATAGCCATGCAATGCATACTGACCTCTGAAAGTTTAGGTGTCACTCCTTCCAATTCTTTTGTATTATCACAGTTTTTTCAGCCACTTCTCTAATCACCCTGATATACACCCCTGATATATCCTAATATTCTTTTTTGCATTGTTTTTTTTCCATTCTGTTTCTGCAAAAGGGCGTGTATCAGTTGCTCTGCTCTGTACAGCCAAATCTGAAGGGAGTTTCAAAGCAGGTTTGATGTGACATGCTCTTAGATAGCAGTCCAAACCAGAGTTTGAAAGTTTTATTTGTTAGGTTCTGTCTCTCAGAAGCCTCACCTCATCACAGTCTAGGAGTTGCAGCCCGCAGATATAAATTTTCCAAACTCTTGTCTGAATTTCAAAATACCTTCTCAGGCTGAGTGTGACTGGCACACGGTCACCTGTGAGTTTCTGTGGCTGAGTAGAGATTCAAACTCTGGTCTCCCAAAGTCCTGATTCATACTCAAACCACTGCACAATACCGATACTTGATGGGTGTTATACCATTAAATCTGGGAGTGAATGCACTGTCCGCTTGACCGCACAGCTTCCCTTTTCTTTCCACCTTTTTTAAGTAACAAAAACCTCTTTTGAGTAAGACTTTTCAAGTTCTCTGGAACTTCTGTGATTCTATTAAAGAGAGGCTGGAGGGCCATTTGCTGGGGATGCGTTGAATGTGTGGTCCTGCATGGTGGGGGTTGGACTCGATGGTCTCTTCCAACTCTATGATTCTGTGATTCAAAACCGAACTCCTTGCTTTATGGTACCACTCTTGCACACCTCATGTGGACAAGGTGTGCAATGGGAAGAGCCTGTTCTTGTACACTGTTCAGAGGAAGACAGAGTGACTTTCTCTGTAGAAGAAAAAAGTTTGTGCCACATTAAATACATAGCCTAGGAAGAAAACAGACTTTGTCAATCACCTGTGGCCTTACATCATCTCCCCCATTTTTACTGGATAGTGTATGGAGGTAGTGGAGTCAGCATGATGTGGTGGTTTGAGTGTTGATTATGATTCTGGAGACCAGGGTTTGAATCCCCACTCAGCCATGGAAACCCACTGAGTGACTTTGGGCAAGTCACACACTCTCAGCCTCAGAGGCACCCCTACCCCCCGAACAAATCTTGCCTAGAAAACCTTGTGATGGGATCACCTTAGGGTGATCGTAAGTCAGAAACAACTTGAAGGCACACAACAACAATATAGAAGTAGACATTTTATAAATGAAAGTAGAGATAATAATTACCTAGGTTGTTGAGAAAACATTAAAAAAAACTCGGTCTTTTAGTCTTTAACTCTTGGTTTAAAAATGTCTGTTCGGTTTTATTTATTTATGTGGTTGTCGGAGCCCTGGTAGAAATACAGCATTTTCTGTGGTAACTGCTGTTCCTTTACTGTTTCTAGGAACACCTGTCGTTAAAGAAGTACATTGTGGATATTGTGGTGGAAAGCTTGGTCCCAACAGAGCCGTTAAAAGATGGTGAAGAGAGACAGAAGACAAAAAAGAAAGCCAAGAAGCTAAAAGCACGAATGAACTCAAGGTACCGACACTTTTTCATCTGATTTTGTGTATGTAAAGCTTGCTTTCTTTTCTTCATTTTGTCCTTCAAAAAAATTGCTGTGATTTTTTAAAAAAAAAGGCTTTGAAGTTATTTGCTTCAGGAACATCTTGAAAATAACACTGATGAGTCTAATTTATGGCCACTTTCTCTGATTGAGGAAGAAAACTGAATATCGATCCAGAGCCCTTGCTTTCACCTGTTAAGAGCTTTCCCCGTAATTGGATACCAGAGGCCTGCCAAAACTGTAGCCTCTTCTAGCATACAATAGTATGTTTAAGTATGTGTAAACCATGCCTATTTTTCTTCCAAGCTATTGATTTTTAAAATGAAGTATCAAAGAAAATCAATAGTAATCAACAAATAGAAGCCAGTCGGCTGGAGTGTCAAATCCCCAGGCTGGATTTAATCAATTTTGTTGCCTGCCACAACAAGGAAAAGTTAGAAATATCTTAAAATGGAAAGTGAGTTGTCAGACCCGCCATTTGTCATTGCCCTAAAATGTGACGTCCGCGTATCAGAATGAAAAGAGGGGCATCATTCTATCATGAGCCGTTACACTTGCCTCGGAACTGCCATGTCCCCGTCAGAGGTTATCTCCATCCAATATAATCTGTCATTGATATTGTTGTTCTTTAAATGACTCCCTATTTAAAGGATTCCTTTCACTTAGTAGAAATCCATTATAAGCAATGAAGTACTGTTGTCACTATTTTTAATTATGTCTTGTGTGCCTGTGTGAATCAGTTCAGTAGCTTTGTTGTTGTATTTGATGTCCTATGGTTTGAGCAATTTTATAATATGGTAATAAACATTATTTTGCATTCACGTAGTGAATCTTCTCACCTTTTACTATGCAACCATTTGCTTCTCTCATGCTTTCATAAAAAAAAAGTCTTGTGCAGCCAACATCACAAGCATTCTTATAATTTAGTCTGCTACAGCTTCTAGACAAGTTAGCAGTTTTTCTGTAATTTGATATAACAGTACTGTCGTGAGCATGTCGGAATACTGCATGATTCAGTAGGATTTCAAGGTGCAAAGAGAACCGGTTGATAGTAGACAAAAAATTTCTCCAGCTCAGTGCCCTGCAGATGTGCTGGACTGCAGATCCCAGCAGCCCAGTCAGCATAACTGGTAGCCTTGCTAGATGGGAGATTTTGGGAGCTGGTGTCCAACACACCTGCAGGGTACCATGCTGAAGAAGATTCATAAGAGCAACAAATGGGCGAGTAAATGGAACACAGCCCTAATTCTTTCTAAGTTTTAAGTTTTAGTAACTAATCATATACAGCCAACATGGTGTAGTGGTTGAATGTTGGGCTACAACTCTAGAGATTAGGGTTCAAATCCCAGCTCAGCCATGGAAACCCACTAGGTGACCTTAGGCAAGTTACACTCTCAGCCTTGGCAATCAACTCCCTCTGAACAAATGTTGCCAAGAAAACCCTGAGATAAGGTCCCTTTGGAGTCTCCATAAGTTGGAAATGACTTGAAGGCACACAATAACTATTCACATTATTAATTTTTGGTCTGTTAATTTTGAAACGAATGGATTTCTCACCCAAGCAAGATTCCTCCAATTGGCTGCCCAGAAGCCCAGAATGAAGCACTGGAGGAGACCCCCTGTGTAGCCACCTGCACAGTACTCCAGCTGTAGCTTGTACTGAGCTCCCACCTAGAGCACAGTCCAGGGGCTATTTATACCCCTTGGTCTGGGAGGACTTGACCATCTTGCATAAAACCTTTGGGATTGTTTACAAGGTCATTAATTAAGTGGACACCTGGAATGTGCTACACTCCTTTCAACAGTCAAGGTCATTAATTAAGTGGTCATCTTTTGGGTTCCTCCCAGAATTGCTATCTAGCACTAATTAGCTATTGGTCCCAAGCCAAAGGACTCATAGAAGAACCACCATGTTGGAGCAAGTCTATAGAATCCCATTGTTTTGTTTACACAGTGGCCAGTCAATGGCCTATGGAAGATAGGCCCGTATGCTGCCTTTGAGTGTGGTGGAGTCATTTTCATTGGAAGTTTTTAAGCAGAAGTTGGATGGCCATCTGTCAGGAATGCTTTGATGGTGTGTTCCTGCATGCCAGGGGATTGGACTTAATGGCCATTGTGGTCTCTTCCAACTCTATGATTCCAAATCCATACCGGACTCCACATATCACCGTTTGGGGTATCACAGAAGCCAAAATAAAATAGGAGATAACTGTCCTCCTCTTCTTGTTTGCAACAACAATGACATGAATTTGGACATAATCTTACTATTATATGGGAAAACGGGATTATATAAAGTAAGACAGGGGTTACATTAAGTTATCTTGGGTCAGGCAAAGAATTGAAGACCTGCTTACTTTCCAGCCACCAAGAGGGAAAGTATGAACTGAGCAAGGAAGATAATTAAGGGGCAAAGGATAGCCCAGGGCATGTATTTGGTGAAGATAAATATTTGCAGAATGTATAAAAGCTACTTCTCACTGACTTTGTGCAGACTTGAAAATCAACTTCCTTGCTTGTCACTCTAATCATGCCATGTCTCTCTCCGAATCCTTCCTTTTCTCTTCTTAGAAAAAGGTCAAGCTTTTCATCCTTGTCTTAAAAGCTTTTCATATTTCTGCCTCTCCCTACTTTACCCACCCATGTCTGTCTATCTATCTGTCTGGTGTAGCCAATCTGCTCAGGGAATCTAACAAGTTTGAAGAATGACTACGAAGAGTAAATAAGAAGTGCAATTACATGATGTTTTCCCCCTTTGCAACATCAAAGAAGGATGTTTCCAGTGGATCCGGATGACTATGGATTGATGTATTTTAACGTCTTGGTTGTACAGCAGATGGGTTGTGTCAAGATCTCTCTCTCTATTTGACAGAAAAGATTGCCCTAGTTTATTAACTCAGGCCATTGGATGTAAAGTGCAATTCTCATCAAACGCTCTGCACTTTTGGTATGAGTGACATGGTTTTCTTAGTTCTTCAGTTGCAAACAAGGCAGAAAGGGACAGTGCAGCATAATAGTGATTATTTCTAACTCATGCTTAAGCAGTTGTGAGTAGGCTGTAAATTTTGTGATTACCTTTCTCTTACGTCTTTGCTGGCAAGGAGAAGTCTGGTAAAGCGCATTAGTCCGAGAGCTGAATTGTCAGCAGACTTCAGTTCAAATTCCCTGCTTGGGGCATTAAAATCTACCAGGTGTCCTTCAACAAATTGCAACTACGACCAACATTATCTTCTCTTCCTCCTCCTCTTCTTCTTCCTCCTCCTCCTCCCTACCACCACCAATGCCTTACCTCCATTGCAAGACTGTTGTGAAAATAAAAAGGGGGAAGGATATTAGCTGTTCTGAGCTCCTAGGAGGAAGGTCTGAACAAGAATGTTGTAATAAATGAACAGTATACAGTCTCAGCTGCCATTAACATCAACACATAGATAAATCCAATGGGTCTCCACACACCTCTTTTGTGCCTGTTGCCCTTGAATAGTCAGCTAACCTGAAAAAAATGGCGGAGAAGTTGCCCAACTCTGCTTTCAAGAATCCGCATCAACCGAGCTGTCTTGCAGTCGTGTTAGAATGTGAAGGCATAAAGTCACTGGTTAAGCTTATGAATCAGTTCTTGGCCTCTGCTGGTCTGGTTGAGATAAACAGTGTCAAAGAAACAATTGCCCCTCCTTCCCTCTCTCTCTTGCTTGCGTTGTGGCATTCGGCCAAGGTAAACATGAATGCTTTTTAATTGTCTGAACAGGTTTGTACCACTGACTTTTGTGTACCTTTTCCTCAAAGTGAAAAAGCCATTTGTACCTGGCTTTTCTATTATTAACTGTGTGGGGAAACGTAAAGGATTGCATGAATTGCTAACTTTCCAAAGAAAAATGTGAATGAGAGTCAAGTATGCATTAGAGTTTTAAGCATTTTTTAAAAAAAAAGTCTTTTCCGTTACGGATAATGACAATATTAGTACTCAGCGTTGACAGCATTTTCATGTTAGAATTACCTTCACTACATTTATAGTATGCCTGGCAATTGTTGCTTATGATGCTCCAAACATTTCAGCATAAATTTATTTTAAAAGGAGCAGAGTCTTTTGTCTGGTGTGCAGTCCCCATTCTTGACAAAATTGCCTTAGAGTTAATACAGTTTTTTGAAGAAATCTGCTAACTTCTGCTTTAGCGTTGGGTGGTTGTGGAAGAACTGAGAAGCAAAACAGGATTAAAAATGTTACAGAATGTGCTCTGTGTAAGTCAAGACCAGTGATTTCAATTCGTTCATGTTTCATTCCATAGGGCAAAGGAGTATGAAAGTCTAATGGAAGCGAAAAACATTTCCTGTGATTCTCCATACAAGGCAAAGTAAGCATGGGCTTTTTTTATTTAAATATGACATGTTGTGCTCTTACTCTTTATTAAAAAAAATTCCTGGAATATCTTGCTACTGTACTGTCAGCATACCTGGTGCATCCTATAGAATGAGGTTCTTGCTTCTAGGGGGCTTACAATCAAAGAAAAATTAGGTTTTAATACTAAATATGGTTTTAATGCAGTACTTAGATTTACTAGGATCTTTATGCTGTTTATTTCTTATAGTGATGTTCTGTGGTTATGTACAATAAAAATTTATGGTGATGAAATCAAAGGAAAACAGACACAGGAAAAATGAGAGAAGGTGTGAGAAATAATGCACGTGTAGGCTAGGATCACATATACACTTATTTAAGTGTATATGTTGGTTTTTAAAATAAAGAAGTGCTTTAAAATAAATAATATATTGAGTGTGCCACATTCCTTTTGGGCACGATCAGGCTAGTTGTGGCTCTCCAGATGTTGAATTTCTGACTCCCATTTAGAAGGATGATAGATTCTGTAATACGACAACCCTTGAAGGATGTCAGGTTTACCACCCATGCAATAGGCTGTGTGATTTGTGTTCCATGGGGTATTACTCAGCTGGTAATGGCAATCAATCTTCCATAGCCCTGATATTCTCTTTTACAATAGTTTCTACCACTATAATGTAGTTCTGCCATGGCTTTTAAGTCTTATTTCCCAAGAATGTAAGAAAGAGGATTCTTATTGTGATCCACACACATATCCAGAGAATCTTCTTGGACCTTTTTTGGCACTTGAAAGATCTTCCTCTTCCTTTTTACCACCATTTCCACACGCATCTGCTGCTTCTTTCTTAAACCCAGATGGATCTAGGTGCCCGCTTGATCGTGAAACCAGCATAGAGTTATATAGAAAGAAAGGTATAAGCTAGTTTTTCCACCAGCCTGAAGGTGGTCCTTAATATAATTTAAACCTAAGCATCGAGACAACATTTTAGTGGAGTTTTAAGAGCATTGCACAATTTCCTTCCTCTGGCATGCCTGTCCTGGATCAGAATTTCAGGTGGTATAAAGCTCTCTATCTCTGCTAAGTTCCCTGGAACTTTGCCAGTATATACTCACTGTAGAAGGAAAACAGAATGGTGGTTTAGAAGAAAGAGTCAGGATGAAAAGAGACCACTGTTGCTTCTCCTTTTGCTTCTCACTTCACAGCAACACAAAGGGGACATGGCAAAGCCAGAGTGCTCTCTGTTGGGGTGCTGTTTTGAGCAGGTGCCCAGCAAGGCCGTGCCCTTGGCATCTGAACCTCCCCTTCTGCTTTCCCCTCAGCAAAAGGTTTTTCTAAAAAACAGCTTCTGCGAAATGGATACAAGGCTGCTTGGGTTGGACAGTTTGAGGTCAGTGGTCATGCTCCAATAGCCTAAGCTCCCTGTCTTGGACTTCTTCTTTTTTGCCTTCCTCCCAGGGCACACAGGACCTACTGGGTCAGACCAAAAGCCTGTCTAGTCCAGCAGTTCTTCTTATACAGTTGCCAACTAGTTGCCTGTGGAAGGTTTACGAGTGGGAGAGAGTGCAGTTGTCCTTACCCTTTATCTCATGTTCCCCAGCAACTGATTTGGGCCATTTCTGCACTACACTGTTATAGTGCTATTATTCCACTTTCAACATCCTATGGAATCCTAGGGTTTGCAGTTTAGGGAGGGACATTTAGAAGGCCTCAGTAAACTACAAACCCCAGAATTTCACAGGATGTTGAAAATGGAATAATAGCACTGTAACAGCCTAGTGTGGAAATGACTATATAGATACATTGTCGTCTTGTATAGTAGCCCCTAATGACTCTGTGTGCCCTGAATTTGTCTGATCCTCTCCTAACACCTTGACAACCATCACTGCCTCTTGTGTTAGTGAGTTTAACTATCTTTACTACATCCTGCCACTACTCACTTTGTTGTTATTTGCCATCAAGTTGACTTCAGCTTATGGTAACTTTATGAACAAGTGACCTCTGAGATCCCTGCTTATCACCCACCCTGCTCAGGATGTGCTTTCCTTGATTGGAGTGCCAACCTGGAGTGCCGTCTTCTTTTTTTTCGTATAGCCTCACATTTCTCCAAGCATTATTTTTCCCAGTGAGTCATGTCATCTCATGATCTGTCCAAAGTATGGCGTTCTCAGTTTGAGATAATCTTGGCTTCTAGTGAGTGTTCAGGCCTGTTTTGCTCTGGGGCCCACATATATGTCTTTTTTGACACTCCGTGGTATCCACAGAACTCTCCTCCAGCACCAAATTTCAAATGAGTTGATTTTCTTCCCATCAGTTTTCTTCACTGTCCAGCTTTCACACCCATGCATCTAAATGGAAACCCATACTTTGATATCAACTGATACACCATTACACTTGAGGATCTTATTTAGTTCTCGTACAGTTGCCCTTCCGGGTTGTGGTGCTGCTTTTACACTTTCTTCCTTAACGTTCATCAATGGTCGTTCCAAGCCTTTGCTTTTTTCTGCAAGTAATATGGAGTCTTCTGCTTATTTTAAATTGCTGGTGTTCTGTCCCCCAATTTTCACACCACTTTCACTACGCAACCATTTGCTAGTTTCATGCAGTGGTAAAGAAAAATGAGAGAAATGCCTAGTGTGCTGTCCTGAATTATTAAATGGTTTGAAAATATGATGGGCTTTGATATAGTGGAAATTAGATCTCGGTCATTGGGGGGAAAAAAAAAGTTCTCCTGATAGTGGTTGAATACAAAATAAGTTTCCTAATCTGAAATTTAGCAGATACTCTCGACATCCCTGCAAGAGCTACACACACAGACACACACACACACTACACACACATTTTGGGAAGAAGGAATCCTACCTTCTTTAAATCAACAAACAGCTTGATTCTGAGTTCCTCTCATACCACGCCAAGAAATTAAGCAATTCGGTAACAATTGAAGTGATCTCAGAGAGGATGACTTTATATCCTGCCATCAGGGTGGGAAATGGGAGAATAAGAACCTTTTTGTGATGCAGAAATGAGAGGTAAAATGTCTAGGGATTTGTAAAAAAACCTTAAGGAAAACTCATAAAACCAGACATAGGACTCCACTTGATATACATAGGAAAGTGGCAGGAACATAAAAGAGCCAATAGTGTGTGTATGAGGTTTGTTTTCATAGGGGAAAAAATGCTATTTTAGAATCTGTCTCTCAAAGCCAGAGCATATTAGTCTAGTGAAAGCATATGATCTTGTACTTGACTGATTTAAAAAAAAATTTTTTTGCTAATGGGAGGAAAATGTGATGAGGTGGGGGAGAAGATCTATCTTTAAAATTTAACATATTTTATGTAATAAACATTGGTCTAATCCACTGTAAGGTAGTCATGACTAAGGCCACAGTCTTGAAGACGTTGGAGAAAAAGCCCTTTTGAATACAGTGCAAGGTTTAGATAAACATATCAGTTGTGACTCATTGTTTGTTGGTTTCAGTAGAACTTAGTCACATCTATATTTTCCCCTCTGGGCCAAGACCTATGTCCACCGCACTATGTTTCTTCCCAAACAAGGCCTTGAAATACATCCCTTTGAATTATAATTGATAAAGAGGCATAGGACGTAAATCAGTCAAAGAAGTAAAAATGAATATTGTTTTTTTTTTTAAGAGAAGGCCCTGCAGATTTTAAAAATTATTTACCACTGCCTGCTGTTAACTTATTTTTAGATTTTTAGTGTGATGGTAAACCTGAAGGAAGAATTATTGATGTTGTCAAGTCACTGCCGTATACTAAGTCAGTTTGATCTAGTTTTGTACTGTTGCTTCTATCTGGGGATGGGGTTTATACAGAAGATTCTCCCCACTTGTAACCTGGGGAACTTCCGCCTGCAAAGTATGCATTCTGCTACTAAGTTTAACACTGAGAATTAGAATATTACAAGTTAACAGCAGCAAGTAAAAAGTAACAGCATCACCTATAATGTGTTATGTTTGGAGGCAGAAAATTACAAATTATATCATAGTGTAACACTTCGTACCATAAATTGTTTATAATGCAACAATTAACATTTACCCATTACTCTTAAAACATTCCTAGGGCAGATTTTCAGCACTTTTTGAAAAGTGTGTACATTTCAAAAAGGAGGGGACAGAATCTTGCCCTTCCAGTAGAAGCAAACTGCTGCATCGTCTCCTAGCTTTGTGTGTTGCTCCTCATTAATAACTTTTGCAGTCTTGATCACACAGTGATGTTGCCTGCTCACATGCGCCCTTGTTTTCATCTCTGAAATGTTGGAGGGGTATGTAATAACTTTCCATGCTCTGGGAAGGTATGTGGGATGGGGTAGTTCTTCAGGGTTAGAATCCAAGAATGCAATCTGACCACTAGGAGTACATCTTATCCTACGAGTGCTGTTGTAACGTAAATTCACATTTTTGGCTGCAAAGAGTTTACACTTATGCAAGGGGTAAGTTCCACTGGCCCCGCTGGACATTATTTCTGGGTAATCCTGTCTAGGATTGCACTGGTTATCTCTTTTTAGCCTATTGTGACCAAGAAGGTCTTGGGAAAATAGTGCTGGAATGTACATTTTCTAGTTCTGATCTTTCTTTCAATTTCCCCTCTTTCAATGTGGCAGGCTGCAGCGACTGGTAAAAGACCTGCAGAAACAGCTTCAGGTTCAAGATAGTAACAAGGTTTCTGCTCTGGATAGGATTTTGGGAGAGATTTCACGTATTTTGGAAAAAGAGGTACTGTAAATTCTATTTCTAAACGCATAATTACTTTGTAAATATCGCAAGCCATTTTGTTGATGTCAAATAATGTGTCCATGTGTTACAGTTAAAAAATATTTGCGTACATACTTTTATGACTAAGTAGGTAATTTATCAGTCAATAGAGTTTAGGATTTTTTATATGTGTGTGTGTGTGTGTGTGTGTACAATATACACACACACGCACTATATGCACACACACATGTGCATATGTTCCATCTCTGACCAACTGACAATGTATCTTATTCCTGTATATTTTCCTATACGTTTTTGACTCAGAAAAAGTCCTGATATGTCATATGGGAATTCCTCCTGGTTAAGAATACTCAGAATTGCATCGCGTGTCTCATGTGTATTGGTACTGGAAGTGTTATAAAGAGACAGAAGTAGCGAGAGATATTTTACTGTTATGTGTTATTTATCTTCAGTGAGTGAAAAGATGCATTATGAATATATTAAACAGAGTAGAATCAGAATGTATTGCCAAGCGAGGCTGGAGTGTCAATTCACATTCATTTTATTTGTCTTTAAATTTTATTTTTAAAATGTTTTATTACAAAAATACAAGAAGTAATACAATTATTCCCTAGATAGATAACATAAATTGCCAATTACAAATCTGCTACTGGATCAGAGAGAGCAGAGCATCGGGACATATCTCATCATTAAATTTAGTGTTCCAAAATATTTCAAGGAGTGATTTATTTTCTGACAAATCAAGCACCAAACAATTTCCTATTCTACACATAGAGAATAAATGTGTTTCATTGTTACAGGCAAAGCCAAGATCCTATAAAATGAATTGTTTTGAAGCATTTTCATAGCTATTGATAAATTATCATTTCAGAGTCCATTTTCCCCACTTACCTATTTGAATAGTTAAAAAGCAATCAAAATAGTATCTTAACTGTTTTTGAGACCCACAAAATTGTTCAATTTAGAGCGGAACTGCCTGCATTTATTTTAAGTTAATATTTTAAAACTTTTATTCCTTTTTCCAGCTGTGTTGCATGTGCATAGTTTTTTATGTATGAGATAACACCTTTTCTTTTTTTCTCCAGCATATATTTTTCTAATATTTCAGTAAAGCAAATAACATAGAAGCTTTTTCTTTTAAACGGATATCCTTCCAAGAGTGTTTTGTGAAGCAATTAAAACATAGCAAAATGTTTTGTAATCTGCATGGACCATGCCGTGCAATTAAATTATCTAGACATAGCTGTCTGCAAATGGTGTCTACTTCAACATGCCTCTCTCTTAAGAAAATAAAGTTGCTTAAAAGTATATGGGGTTAATCCTGAGGAGGTTAGTTCTGTTTGTATTATTCCTGCTCAGGGGCATCCGAATTCCTCATCCTCCTGATTTATAGAATGATGGAATATGGAGCAAAACCTTGTCCATCAATCTTAGTTTTGGGAAAGCTGGTAGGGATTGTGTGGAAGTATGCATTTCCTAACATTTTTCTTCTCTTTCTAATTCTAATTTATCATTCCCAAGGTGTGCATTTCTCCCATTAAGTCCAAGGTTTTAAAAAATGCTTAACACTTTAAACACAAAGAATTTAAAACCACCACATCTTGGTTCAGTCTTCTCTTGTTTCTCTGGTTATTGGTTAAAGATGAATTTAACGTTTGGGGTTTAAAATCACGACAAGTAACATAAGCTTTGTGTGGCTTATCAGCAGCTTCTCAGACATGTGTATGCCATTACTACAAGTAAACAGAATTTGAACAGATAAACTTGACATGGACTTCTGCAACCTCCCCCTGCCCCGCAAGTCCAATTAGCAATCCTGTTTTTAAAAAGTACAGCCATGCTGCTGCTTGAAGCTGGCAGCATGTCATACAGGCCTTCCTAAGTATGTTCATATCTGCCAAAGTTTATAAGGCTGGTGGAAGTTAGAAGGCAAAATATCCCCCGACCCATGCCGCCAAGTGTAATGCGGTACCATATCAGATTCTGGCAAACCTCACTTCAGTTCAGGTTCATCGAAATCCAAATACCACAAGGAATGGAAGAAAAATAAATAGGGGTTGTAGAAATATCTGCCTGGAAACGGAAGGTTGGTGCCATGTGACATCTGCTCTTGTGCAGAGCAAGACAATGGGACCATTCTCCTAGGTGACCATGATGTGAAGGCATCCGCTATGGGAGATGAGTATGAGAGAAGAGTATGAGAGAACAAGATGTAGCAACCTTCAGATTTGACCCCAGCAGGGGTGAGTGAGTTTGATGGATCCAGGGGCAAATTTTTTACCCCTCTCCATCTCCCAAGACCCAGTGTGGAGCACATCCTCACCAAAAATACATGGGGGAGGTGCTGTTTTTAAAACTTCCTTGGAAGTAGCTTTCTCCCATCCCCATCCACTCAGTTGTATATGTTGTTTTTTTTCACTGTCTCTCTAGCTTAGACATACTGGATTTCTTGCACTTATACTAAGCCTTTGAGAACCGTCTACAGTGAGGAAGGTTCTTTTGCCAGGAGTCCTTCCTCTCCACCCCCCCCCATCACTCATGTTTCCAACAGTTCTCTCCAATTTACCTCTGTTTGTTTTCCTCCACTCCACTGGCAACAGCATTCAGAAACTTTGGAACTTCTTCAGTTCTCCTTTCCAGAAATCTTGCTGAGCAGTTTCCCTTCCTCTTAAGTTCTTTCTTCATCAGATTGGAAATAGCTTCCCCTGCTATTGTACTTCACTGGTATGCCTTCTTTAGGGCAACTGATTGTGTCAGAGGTGCATTCTTTTAGGCAAAAGATTTGTGGGCCCCAAGCTTTTGTTTTAAAAATATGTGTCCTGTGGTTCATTCTCATGATGATAGACATTCCAAATGCCCTTAGTGTTTGGGAGAACAACATACCGTGAACTCTCCTGAACATTGTCAAGCCTTTGGTATTGTCAGTTGTAGCAATAATAATGGAACCTACCTTGCGGTCTGTTGCTAGGCACAATTTGAAGAGCTTGTGATTACCTTTAAAACTTTGAAGAAGTTAGGGCCTGTCTACCTGAAGGATCACTGTCTCCTGTGTCATCCTGTCTGAGCTTTGCTGTCATTTTTGGAGACATCATTGTGCACCTGCCTAGTGCATTAGATACAGTCTTCCCCGACTTATCTGAAAGGTTAGGGACCAGAGCACTGTCAGAAAAATGGAATTGGTTGAAAAGCAGAACCCATGTCCTGTACTGTAGGGAGCATGATTTACGGAGGCTCACTTGGGACTGATCGTGTGTGTGCTGCTTGCAAAGTCTCTTAGCTGGCTTAGCCCCCTTTTCCTCGTCTCACCTTGCTTTGCAAGCAGCACGCGGTTCCAAGCAAACTACCATAAGCAAGAAGAACCGATGAAAGGGGGGAACCCCCATCGAATTAATGGAGTCATCAGATGGCAATGAGTCAGAACATGGGGGCTTATTATAACTAGAGGGAAAGAGAGATTTCTGAGTGCTGGTGCCATATTTATCAAGAACTCACTTTCTGGGTGATTCTGATCTGTATCTGAATTGTTAGGGAAAATTTGCAAGGAAGCTTAGTCTCAAAAATTCAGGACCAATGTTGCTGTAACCCAGGGAGACAACCTGAGACTCTTAAGATATTTTTGGATTGCAGTTCCCATCAGCCATAACCAGCCTGGCCAGTGGTCCAGGACAACCAATAACACATCTGGAGGGGGCACAGATGGGACATTTGTGATGCAAACTACATTATCATCTCACCTTTTCTTTCCTTTCTTTTCTCTCCTGTTCTTCCTCCTCTTCCTCTTGCAGCATTTTCTCCAGTCTGCTGTATGGCACTATCTCTTTCATGTTCAGGTCCATGCATCCCTTTTAGGTTTATCCTATTGTACCATGAATATCCTAATAAATATGGTTAATCAGATGGAAAGCACTGCTGCTTAAGATGATTCTCTTCTTGCTCTCTGAATTAGCAGTTCTTATGGAGGTTTTGTTGATTTTTTAACACTGTGTTGTTATGTTTTATATGTTGCCGAGTAGTGGGAAGACTGGGATAAAAAAAAAACCTTTTAAATCTTTTAAACATATAAACCATCAAAAGGCTGCCATTTGCTTAGATTGTGATTTAAAAAAAAAAGGTTCATTTCAGGCAGTCTGTGACACTTCTGTAACTCAAAAGGTTTATTGTGACAGCTCTGACCCTATAATCGGACACTGTTTCACTGTAAATAATTTAAATCTTGCTCAGAAGGCAATCTGTTCCTTAAGCCTCAGGGTGGATAAGGAAAAGCAAACATGTGTACAATACTACAAATATCTGTTCTTAATTGCGACATTTAAATCAAGGATGTGTATATATTTTAACAGGAAAGCATAAATTCTTGTTGGTAGCATTGATATCCATCAGCTAATAGAATAACGGATATAACTGTTCTCAAGAACTGTTATAAACATGAACTTTAATATGTTTTTAGAACAAGCTTCAGGTTCCATCAAATGCGTATTTCCCCCTTATCACGAGTAAATATCTGTCTTCCAGCAGTGGAGTTATAAGAAGGGACGGGTTGTGTTTCGGGTTCTGTCTATAATCATACCACTGCTAATTGTGCCGTAATACAGTTGCCTAAACAAAGGTTATTGAATTTTCTTCGTAAATTCACTGTGAGTCGTTTTACTACAGGGAATGTTTGTTAGGTAGCATGGATAACACAAACACTACCAAGAACAGTGTGGTTGCATGAACAGTTCAGTAGAACGATACATGTATTTATCTTTCTTTATTTTGAAAAAGTACATCCTGCTCTCTTTTATAAATAAACTCAAGAAATTGACCAGAAATTACAAGGCAAAATTGCAATTTACCTGAAATCAAGCAAATACATTTTTTAAAAAAAGCGGAAGTAAGCAAAGACAGTAGCAATACCCAGCAACACCAATGTTTTTGTTTATTTTTTATATTTTTATTCTGCTTTCCCTCTAAAACATACAGCTCAGTGCAGCTGAAAAACTAAAAACAAATGCCAAAAACTGATTATTACATGCCTTCAAGTTGACTCTGACCCTGTCACATGTTTTTCTTGGCAAGATTTATTCTGAGGAGGTTTGTCTTCCTCTGTGCGTGAGCAAGTCCAGCTTGCCCTAGTGGGTTTCTATGGCTGAGAAGGGATTTGAATCCTATTATCCCAAAGTGCTAGCTCAGTGCTTCAAACCATTACACCACACTGGTTCTAATAAAGCAATAAAACTGTTAGAAACTTGCAAGAACCAGTAAACTTGGTTCTTCAAACCATGGCAAGCAGAAAGGTATTTTTGTGGTGATAATAAGGAGGGTACCAGGTGGGTCTGCCTGGAGAGGGCATTCAGAAGGAATTCATTAAGTTAGTTAAATTCATTAAAATAGTCTTCATTAAGAAGACTATTTCTTGACTCAGTGCAAGTCACATTCATGTATCAGGGTGGGCGAGCATTTGGAGAAGGTCCTTGGATAACAAACTCAGTGAAGAGGCAGATTGATGTAAATGTAGGTGGTCCAAAAGTATTCAGGTCCTAAGCCTTAAAGGTTGAGCCTGAGGCCCCTCCCTAAACTGCAAACCCCAGGATTCCATAGCATGTTGAAAGTGGAATAATAGCACTATAACAGTCTAGTGCAGAAATGGCCCCGCTCTTTGGATTAAGCTCAGAATCTTATCCAAAGCCAGTGGAGCTGTTTCAGTACAGGTAAGAGATAATCTCTTGGCTTGGTCTCTTAGCAGTTCCATCCCAGGGCTTTGTCCAAGTGATAATTTATGAACTATCTTTGGCAGTAGCCCCATGAAAAAAGCACTACTGTTTTCCAGATTTTCAGAGCATGGATAGCTATGACCAAACTATCTTTGCTGAGAAAGAGTTTTCAAAGAGATAGTTCTTCATTTCAGTATGAAAAGGAGAGGTCGTCCAAAGGATTTAAATCTATGAAAGGAAATCACTAGTCTTAAAAGTTTCAGTAGATTTCCCCCTTTTCCTTTTTTGAAATTTCTGCATCCATCTCAACTGATAGAAGGACCTTTGTGCCACCAGTGCTCTTAACCTCTTAGTCTGACACCTCTGTCCCAAATACAGCAGAGACGTATGGAGATAGTTGAAGAGGAAGAGGAAGTACTCCTTGGAGCTCTGCTTGGATATTTTAAGAATTTCATCTCGGAAGGTGATCTTGAGAAGACAAAGTGAATTGAACATTTTTTGATGATGAATGGCTGGCTGTGGGTGAACCTGCTGCTTGAATGTTAAAATTAAGCATCAGTGATTGTCTAGCGGTGCCCATGAAACTGCCAAGCCGTGCAATAGGCAAGGTTTAAGGTGTAATCTGTATCACCAGGTGTATCAGGCTTGGGAAATGTGAAAGGCATTCAAAGTACTGACAGTTATGTATTGTTACTACAGACACTCATAATAGTTGACAAAGCTGAGGATGCTCCAATGATGAATGGCTGACTCTCCCCCATTCCTTACCAAAGAAATTAAGATAATACTTAACATTTTGTAAAAATCTTATTTTTCTTGCATTTACTGACATTGCCAAAATGAACCACTCTAATATAACACGAAAGGAAATAAACTGTCAGTAATATAAATTTAGCAAAAAAAAAAAAATTGCATTCTTCTTCCTTCCATAGTAGATAATCAGCAAGCTAGCAGGAGTTGTCACCGAGAGGTTTCTTCAACTTCTGGGACAAAAGTGCTTTACTTGTGTAATTGCAATCCATAGTTTATGCATGGATGCTGTTTAAGAAACCATATTGTTTTTTTCAGTGCTTTATAAATATCAGAGAAATGAACAATAGTTACTGAGTGGATAGTCATCTCTCAAGCCATTTGTTCCTGCACGTATCCTCCTTGATCCACTGTTCATAAGTACGTGATCAAACAAGCTGGAATGTCTCCAGCTGAGTTTAGTTTCTTGTGTTGCACCAGTCTGGAAACTGTAGAATATAGCAGGAGTGGGCAACTGCCCTAGTTCCAGCAGTCACAGCAGCCTCTGGACCTGAGAAGGTTGAACCACTCACACTCCATTTTCAAAAAGAATCTGGAGGAGTCCTCATGTGCCTTCTGGAAGGCCATGGAGCCATTTTGCCAGATTGGAGACAATTTGGCCCATTTGGTATTGTGAATCACTTCTCCTAGCCCAAAACAACTCAGAGGGCTCTGACAAACCCAGCAGTATTGCCCTCTGTAGCTTCCAGGTGGTGACAAAGTCTTTTTCAGAAAAGCGAAATAGTCACGGTGATGGAGGCACAGGATGGTGGGGGCACTGTGTGGAACCCATGAGATGCATTAAAAATGGAAGTGTTGTCCAACCAAGTGTCAGTTGGCTCAGTACCCTTCCTTGTTCTTAAGCTGGACATGATTGTCCAAATGTTCCTGTTGGAGAACCTTTGCTGCCACGTTATAAATTATGATTTCTTTGACTCCATCTGTCTCTGTTTATCAGGGACATTCTCTGTTTTCTGGTGCCTGGCATTGACAAATCACTCTCCCTGTGTTTGTCCTTTAGAGGTTGCCACAATATGAGCTATTAGCGTTTGTCAGTCTTAACTATTCAGTCCCCTCCTTGTGGTCTTGAAGTTAAAACTCAAAGTGAGAAGTGTTTGCATGGTCCCAGGGGCATTGGGATGAACCTTGAGGTGTTGTGCAATACATAGCCTGCTGTTTTTTTATATACATGATCTGCCAAGCTGTTAACAACCTACTGCAGGACAATTTTTCACCCAGAGATTTTCCTAACACATCTCTGTCCGAAAGAGTAAAGCCAGTCATCCTTCTTAAATCATCAGGGCACAGACAGTTGTTGAGTCAATAGAGACAGCATGCCCAAAGCAAAACCTTCAGCAATATAGTGCCAAATAGAATATCCTTCTATGAGAATGTGGGTGTTAAGATATGCCCTTGTGTGTGTCACTGTGAAATATATGCAGGGAACGAAATCTGTTAATTGTGATACTAATGTCGATCCTCCTTGTTTATGACAGACGAAGGACAAACAGGTTGTCCTCGGCTTACCTTCCCCCAACCTGACCCATAGGTTTTCTCCATGCTAGCTGGGGATGATGTGAGTTGTAGGCCAGCACATCAGCAGGGCATAAATTTAGGGCAGTGGTCCCCAACCTTGCTCCTCTAGGTGTTTTGGACTTCAGCACCCAGAATTCCTGGCTGTTAGCCAAGCTGGCTGACACTTCTGGGAGTGGAAGCCCCAAACACCTGGAGGACAAAGGTTGGGAACCACTGGTTTAAGGCAGTGGTTCTTAACCTTTTCTTTACTGGGGACCCCTGTAAGTATAATTTGTTGCCAGGGACCCCCAAAGACTTAACTCAAGATTTAAATATTTAAATTTGGATTGAAATATTCAAATATTTATTTCATATTCAAATATGTATTTAAGTATTTATCTAGTTATTTGAGGCTTCTGGAGACTAGACTGGGTAACCTTGGGCAAGTCACGTTTTCTCAGCCTCAGAGGAAGACAGAGACAAACTCCTACTGAACAAATCTTGTCAGACTTAAAGTGACTGGAAGGCACATAACAGTAAAATGAAGGCAGGGGTCGACATGTGCCCAAACAAGGGAGCCGTTTCAGCACCCCCATGCTCTCCCCATTGCTGTGTGGCTGTTGCTGCTGGTGGTGTCCAGTATCTGGGCTTCGTGGATCCCTTGTGAAGACTCTACAGACCCCAAGGGATCCCCGGAGCTCAGGTTAAAAACCACTGATTTAGGGGAAAGCTATCATTTGTGCTCTCCCACCCCCAGTATTGTAACTTTTTCCTGACCTCTTCTGCTTTTTGTGTGTTTTGTTGTAATTATTGTATATATAAATACTTTCCTAATGAAAGAGGCCATGTTTGTCGCCAAAATAAGAGAGGAAATAATCGATTCTGGCTGCATAATAGTATTCTCTTTCTTATAGATCGTACAATAAGGAAAAGGGCAAAGGAAAGACAAATAGCATTCATAGCATTCATAAGGACGGGATCTATTTCCCCCACCTTTTTTCTCCCCCCAAGCATTATTCTGCCACCAGTGATGTCTCATTATTTCTGAGTGTCCTAATCAATAGGGTCATGAAAGATTGATTTCAGCAGCTGTCACGCTGTTTATGTCACAGATCATATACAGTCATTTATAGAAGTGGGCAGTAATTCTCTTGTTAAGTTGCGAGTCGAGAAATCAGCGGACATATCTCGCTTGTCGGGGGCGGTGAAAAGGATCTTGATAGTGTCACTCATTGACTGAGAGGAGGAGACCGACACTGTTAATTGAATTTCCCCAGGGAGCGTAAAAGCAAAAAAAGAAAGAAAGAAAAAGACCCCAATACCGGGGAGGAGGGAGGGAGGAGAAACTTAACACAAGCTGTCAGCGAGGGGGAACTGCTTACATTGATTTAACTTTGCTAATGGCCAGAACTGGATGAAGAATCGCCCAGAGGGAGGACAGGGTTCACAGCAGTAGCTCCTGCTCACTTACTAAAAGTCTTTCAAACTTGCATGTTGCAACAAATTGTGCTTTAAAAAGGGAAATAATAAGGTTGATTGTGAGAGTCCTTTTTAAAAAAATCATTGGATGCCTTTTCCCTTCCCCTTTTCCGTTTCACAACCAGCTGCGTGAAATAATCGTATTTGATTGTGAAAATCAGTCACTTTTAAGGACCGAACAGATTTTGTTCCCACTTTTTTTTTCTTCTTGGTTTTGGAAGTTGCATCTCATGCTACAGTGAAATGCGCACATCTTTGCCCTTTGTGTTTATGCAAATATATGTGTGGTTTTTGAAAACCAAACATGTTTGGTGTTTGAAGCTGCACCAAAAGGTACAATGTAGACTTAGTGAAATCACCATGTTTTATTGTGCAAATCATTTTTAAGAACTGAACAGATTGTCCCTCTACTCTTTTTTTTTCTTTGCCTGAGAAGATCTTGGGCTTTTGAAGTTACACCAAAAGGTACAGCGAAATGAAACTAGCACATTTGGGCTCTTTCTGTTCACATAAGAACAAACTATGTGCGTGTGTGAATTTTTCTGTGTGTACTTACTTATTTAACGTATACATAATGCCAGATGACATAAATAAAAACATTTAAAACAATACAGAGATTTAAAAAAAATTAAAACCAGTTAAAATACATTTTAAGAACTTTTTTAAAAAATTTAAAAATAGTCCTTGAAGATAAAAGTAACAGTCCTTAAAATGACTAATTGAAAAAAAAACCTAATGAGTAATAATAAAAACTAGAGGTACAATATGTGCAGTCCTGTACACATTTATTCCACACTGACTTACTTCTGTAAGTTACTTCTATAGTTACTTCTATAGCAGACTTACTTCTGCTATAAACCAACCAAATACCTTAGAAATACCTTAGAAAATATATTTTGAATTAACTTTGTATGGTTCAGCCTGTTTTGTACCTGCACATTTATAGATCTGTTGTATTTCTGCTCAATTGGCAGGACAGTTCTATCCTATTAAAAAAAAAAAGCACGAGTTCTGTTTCTTTAAAAAAAATCTTCTAAAACATTTGGATGCATTTTACAATTCAAGTATGTGTTGTATGTGCGTTTGGGGTGCATTTTTTGAGTCAAAACTTCTATCACTAAATTCAGAGAAGTGTGAAGCTGAAGAGTAACTGAGTCATTTATCTGCATATTAGTCCAAGAAGTACAAATCTTACTTGAATACTTGAACTGAACAAAATTCTTTGAGCATCTTTGTTTTTAAATGGGCTCAATTGCATAGATTTTTTTAAAGTTACATGTTAATATGGGGCAATGTGACTTAATGATTTGTGCTTGAACATGTACGTGCGGAAATGACACAGACCAAAACCAGACTTGTCCTACTTCTCAGTGGAAAGCGGAGAAATGTGATGCTTTCTTAATAGCTTGACTTGGAAGAATGGGAAAAAAGAATCCTTGTGCTAAGAATGCCTGCTTCTTTAGGCTTAAAACACCTTCTTCTGTACCATTAAGTTGCCTTCACTCCCCGTGATGCTTATTTTGATAAGAACTGACACCCCCAATCTGCAGACGGTCCCCCTTCATTTTTTTTGTTAAAGAAGTCTAACAACATTTGGAGATTTCGTTTCATTGTCTGAGATATTTCTGCAGGCCACTCCTTTGCCAGTCACGATGCCAGATATTTACATTTCAGTCCAGTGTTTGTCGTAACTTTCAAATACAGGGGGACTGTGAGCAGACAGTGTTTATCACAGAGGAGAGACAGTCGGGAGCATTTGGTCTCAACAGCGCAGAGTCCAGATTGGTTATTTACGTTACAGCTATCCCCCACTTATATGACAGGTTAGGGACAAAAAGTGGAAATGGTTGAAATGCAGAACCCAGACATTTTAATATTTTATTAAATATTATTATTACTGTATATACGTGGTGGAAGAGAAGTCTATGCATCGAACATAAGGGTTCTGGATGTAGTTCAAACTGCTCGAAAGTGGATTGTTGAAAAGAGGGGGGAATCTATAGAATCTACACATTGGCAGGTCTAGAGTACGTGTCTCAAAATCACCGTTATTGCCCCATCTATAGGCTTTGTGAGAAGGAGGTGGCTGCTACTGTGTAAGTTTGTTCTACCTGTTCAGGTCCTAAACTTGAAAGACTAATTTCAGTTGATTTTGGTAACATTTGGGGCCCACAGGGACACTGGCATTTTGTTGGGTTGCTTGGTTTTAATGTTGGCATTAGATTAGAATCTTTGTGAAAACATATGAACTGTGTACAAAAATAAAATTAATCTCGCTGACCAAAATGTCCAGATTACCCAATTACCCAGTTTGCATGACGAAGGAGATGTTTGGGAAATAAAAAGAATACATCATGGTAGCTTTTCCTGTCACTGTGCAACAGAAGTGTTAGCTGATGTACTAAATGAGAAGCATTCTTGCTCCGTGCTATAGCACACGTGCAATTTAAATAACAGGTGTGGGAATTTTGTGGCTCTCTAGACTGCAACTCTCATTTCTTCCCCATTGGTAATGCTGGCTAGGGCTGCTGGGACTTGCAGTATGACATCTGGAGGGCTGTATCATTCCCACCCTTTTCATAGAATGTCAAATGTTCAGTTCACAGACCAAGCACTTAAAGCAAAGCCCTCCAGATATTTGGGGCCACAATCTCTTAGCATGTCAGTGGGAGGTCCTGAGAGGTGAAGTCCAAAACATTCGGAGAGCCAGTCCCCACCTCTAACATAAAGGATGCTGGACCAAGAGAAGGGCCATTCAGGTCTCAGGCAGATGTTGTCAGTTGAGAATAGGTCTCACTGGGCTAGTTCAGTAATTCTCGTACTTTGGCTCTCCAGATGCATTGTAAAAAGTTTTGGGGTTTGGAGGTTTTCAGATTTTGGTTTGCTGGATACGGAAGGCTCAACAAGTCATAAACAGATTTTAGCAGCATAAAATTTTCCATGATCAGCCTTATAAACAAGCCTTGGTTAACCTCCTCCATGACCCAGAATGAATGGTGACACCCATTTCATAGAATATGATGGACAGCTGAAACTGCTTCCCTCCAAGGAACAGACAAAGGTCGAAGAAGCTTTTCAGTTTGGTTTTGTGCTTAAAAAGTCCTGCAGCTGATTTGGTTTCCGTCTTTTAAGATTCTTCATCTGTCCACTAGAGGGGGGAATGCTGGCAAAAATACACCACCGTCCTTGGTGGTACATGAAATTTTTTCACTGCCTGGGAAAGACAGGTGGGAGTGCTTGTGCGTGATCTTCATTCACCATAAAGTACAAATGGGGAAAAAAAATACATTTGAAGTTTTCTCCTGCTTACACTTACCTAGATGCAGTTTCAAGTGACTACAGTGGGACTGAGTCCTGGTTAAGCATGCATAGGATTATGGCTATAGAGCCCAGTCCTACGTGAGTTTGCGCAGGAATTCACTCCTTGTATGAGTACAAGTACTTATTATCGTGCCCTGTTCTTAAATATGGAAGGTGAGGTTTTGTCTCTTAGAAATGAAGCATGGAACATGGAACGAGTTATTTGTAATTCCCTTTTGCCATAGGTAAGGTATAACTAAGGCCGTTTCCAGCTGACAGTGTTCTAGTGCTGTTATTCCACTTTCAGCATCCTATGGAATCTTGGGGTTTGAAGTTAAGGGAGGGACCTTTAGAATTCTCAGCCAGAGAGCTCTTTGGCCTCAGTAAACTACAAACCCCAGAATTCCACGGGATGTTGAAAGTGGAATAATAGCACTATAACAGTGTAGGGTGGAAATGGACAAAGTTAGATTAGGGCTACAGTATAACAAGGGATAACATCATTCTCTTTGTAACATAGCTGCTTTATTTGTTTGTCAATGAAAGGTGTTTATCACCTCTCAACCCACCAATGCTCCAAGGCAATGTAAAAACAATTAAAAACACTTCTAAAATATTTTTGATGTTGTTCTGTCCCTTCAAGTCATTTTTGACTTATGGTGATCCTATCATGGGGTTTTCTGGGGCTGAGTGTGTGTGACGTGCCAAAAGTCACCCACTGGGTTTCCATGGCTGCATACCTGTGCCATTGCCAAAGGCCTCCCGTGCTCCCCAGACATGCTTCCACAATTGTCACTCGCCTTTGTTTTCCCCTGGCGAGAGGGGAGGAGACGAATCAGAGATTCTGCTCCCAGCAGAAGTAAGACTGTGGAAGACAAGTTTGCTTTTTAACAATGGCCTCACTGTGCAGAAATAAGCATCCCTGAATATACACCACCTTTGTTGTTTATTTTAAAGGGAGAATTTGACTTTTTCTCCCCCTTGGCACAGAAGCGTTGTAATTAGTTTTGTGTGTAAGTGATGACGGGGCTGGTTCTGGTTTTATTTAGAACATTGCTAGTCTAGGATCTCTGCCAAGAATAATCCTTGTGCCTTCGAGTCATAGGGATGTAAGAGCGAGGAAAAGGGCTGTGTTTAAAAACAAACCAAACTGAAAAACTTTAAATGTCTTAAAAAGTGTCATTTGTGTTCCTGGCTTGTGGGATGTTAGCTTGCTTGCTCCATTTGCTATCTTGTTGGCTTTTTTCAGCTCATTCCTCCAACAACTCAGATTGCATTCCTGTGCATGCTTCCTTGGGACTAATCCTATTGAATTCCATAGGACTTCCTTTTGAGTTCATATACATAGTTTTGTGCTGTTAGACTATACCACTGAACCAGGTCAGGGGCTCTTCCACACGGCACAGTTATCACACTATGAATGCACTTTAATTGCCGTAGCTGCAACCTATGGAATCTTGGGGTTTGCAGTTTGAGGAGGATTTAGAATTCTCAGCTGGAGAGGTCTAGAGTTTCCCCAAACTACAAACCCCAGAATGTAGCCAGTTACAGTAGAATCATAATGCTATAATGGTGTAGTGTGTGAAAGGATCCGAGATCATCATTCAGTGCAGGGTGGAGAGGGAACACAGTTCACAAGTTCAACTAGTTGTCTAACTTAAGGGTGCATAATTAAAAGACCTAAAAAATACATGAATGGAAAGATTATCCCCAGTTACTCAGTTTCGAAATTGAAAAAGAGGGGCCCATCCACATTACAAATCATAGTACTGCTATTCCAATTTTGACTGCTGTGGTTCCCTCCTCTGAAATCCTGGGGTTGGCAGTTTAGAAAAGGGTATTTAGAATTCTCTGCCAGAGAGGGTCTTAAGGCCTCACCAAACTACAGGCTACTGGGTGCCACTGGGTGGAACCATGACAGCTAATGTGTTCTCCCTCCCTCCACATTTGTGGGTTTAGCTCTGGCAAATTTCATTATTTGCAAGGTGCGCATGCCCCCCCATTCCCCTCCTCCCATTCCCTTGCCGAGGCAAAAAATAAAGCAATTGGTGGGGGGTACATGCATACACTTTCCTTTGGAGCTCTCCCCTCCCATTCCATTGCCTCTGGCCTGGTGCTGGGAACTCATGCCAAGGCAAACAGTAGGGCAATGAAGGGGAGACTCTCATGTGCTTTCTTTTACCCCTCCAGAGCCCTCCCCTCCCATTCCTTTGCTTCTGCCCTGATGCTGACAACTCAGGTCAAGGCAAAAGTAAGGTAGTGGGGGGCACACACACTCCTTCCTTTTCCCTTCTGGAGCTCCCCCTCCTCCCTCCTTTGCCTTTCGCCTGGGCATGGAGAAGGAAGGCACCTGCACCAGAGCCCTGGAAGGGGAGAGAATTATTCACAATTTTTCCATTTTCACAAGGATTCTGCACCCTGAGCCCTAACGGAGGTGGAAGGGCCACTGTAATAGGGCTATAACTGTGTAGTGTAAATGAGCCCCTGGTTTCCTGACAGTCAGGAAACTCCCTCAGGAGATATAATATAGGATAATACAGCAACAAGACTTTTGTTCCCTTTTCTGTCAGTGCTCAAATGTCCCAAAGCAGTGCAGAGGAATTATTGTGCAGAGAAAAATACATGGGAAATGGGGTCACTGTGCAGAAAATAGTGATTCCTGCTCAGAAAATATTTCTGTGTGTACAAAACAATGCCCCATTTTTTTTTCCTGCATGATGCCTCCTCTGCAGCATTTCAGGATGTTTGAATACCAGGTGAATACTTTGGAGAAGTATTCGATTTCTCTCACAGTGAGGAGGAAACTGCAGGAATTATTTGTCCTTGCATGCAAGGATGAAATAGTAGAGGATTTGCATCCCTACCTAAAAGTCTGCCACATGCCGCCCATGCTGCATCTCTCCTTCATCAGCCCCCCTACCCCAGTTTCATAAACATCTGTGTCAGGGTGACTGGGAAAGAGAAGGAAGGGCCATCTGTTTCCTTCCCCCAGATATTGTCATAGGGATCACTCTTTCCGCAGAAGACTGGAATCAGATACTCTGCCGCTGAGCTGTAGTCCCTCCCTGAAGATAAAGGGCAAATCAGTTTAAAAAATATCATTGAACTGCATCAGCATCATTGCAGTGACTGTCACTAGGGAAAGCGGTATCTTCTGGAAAGTGGGGAAGGTAGAGGCTGAACAAATCTCACTGGAAGAATTTCAGAGCCTTGAGGATTCTACTAGACCCCACTCCTTACAGAACAGGGATGGGCACACTGCGAACTGTGGGTTGCATGCATCCCACCGGGGCCATTTTTGTGATCTTTGGTGGAGGAGAATCAAACTGGGTCCTAAATGCCTCCAAATACTCCCTAGGAGGCATGAGAGATGTTTTTACAACACTGCTGCCCCTGCTTGCCATTTTATGCCCAGCAGAGACCTAGCACCCTAAAGGCACCAGATCCCACCTGATCTTGGAAGCTGAGCAGGGTCAGCCCTGATTAGTTCTTGTGTGGGAGACCGCCAACAAATCTCAAGTGCCGTAGTCTAGATTTCAGATGGAGCAGCTGGCAAAACCACCTGTGAGTCTTCCTTGTGTAAGAAAACCCTGTGAAATCCATTGGCTTACCGTAGGTCGATGGGTGACTTGGAGACCAACACACTGGCCTTTAAAAAATAAAACAGAAAGCGAGCAAGAAGGCATAAAACATCCCAGAGGGGCCTAAAAACATGCCCAAAATGCCCCATACACCCTTAGAGTGTGTTTAAGGGCATTGTGGAGAGAAAAAAATTGTGTATATGGGTCCAGTTGAGGGGTTGTTTCCTTTAAGATGTCCTGGGGGAGCTTATGCAGCCCCTCACTTCCCACATTATCCGGCCCTGTAATGGAGGCTAAAGGAGCTCATAGATGAGATGGAGTCTAGCAAGAACTTCAGGTCTTCAGTATAGAGTGAGAGGCCCATAGTGGAAGAGATGGTTCTTGAGAAAATTGTGGCCCTAGTACTTCAGGAGGTTAAGGGGAATTAACGTTTACACCTGACTTTCTATCACTCTCGATTTTCCACTTTCACATGAATCCATGCTTGCTATTCATCCATTTCATCTCTTCTTCCAGGGTCATTGTCAAGTCTTTTGCGGACCGTACAGTGGGCCCCCGATATCTGCTAGAATTTGGTTCCAGGACCAACATTCATGAATGCTCAAGTCCTATTATATACAAGGGTGTAGTAAAACGACATCGCTTTTATAAAATGGCAAAATCAAAGTTTGCTTTTTGGAATTTTTTTGAGGGGGAGGTATTTTCAAGCTGTGGTTGGTTGAGTCCATGGATACAGAGTTTTCAGATGTGGAGAGAGGCTGTATACAAAGTGCTTGCAATACTCTAAACATTTGCAGAAATGCTACTGTGATCTTATCAAAAGAGTCTAAACAGGATTGTTGACTTATCCTCAATATAGTTTGTACTACATTTGGAACATTTTGCTGTTGAAATCAGGGCAGAAGAAAGCACAGAAGTTATTTGAGGCAAGGGTGAGGAATGGGTAACCCTCCTGATGTTGTTAAACAGAATCTGCTGTCATTGTAGTTGCTCATAGTTAAGCTGTATGACTTTTCTTGGGCTTTCTGGTTCTACTAGTAGACTGGTCTAGCTATCAGCAGTTTTATTTTAATATTGAGGCATTTAACATTACACATCAACCACCATAGAAATCAGTGCTGATATTTTGAGCTGAGTCTTTAGTGTCCCTTGGAAAGAACCATCATCTCACAGTTTTAGCATCACACAGAGTTAATACACGTAGCTACTCTGCTGCAGTCCTCTACTATCACCACTTATTACTTCCTACAGCTGCTCTTGCAAATAAACATTGGAGGGTTACAAGTGTTGCCCGCAACAAAATGTTGCAGTGTGCTGTGCTCCTGTTCAGGATACTCCATTCCTTGCTTCATCCCTTCCATTTCTTTCCCCTACCCTCAATGCTTAGGCCAAGTTCCATCACCATGCTCAGGTCTCATCGAGGCTGTACAAGGATTTCACCCTCTTGGTACTTCATTACTTCAGTGAACTTCAGTATTTTCCTGAAACTACTAATGGCTTGTTCTTCTGTGTGGATGGTGTCATTTTAGCTGCGTAAGGACCAACACATGGCAGAATGGAGTTCACCAATGGATTATATGATTCACCTGTTGAGAATAGCCAGCATCCAAATATTGTACGATCCACTTTGCACATGCTATCTCCATCCTTACAGCGATCTTGTAGAGTAGGCCAGTACTTTTCAGTCTGTATTACAGATGTGGGATTGAGCCTGAGAGAACTGGAGTTTGCATAAGGCAAGGCCACCAAGGGAATTTAATTAGCTTTCTTTTTGGAACAAGCGGCAGGACAACGAGCACGTCTGGTTTGGAGCCAAGCAGCTAGCTAACCACGTGATTATACCTTTGCTCTGAATCTATTAAATCTGGCTTAGTTTATACTGAAGATTAATCATGAAGAAAATCAGTGTTAGCATTGTTGAATGTTTTGGTTTTTTTATGGACCTGGGAAGCATTTGGTTTCAGCAACTGGGCTGACACAATTAAAATCTCTGCAGTTTTTTTGTGGAACTGCTTGCTTTTGTTTTTGCGGTGGTGCGATCCAAAACCCGTGGTTTGTTTTTGCCTCTTAATAAGCCCTCCTGTGGTTAGTAAAAGTTATTCTGGACCATTTTACTGAGTGATTTTCATAATGCAATATTTAATGCCATGGTCCACATCAGAAACATGGATTTCTTTTTCCCCCTTTCCAGACAAAGGTTTTGATGCAAAATCAGATGCAAGTGTTAAAGCAGCCTTAAGGTGCATCTCCTAATATACATCGCCTTTGTCTTGCCGGTTCTCCCAATTTCACTGGTATCATTTTGGAAAAGGCTGCTATTATAGTGGTACCACACTGTGTCAGGCCCCTGCACCAGAAGTGCCTCTCGTCTTGATAATGACTATGCAGACCATTTCCCCCATCCACTGCCTGCCTCTCAAACCCAAGAAAGCCCTCTTTTCCCTCCCTTGATCACAAAAGGACATAATTATTGTCTGCAGAAGAGTCAAGTACAAAGATAGTTCATCCAGTCTGACCGCCCAGGCACTACGGGCCACCAAAGATTAACAGCTGCTTCTCCTTTGATTAGGTTAGGTAATAACAGTTACTTTAGTTAATAATTGGATGGCTTCCCGGGCTGTGTAATTCAGGTTTAGGCTGTCATATTTTTTTCCCCCTCTCTTCTTGCTGGCATGTAGCTGAGCTGTATTCTTGGAAGGGAGCCTGTAATCCTATTAGTTGCCCCTAAAGTCATAGCAGGAAAAAGATAAGGAGGGCTCAGACCCATTAAGGTGTTGTGTCAGGTATGGAAATACAGTTCATGCTTTATTCTGAGTGTAATTAAATCGGAACAGTATACTAACAGGGGGATTTAACTGTTGTATATATTGCTTGAGACCCAGGGCAGTATAGTGGTCTGAGTGTTGGATGGGGACCCTTGATTGCCCACTTGGGGATGGAAGCCCACTAGGTGTCCTTGGGCATGTCACACACTCTCAGCCTCAGAAATCCCGTGATAGGTTCACCTTAAGGTCACCATAAGTCAGAAACAACTTGAAGGCACACAACAAGAATATATTGTGTGCATACACATTTGTATGCCAGCTCTCCTGTCAGGTCGTAGTAGTAGTAGTAGTAGTAGTAGTAGTAGTAGTAGTAGTAGTGATTAATAATAATAACAATAATAATAATAATAATAATAATAATAATAATAATAATAATAATAATAATAATAATAATGAAAAATAAGGCTAAAAGATTTGCACATCTTGAGCTTTTGTTCTTACTTTGACATATTGCCTTTGATGTACTGGTAAGTCACAATTTAAAATAATTATATGATAGGAGAGAAGAGTGAGGGGAGGAGGAAAGAAGAAAATAAGCCCATTTGGGTATCATGGCCACAGCAAGGGTCAACTGGGAGCCAAGTATCCTTTGGTCTGGGGAGCAGAGATGGGCTTGCAATCTTACCACTCCCTCTGCTTCAGGCAAGTGGAGTGAGCTGGTAAGATTTGGGGGAAACTGGAATATTAGTGACTAACGCAAATGAAACAAGCTCATTATTTGTTAAATAATAGCTTGCTGCTTTGTTGGCTGCAGCTCTCTGTATTCTGATCAGTTTGTACACCTTTTGCTGGGCTAGCTGTCTTCTTTGTTTCATTCTGTGAAGTGCTTTATGTTGTGTGTAATTTGGGAGGAAGGGATTTGGCTTTTCTTTCCTGGATGCAAATCCACCTTGACTGAACACCAAACAATCAAGGTCTTGATACCTCCGGTATCTCTTCTTCCAGTGGGGTGATGGACCTGTCCTTAAAACTATCCTTAATGGAATGAGAAGCTCACAGGAGGCAATATTTTAAGAACGTAGCAGAAGCCTCATGGAAAGAGTGTCATCTGTTTCCATTACTCCCATGGGAATGTTTGCTCAAAAGAACTAAATTTACTGTAGAAACCCCAGCATGGGTTATTATTCAAACAAACTTGGCTTGGTAACTTGATGTTTAGACTTACAATTTTGATATTTTAATCTCTGGCAGACAAGACCCTACATTGTTTCCAGAATCAGGGCCTCCAGTGAAGCGGAGATAGTCACATTGTGTTTAAAATTTTTTAAAGTGATTGTTATACGCTTCTAGTAATACAGCTGTCCCTCCACATTTGCAGGTTTAACTTCCATGGATTTGATTATTTGTGAGTTTCTCCAACCCCTGCCCCACTCCACCTCAAGTGGTTCTTTTCCAGGGGAACTTTCCCTCTTGGTGGCTCTGATCAAACCATGCAGCTCTTTAAAAATGCCTGTCTGGCCCTCCTCCTCCACCACCAGCTTCTCCCTGGCCAGCTAAGGATGGACCATGGCCCAGTTTCTCGGTACCACAAACCCTATCCCGATGACCCCCATTCCCAGAGAAAGAGATGGGTGAGAGAGAGGAAGTACAGGACCACTGTGCCGACCCACCCCCTTTCCCTCTCCTTTCCCTGACCTGGTTTGGACCTTGGGTGCTCATTCTCCCCACCATGTATTGCCCCCCTTCCTATGAGCACATGCACAGATTTTGATATTTGCAGTTTTTCCACTTTTGCAAGGGTCCTATGCCCCTAACCCTAGCAAATGTGAGGGGCCTACTGTACTTTTATCTCTCTCTCTCAAGCTTATTTATTGTGGTCTGCTGATCATAATATCTATGTATTTATTCATCCGTGGCAAGAATTTGTTGGTTGTGGTCCCCCTTCCTGTACCAAACCAATTGTTTCTCTTTTGTTTTTTAAACAGGTGCAGCCATCCAAAGTACAGCTATAGAAGGGACAGTAGATGGGAAAGGGGCAGGGTATACATTGACCATTGTTTATGTGTTTTTATTTCTATTTTATTGCTAGTTTAGCAAGCATTTGTATGTAATTATTTTGGATAGCTGTACTTTTATTATTTTAGATATTTATGGTTTAGATTGTGTATTTATGAGGAAGGGCAGCATATAAATTGACTATTGCCATTCAGCATCAGTAAGACCTGAATTGCTGGAGGGCTAGTGGTGGTATTGGAACACTATCCAGCCCTCCTCCTGTTCCTTAGTTATTCTCCTCTAGCTGGCAGGAGTTGGACGCAGAAGTCTTTCTCACAGGCCTCTTCAGTGGACTCGTTTTAGCTGAAGATGCCAGTGGTTGATCCTAGGGATCATGATGAAACACATGTCCTTCCACTGCAAAACACATGTCCTTCCAGTGAGCTATGGCATCTTCCCATGTGGCATGGAAGGTGATAAGTCAAGAAACCCAAAACCAATGTATTCCTCATCAGCACCTTGAGCATGTGGAACTAGTTTTCAGTCCTCTGTATCCTGGCCAAATTATCCATATGTGACCAAAGTTCTTAATGCTCTTCATACAAATCTGGCACAAGCTGAAAGCAAGCCTGGGCCAAGGTGAGGAGAGCAAGCCGTCATAGCATGTAGTCTGGGGGTGTAGTAATAGGTCCTTTTGCGTTTCATGGCTGGTGTCATGTTTGCTTCTCTGCAAGATAATTGATTATATAGGTAGTTCTCACTAGTGGTTGCCAAGGTTTCTCCAAAACAGAGTAGAAACATTTAGAAGGGTTTCTTTTCTTCCTGCTCACTGTCTGGCCAGCATCCAAAAAAATGCGTGACTAGTTCAGTACACCCAAGGGGGCTTTGGCCCAAGCTTGCCTTTCTCAAATGTCTGCTTCTTGTGCCGCATGGCAAATGGCTTTCGAAATGAAAAGGGCTTCAGCAGCATGTAGGCCTTGGATCATGGCCTGTCTTTCTAGTTTCATCTTTTGCTTAATTTAAATAGTTTATAATCGTTCTGTATCAGGTTTGACACTTTTTAATTGGACATGTAAACATTGGAGCCTTAGTTCCTCTCTTCTCAAGGATCTCCTCTGCTCTAGTGCTTATAGGAGCAGCAGTTGGGAAAATTACACTTTTTGGCCCTTGGTAACTTCTGGGGTATTCTGGGTTTGTGGTCCTCCAAACGAACTTTTCTGAGCTCTGTGCCAGAGTTGTAATAAATTGATGTAAGCAGTGCCTGATAAGATTCCTAGATTATTATTGTTGTTGTTTGTCTTCAAGTTGTTTCCAACTTATGGCAGCCCAGAGGGGGTTTTCTGGGGCTGAGTGTGTGTGATACACCCAAGATCACCCAGTGGGTTTCTGTGGCCAAGCAGTAAATCAAATCCTGGTCTTCCGGGGTCCATAATCTAATGCTCAAACCACTACCTCACACTGGCTCTCACATTTCTTGCATCACATACCTTCCATGAATTTGACTGATTAATTTGGGATTTTTGTTTTGTTTCAAATTCAGAATGCAGCAGACCAAGTTGCATTTCACATTGCAGGGGGATTTACGGCTCTGGAACAAGTCCTTCAGGTTGTGACGGCTTCCACCAATCTGAACACAGTTTCTCGGATCCCTCTGAAGTGAGTACAATGCTTTGCTTGCCTTTTTTGAGCGGTCAGTAAATTAATGGCATCTGTGGATAGGACTATTTTTCTGGCTTCAGTTCTGCCTGACCTTGCTATTTATTGCTCTTTGACTGATGAATAGATTTATAGAGAATTTTATGGCTGTGTCCTGCTTTTGAAATCTTGCATGGAAGATGGGGCAAGGTTTCAAGATTGTGGGCTTCTTTGTCTCTTGGATAGGACCGAAGGAAAAACCAATTTTCTTCTTAAGGCAGTAATAAAGTGCTGTCCCGTGTGCATACAGCTGTTGGTCCACTGTTGAGCTAGCATTCTCCCATGTGAGTCAGGAAGCTGGCTTCTCTCCATACCAGGCTTGGAAAAGGTTTTTTCTTGAACTACAACTCCCACAGTCCCTTGGCCGTGCCTTCACAAACAGGTTTCTCGAGTTTTGCTATATGCACGTTTTACCCAGCCAGCTTCCTGAGAGGGAGAAGTGAAGCAAACTTACTGAATCCCAGGTTCTTGGACTCTGGGAGTGCCGCAGAGCTGGAGCTGAAAGCAAAGTTGGCCTCACTCCTGCCTTGCTTTCCTCCCACCCAGAGAAAGGCTGAAGGAGGAGCAACAAAGCAGCACCCAAAGCAGAGGTGAGACACACACACTTACCCCTAATGTTGCTGGGCTACAACTCTAAACAGCCTTGGCCAACATAGCTGATGGTGATGAATTCTGGGAGTTGCAGTCTAAACAGCATCTAGAGGCTGTCTATTGGTCACTGTCCAGACATCCCTTTTGCCAGGATGGAGCTTTGAAGAGGGTTCAAGTCCTGAGGTCCTATAAGTCGGATGAACTGACTTCATGTGCTACATTTCACCACAGACTCAGCATTCTCCATCTATGGCTTAGGTACTCAGCTGTGAGTCTGTGGCTGAGGAAAGCTATAGCTAAATCTGCATCAAGCCTGAATTTGCCTTGTCTGGTATGCTTGGTAGACACAAATTGAAAACATGTTTCAGTAGTTTTTTAACACCAAGAAGTTTGTGAAAAACGTTTACATATTTGTCACTACGTTGCAGTGAGCAAGTATTCTGAAACACAAACCATCACACTGTATTCTCAGTGCAAAGAGAACAAGCAGTGAAAAAAGAGAAAGGAGGAAGATGTACAAGAGAAACAGGGAACTTATAGAAGGAAGTTCTGAGTGAAGACTGAACATCCTTCCAAATATTGTGAATAGAGCCTTTTGTGAGGGTTGCTGAATTTCTGTAATGCCTTTGGCAGTGATTCCAGTTGCTGGTTTAGGACAAGCACATGGTTAATCATAAACTTTGGCAGAGACTAATTTCATTGCTTCAAAAGGACTCATCAGAAGTGAGTTTTAAAAAGGACTGAATCCTATATAATTCCAGTAGAAACCTGTAAAGCATCTAAGCAAGTGCAGAAAATGATATATCACATAGTTACTACAACTGCACATAGTTACCAATTTTCAAGTTAACTGTGGCTTGCTTATAGTATGGGATCTGGTATTCTAGATTTCAGCAGTCATGGGAAAGCAGAGATTATTTAAGTGCGGCTTGCAATTTGAACAGTTTGTGCAGTCAGCAAGTACATACCGTGGCTGTTACCCCAGAGAATCGCTATTTGCTATTCCCTTAGGAGATACAGAAACTCTACACATTTGGTACTTCAGAAGTGACCAAAAGTAACTTATAGCAGAGTGTGGAAAAAACTGTGATTTCATTAACTGGTGTCAGACTCCCGGTTTTCCACTAGAGCTTTGTAGATAGCTTATACAGAGGCAATCTGTTTCACTAGAAATCTTCTCAAAATCATCAGAACTATTTCAAGTAGGGTTACCAAAAGAAACAGGCAAATGCCAAACACCTCATTCATACCGTTATATAACTGAGGGTAAGAACTTGTCTGCCAAGTATAACAGTACTGGCAGATTTATAAACCCTTTGAAACAAATGGCACCGAATAAAACCCTAGTTGAGGCTCCTCACAGCAACTTTTCAGACATAAATTATGTTGGTATTCTGAGAAAATATCATAGAGATGCCTATGTTATTCAGGCAGTGACTTTAAAAGAACAGTCTAGAAATTCTGTGGATAACACACTGATGGAGAAGACCCTGTTGGGTGTTATGAAGGCAGCGGTAGGTATAAGGTACCCTGCGGAGGCACAAATTTTCCCAAGGCCTGTTGCAGACTCACAGTATCTGGGGCTGCTGTGATAGTCCTGCTGCTTTGGGAACTGCCTTCTGTGGAGCAAAAGAAACAAGACAAAGGTAGGGTTCCAGATAAGCTACCTACAGAGGCTAGGAAGAGACAAGGACATGAGATATGGGCAGGTGAGGAAGTCATTGTTGGATGCCTTTAAGTCATTTCTGATTTATGGCGACCCTAAGAGGACACTATCACAGGAATTTCTTGGCAAGAGTTATCAAAGGGGGGCTTGCCATTGCCTTCCTCTGAGGTTGAGGCAGTGTGACTTGTGCAAAGTTACTTAGTGGATTTCCATGATTAAGTGGGGTTTCAAGCCCTGCTCTCCCAGAGTCCTCGTCCAGCATTCAAATCACTATTCCCAGGGCTGTGGAGTCAGGATGCCAAAACTTCAACTCTGCCTCCTCTGTTCTACTGAGCAGTAAAAATTTACTGTAGTAAACTGGTAGCACAAGGGATTCCATCAGCACCATGTGAGTCATGAGGCTACTTAGACTGATAGAACATAAAATACATGTATTTGATTAAAACTAATGAACAAGAAAATTTTCCGGAATTCCTATAAAAGTAAATATGCAACAAGCTAGGCATTTAATATTGTTTTGATTTTGAATTCGGAGTTGGTGCATTTCTCTTGACTCAGACTCCACTCAAAATTGCTTCCAACTCTATGGCCCCAAGTATACCTCACTGGCTCTTCAAGTATAGGCTGGAGGAATTTCTGCATCAGAAAGAGTAGGTTTCCCAAATCTATCCCAGGGGTGAGTTCTTGCCCTCTGTACTTTTATGAGTAGCCACTCCTTCCTCAGAAATCTTAGAAGTAGCTCTAGATACACAGCTCTCACCCTGCCTCCCTTCATGAAACCAGGGGCCCACCAAGGAAGAAAGCTGGGTGCTTCATTTGAGATCTGCTATAGAGGAAGGAAAGTGATCCAGGGTTTGGGACAGGCCTGGTTTGGCTCATCCTCTGCCAAGGCAGAAAAACCAGAATGCAGGGCTGGCTGTGAGGTTTGGGGAGGGCGGCTGTCAACAAGGCATTTCCTGGCAGTATCAGTTACACATTGCATCTTTGACATATTCCATACAAACCTTACTAATACTATTTATTATTTATGTTATAATGGCTTTTTGTTGTTGTCGTACACAACTAAAAAAAAAGGGGGAGTCCCCAGGGGCATTTTAATGATTTAACTGTTTGTGCCTCTCTTAGAAATGGATGTGAGGAGCTTATATGGACTTTTATCCACATCTCTTTCCCCAAAATCCTGGCAGCATGGTGCGGCTCAGAATTTTAATCCTGTGTCTACAAGATAAAGCTTTATTATAATAAAGATTTACTGGTATGCCCCTTGTTTTGGATTTGTCAGTATTAGTAGTCCAGAGGGACTGTTGGTACAAAAAAAAAAAAAGTCACATTTATGCATGAAATGAATAAATGCACACACCCTTCCTCTGGCAAATCAAACCTTCAGAGGTCAAGAACAGGTACAGTTGAGTATAAGAAGTCTTATTTAAAAAAAAAAAGAGTAAATGTTCATAAATGGATGATGTTGTTTTATATTATACCAGAAGGAGGCACAGAGCAAGGATGGGGAAATTCTTATAGTGTGAGGAACAAATTCAATTCATGAGACATTCCCAGAAGCCTTATTCCAGTCATGGTGGACCCAAAGGCAAAAATACCAGTGTGCTTCACCTGAAAGTTCTTCTAAGAGTGGCATTTCAACCTTTAAGAATAGTAGGAGATTCAAGCAAAAGCTGAGACACTACATTAATGGTAGTTTCATGGGGAAGAGACCATGACTTTCCAGAGAGCAATGCATTGTGATCCTGCTAGGCCAGGAACTGAGGCCCTCCAAAATTTATCTGGAATTTCTGCAGAACGTCAGCGAGAGCTGTGCATCCAAGCTTGTGTGGGAACACAACGTAGGCTCAGAATTCCTCTGTCTTGCTTTAGGCAGCTTCACCTGCTACCTAAATTTGAGAGCCATCCCCAACCCAACTGGGTGCCTGCACGCAGGATTACCTGTATGATACACACATTGGCAAACACCTATTGTGACATCTTGTTTAAGTTTGTGATTTTGTGACAAGCTTTGTGTGATCCCAAAGAAGGAGCCCTCCTGGCCACAGACAAACCACTCTGTTTTCAATTGTACATGTCGGGGGCTGTCTTTGGAGATTCTAAATTAAATTGCAAAGGTTTGAGTTGGAGCCTACTGTTCCTAACCTGTGTGCCCTCTGCCTGCTGAGTTGAACACCTAAAGGGAATATGCAGAACCTGGAAGCAGGCTTAGTTCAGAGCTTGGAAAAGTTTCTTTTCTAGAGGACTACTACAAGAATCTCCAGATAGAGGTCATAATCTCTGGGGAATTCTGGCTTGTGTTTGAGACTGGCTCAAGCTTCAGTCCTATACCTACTGGCCTTCGGCTACATCCCAGAAGAAACAATGCAATATATTTTAAAAAAATAATCCCTACATATTTCTGTACATATTAGTAATTACAGAACCATTAGTATGCATTACATTTTACAGAAAGGACTGGATCCTGCCCTAGGAACTTAAGTATTTAAAATGTTGCCTTGGGGAAGATCAGAGAAAGGAGAAGCACCACCACATTTGCATAGCAAGCCAGCAAGCCCTGTCACAAGCTGTTTCTGAAAGCCAGTCATTTTTAGAAAACGTTGGTGTGTGATCAGAATGAGGCATCCGTCATGTGCAGCCTCCTTTAAGTCAAACTGCTGTCCCCCAGGCCTTGCTAAGTAACCCGTTCCTCGGTCCCTTCATGCCCTGGGGAATGAGATATTTCATGTAACCTTCCTAGTGTCGGCTTGTTCTTCTGAAAGAAATTTCCTGACACCAAGGCACACAATTCAAAACAGGTAGAAACGTTTTTCTTGGTTAGCCCATCCGAAAGGTTTCGTTTCCCCCTTCATGACTTCTTTATGAAAAAAACACAGGCCCCAATTCCTTACTGAACTCAGCAACTAGTAATACATTCCTTTTGGATCTTGGCCTATATCTATAAAGCTAATAAGACGACAGATTAGAGTAGTTAAGCTATGGAAATATTTCAGCCTGCAGTAGTTTTTAATCACTTCATCACCTCCAGATATTTCATCTTCACTGAAAGATGGAGAATATAATCAGCCTTCCTATAAATCATGCAGATTTTTATATGCCGTAGTTTAAGTTAGGGCTCTTTTCAATTTTTTTTTTTAAAAAAGTCATAAATTTGGCAATAAAGTACAAGATTAAGAAATTTCAGGTTTTAGAGAGATGGAGAGCGAAAGAGGGTTCAAATACATGCAAAACGTATTTTCCTGTTGTTCGCCATCAAGTCATTTCCCACTTAAGAAGACCCTTAGGCAAATTTGTTATGGGGTTTTCTCGGCGAGGTTTTTTTTCAGCAGGTTTACCTTTGCCTTCCCCTGAGGCTGAGAGAGTGTGACTTGCCTAAGGTCACCCAGTGGGTTTCCGTGGCCAAGTGTGGATTTGAACTCTGGTGTCTAGAGTCATAGTCCAACACTCAAACCACTATACTCTGGCTGTCATGGTTGCTTGAAATTTCCCATATACAAAGGCAGGCAGAGATGGATAGCTTGTAGGGATAGAGTATAGATACCATCTAACAGAGCTTTAAAGCTGATTTAGGAGGGCTAAGAAAAAGTTTTAAACAACAGCAGTTGGCAAACAATCGTATTACATTCAACTATTCTAATGCATTTGTATTCTGGTATACAAATATCTTTGAGTATGCAGTACTGTGCCAGGACGTAGCAGTCTTAAGAACCAGAGATATCCACATTTCCACACACACAAAAGTTGAAAATTGAGTTTTGCAAATCTTTATTTTTTAAAAAAGTTTTTTTTAAAAAAAAAATCTTGCTTTAATGGATAAACCATCTGATGCTTGTCTCAGAGTCCTTGTGCAGAAATGGTGGCAGTTGACAGCTGTCGTCCTCTTAATAAGATTAAAATAAAGAAATTAGTTGTGCTGTCTTTAATCTGCCATTTAACCCTGTAGACCACCTGGGGCTTGCTCCTCTACTGACACTCTAAATTCTGAATTAAAAAATTGTATAACCGAACTGGAGGGCCGAATGATTCTAAATACATTCTAGTTGTAGCTGTCTGTAGTTAACAAGCTTATGTCGTCGATCCCCACCACCCAAACCCTGCTGCCTGTTTATTAAAACTCCATGTTGTCGCAAAAAAAAAAGTGGCTGTCAGTTGGTTTGCACTTCCTTTGTTCAAAAGTATTGTTTTTCTCTCCAGGACAGTTGGCCCTCCACATTTGTGGGTTTGACTGCCGCGTACTTATTTGCAAATTTCTTCAATTCCTGACCCCCCCCATCTCAAGCGCTTCCCATGAGAGGGCCGTGCATCCCTTTAAAAACCTACCTCCTATCCTCTTCCTCATCCACCTGCCACTGCCTGGCCAGCTAAGGTGGAATATCCCAATTTCTCAGCATCCCAAACCCTCTCGCAGTTTTCCCCCTCCCATCTAAGGAAGGAGATGGACAAAAGAGAGAAGAAATAGGCAGTCTTGACCTGGACTCCCCACCTCTCCTCTCCCCATAGACACACAGACACAGTCACACACATTTTGATATTTGTATTTTTTTCTACTTTTGCAAAGGTCCGGCACTCCAATCCCTTGCCAATGTGGAGGGCTGACTGTATTGTTGTGCTTTCAGAGCAAAAATGAAAAGAGATGCTGAATCTTGACTGAGAGCCTAGATTAGTTGGATTTGAGTGACTGAGAATTAAAACATGCGAGACTTCTTATTGATCATAGGGACGGTGTATTGATGTTCAGTTTATCCATCCTGAATCAAAGGTAATTGGTTAGATAATGGCCGAGCTGAAATACGGTTGAAAAAAATGACATCCTTTTTTAAAATAACTTAATTTTGTTTCATTAAAATATTTCTTTTCTGCCTTAGAATCATAGAATCATAGAGCTGGAAGAGACCCGGGGCCATCGAGTCCAAGTCCCTGCTATGCAGGAACACCCCTCAAAGCATTCCCAACAGATGGCCATCCAGCCTCTGCTTAAAAACTTCCAAAGAAGGAGACTCAACCACACTCCAGGGCACCATATTCCACTGCCGGACAGCTCTGACCGTCAGGAAGTTCTTCCTGAGGTTCAAGTGGAATCCCCTTTCCTGCAGCTTGAATCCATTGCTCCTTGTCCTGGTCTCTGGAGCAGCAGAGAACAAATCCGCTCCCTCCTCAACATGACATCCCTTCAAATATTTAAACATGGCTATCATGTCCCCTCTTAACCTTCTCTTCTGCAGACTAAACATACCCAGTTCCCTAAGCTGTTCTTCATAGGGCATGGCTTCCAGACCCTTCACCATTTTGGTTGCCCTCCTCTGGACACGTTCCAACTTGTCAGTATCCTTCTTGAATTGAGATGCCCAGCACTGGACATAGTATTCCAAATGAGGCCTAACCAATGCAGAATAGAGTGGTACCATCACCTCCCTCGATCTAGATACCATACTCCTGTTGATGCAACCAAGATTTGCATTGGCTTTCTTGGCTGCCACATCACACTGCTGACTCATGCTCAGCTTGTGATCTACCAAGATTCCTAGATCCCTGTCACACGTACTGCTCTCCAGCCTTCAGGCATCCAAACCCCTAGCATGCATCCAAATCTATACAGTAACAACCCTGTGTGTATATGTGTGTGTTTGCACACTAGACTTGTGTTTTAGATAAAAGCCAGTGATAATTGATTACTGTATTCATAGCCAATCATAATAATTACTGTATTCATAGCCAATCATAATAATAGACAATCATATTGCAGTAATTATTTTAAATAATTTACAATGTTTATTTATTTAGAATATTCTAAATAATTATTTTAAAATTATTTGAAATCGTTTATGAGGATTTGCAATACATATTTTAAATGCAAATAGTAGACCAAAAACAGCATAAATGCTAAGGGGAACTAAATATCCCTGAATGTCAAGGAAAAGGTCTAGCACAGAGCTTGGAAAAGTTACTTTTCAGGACTACAAGTTCCAGAATGCCAATGTGGCCTCTGATCACACTGTCAGGGGGATTCCGAGAATTGTAGTGCCAAAAGTAACTTTTCCAAGCTGTGTGCTAAATTGGGGAAAAGAAGAGGTAGCAGCCCTTCCTGCAGAAGTCTTTGCAGATAGTGTAGTTGCTACTCATCTTTACCAAGAATGGGAACCACGTGGACTTCCAGATGTTATTGGACTGCAGCTCCCAGTATTCCTCACCATTGTCTGTGTGGGCTAGGCCTGCTGGGACATACAGCCCAACCACATCTGAAAGCACATGATTCCTGTGGACCAGTCTGTACTAGGCCTTGACACTTCCGAAATCTCTGTTCTGGCAGTCGCTACAAAAGTACCATTTTATTTCACCATCCAAGCTGCCCTTTCAGATTGGTCTCCAGATAAGTTACAGCATCTTAAAACCCATAAACAAGGGACAATCTTTCCTAATCCCAGGAAGATTAGAGTCAAACAACTCCAATAACACCCCCCTTTCTTCTGGCTACAAAAAGTCGTGTCAACAAGCAAGAGACCTGCCTATGATTTTGTAGATGTCAACCCTCTCTCTTGTTTTTAAGAAAGTGTCCAAGCCTAGATGTTCCTCAATAATGGGAGAAGATGAACTGGATCTGGTCATTCTTTGGGCAAGAAAATTCTAGCTCTAAAATTGGAGCTGTAAAATGTTTGAGTTCAGGGCTGGTCTCTAGCCACAAACCTGAGTACCGGGGTGCTATGTAACACAGCAGATGAGATTGGGGGTGGTGTCTTTTCCACCCTCCTGACACTCCTTTTCCCCATCTAACATACCTGAGCAGCACTCCTAGGTTCCTGTTCTAAGTCATTTGGAGCTCTTTGCAGAATCACTCCTGATAGGGGATGCAGACATACTAATTAAAGGAAGGCTATTTTATTTTCTCTTCAGGTTGCTACATACAACTGGCATGCCCTCACAAGGAAAGGGGGGGTGTCTTTGACCCACCACCCATTCCTCTAGCATGAAACACCTCACCAGTACATTGGGAGTTTGGGAATAAAGAGATACATCAGTTCCACTCTCAGAGGAGAAGCATTTCAGAGTATGAATAGCCCGGAGAGCCAACATAGTGTAGTGGTTTGAGCATTGGACTGTGGACCCGGGAGATCTGGATTTGAGTCTCTATTTGGCCATGGAAATCCACCTTGGGCACATCACACACTCTGAGCCACAGAAAGCTCAGTGATAGGTTCGCTTTAGGGTCACCATAAGCCAGAAACATCTTGAAGGCACACAGTAACAGCAACAACAGCCTGGAAAGAATGGATAAAAATGGAGTGTGTCTTGCCAACTACCAGTTCCATCAACTGATGTGTATCTGTAATTTTAGCTTTATAAACAAAGGAAGCTGCTGGGGATGGAAGGATGGATGGATGATGAATGGATGCATAGATAGATAGATAGATAGATAGATAGATAGATAGATAGATAGATAGATAGATAGATAGATAGATCGGTCATAAAGACTATGTTGTGCCCAAAAAGTTTGCAAAAGGCCTTCATAGTTAGCAGTCATATAGGACTTTATTCTGCTTGACTGACAGCTGACACCTAGTGTAGTCATTTCTAACCGGGCCAGGCTTACAAAGCTTCTGCCTTTGTCTTCTTTCTACACCTTTCAGAGGTGTAAATGGCTCCCTCAGGGTGACGGTGGAAGGAATCAGTCCCTGTTGTCTATCAGGGAAAAGATTTGTGACCTTTTAAAAAATTCTTGACAATAATTCAAGTGCACTGGTGGTGTCTTGGTTTTGTTTTGTTTTCTCTGCTCCTTCTTTGGTCACACCTTGCTTCCTTCAGGCTTGTCTGGGAATGCAGCAAGGCCTTTATAAACTGGTCCCAGCTGAGTGTTATCAATTAGACAGGAAGATGGTGTTTGTGTACTTT